>CM074727.1:187235675-187600265 GCA_037306005.1 Rhinophrynus dorsalis | reverse complement strand
TGGAACACTGAACCTCTAGGACTGTACGCACCAAGGGAAGAACTATCCAGAAATACTGAACCTCTAGGACCGTACTCACCAAGGGAAGAACTGTCCAGGAACACTGAACCTCTAGGACTGTACTCACCAAGGGAAGAACTGTCCAGGAACACTGAACCTCTAGGACTGTACGCACCAAGGGAAGAACTGTCCAGGAACACTGAACCTCTAGGACTGTACACACCAAGGGAAGAACTGTCCAGGAACACTGAACCTCTAGGACCGTACTCACCAAGGGAAGAACTGTCCAGGAACACTGAACCTCTAGGACTGTACTCACCAAGGGAAGAACTGTCCAGGAACACTGAACCTCTAGGACTGTACTCACCAAGGGAAGAACTGTCCAGGAACACTGAACCTCTAGGACCGTACTCACCAAGGGAAGAACTGTCCAGGAACACTGAACCTCTAGGACCGTACACACCAAGGGAAGAACTGTCCAGGAACACTGAACCTCTAGGACCGTACGCACCAAGGGAAGAACTGTCCAGGAACACTGAACCTCTAGGACCGTACGCACCAAGGGAAGAACTGTCCAGGAACACTGAACCTCTAGGACCGTACACACCAAGGGAAGAACTGTCCAGGGACACTGAACATCTAGGACTGTACACACCAAGGGAAGAACTGTCCAGGAACACTGAACCTCTAGGACTGTACACACCAAGGGAAGAACTATCCAGGAACACTGAACCTCTAGGACTGTACACACCAAGGGAAGAACTGTCCAGGGACACTGAACCTCTAGGACTGTACGCACCAAGGGAAGAACTGTCCAGGGACACTGAACCTCTAGGACCGTACTCACCAAGGGAAGAACTGTCCAGGAACACTGAACCTCTAGGACCGTACTCACCAAGGGAAGAACTGTCCAGGAACACTGAACCTCTAGGACCGTACTCACCAAGGGAAGAACTGTCCAGGAACACTGAACCTCTAGGACTGTACTCACCAAGGGAAGAACTGTCCAGGGACACTGAACATCTAGGACTGTACTCACCAAGGGAAGAACTGTCCAGGGACACTGAACCTCTAGGACTGTACACACCAAGGGAAGAACTGTCCAGGAACACTGAACCTCTAGGACTGTACACACCAAGGGAAGAACTGTCCAGGAACACTGAACCTCTAGGACTGTACTCACCAAGGGAAGAACTGTCCAGGAACACTGAACCTCTAGGACTGTACTCACCAAGGGAAGAACTGTCCAGGAACACTGAACCTCTAGGACTGTACTCACCAAGGGAAGAACTGTCCAGGAATACTGAACCTCTAGGACTGTACGCACCAAGGGAAGAACTGTCCAGGAACACTGAACCTCTAGGACTGTACACACCAAGGGAAGAACTGTCCAGGAAGACTGAACCTCTAGGACTGTACTCACCAAGGGAAGAACTGTCCAGGAACACTGAACCTCTAGGACTGTACGCACCAAGGGAAGAACTGTCCAGGAACACTGAACCTCTAGGACTGTACTCACCAAGGGAAGAACTGTCCAGGAACACTGAACCTCTAGGACTGTACTCACCAAGGGAAGAACTGTCCAGGAACACTGAACCTCTAGGACTGTACTCACCAAGGGAAGAACTGTCCAGGAACACTGAACCTCTAGGACTGTACACACCAAGGGAAGAACTGTCCAGGAACACTGAACCTCTAGGACTGTACGCACCAAGGGAAGAACTGTCCAGGAAGACTGAACCTCTAGGACTGTACACACCAAGGGAAGAACTGTCCAGGAACACTGAACCTCTAGGACTGTACTCACCAAGGGAAGAACTGTCCAGGAACACTGAACCTCTAGGACTGTACACACCAAGGGAAGAACTGTCCAGGAACACTGAACCTCTAGGACTGTACACACCAAGGGAAGAACTGTCCAGGAATACTGAACCTCTAGGACTGTACTCACCAAGGGAAGAATTGTCCAGGAACACTGAACCTCTAGGACTGTACTCACCAAGGGAAGAACTGTCCAGGAACACTGAACCTCTAGGACTGTACGCACCAAGGGAAGAACTGTCCAGGAACACTGAACCTCTAGGACTGTACGCACCAAGGGAAGAACTGTCCAGGAACACTGAACCTCTAGGACCGTACACACCAAGGGAAGAACTGTCCAGGAACACTGAACCTCTAGGACTGTACACACCAAGGGAAGAACTGTCCAGGAACACTGAACCTCTAGGACTGTACGCACCAAGGGAAGAACTGTCCAGGAACACTGAACCTCTAGGACTGTACTCACCAAGGGAAGAACTGTCCAGGAACACTGAACCTCTAGGACTGTACTCACCAAGGGAAGAACTGTCCAGGAACACTGAACCTCTAGGACTGTACACACCAAGGGAAGAACTGTCCAGGAACACTGAACCTCTAGGACTGTACTCACCAAGGGAAGAACTGTCCAGGAACACTGAACCTCTAGGACTGTACGCACCAAGGGAAGAACTGTCCAGTAACACTGAACCTCTAGGACTGTACACACCAAGGGAAGAACTGTCCAGGAACACTGAACCTCTAGGACTGTACGCACCAAGGGAAGAACTGTCCAGTAACACTGAACCTCTAGGACTGTACACACCAAGGGAAGAACTGTCCAGGAACACTGAACCTCTAGGACTGTACTCACCAAGGGAAGAACTGTCCAGGAACACTGAACCTCTAGGACTGTACTCACCAAGGGAAGAACTGTCCAGGAACACTGAACCTCTAGGACTGTACACACCAAGGGAAGAACTGTCCAGGAACACTGAACCTCTAGGACTGTACTCACCAAGGGAAGAACTGTCCAGGAACACTGAACCTCTAGGACTCTACGCACCAAGGGAAGAACTGTCCAGGAACACTGAACCTCTAGGACTGTACTCACCAAGGGAAGAACTGTCCAGGAACACTGAACCTCTAGGACTCTACGCACCAAGGGAAGAACTGTCCAGGAACACTGAACCTCTAGGACTGTACGCACCAAGGGAAGAACTGTCCAGGTAGACTGAACCTCTAGGACTGTACTCACCAAGGGAAGAACTGTCCAGGAACACTGAACCTCTAGGACTCTACGCACCAAGGGAAGAACTGTCCAGGAACACTGAACCTCTAGGACTGTACGCACCAAGGGAAGAACTATCCAGGAACACTGAACCTCTAGGACTGTACTCACCAAGGGAAGAACTGTCCAGGAACACTGAACCTCTAGGACTGTACTCACCAAGGAAGAACTGTCCAGGAACACTGAACCTCTAGGACTGTACTCACCAAGGGAAGAACTGTCCAGGGACACTGAACCTCTAGGACTGTACACACCAAGGGAAGAACTGTCCAGGAACACTGAACCTCTAGGACTGTACTCACCAAGGGAAGAACTGTCCAGGAACACTGAACCTCTAGGACTGTACTCACCAAGGGAAGAACTGTCCAGGAACACTGAACCTCTAGGACTGTACGTACCAAGGGAAGAACTGTCCAGGAACACTGAACCTCTAGGACTGTACACACCAAGGGAAGAACTGTCCAGGAACACTGAACCTCTAGGACTGTACACACCAAGGGAAGAACTGTCCAGGAATACTGAACCTCTAGGACTGTACTCACCAAGGGAAGAACTGTCCAGGAACACTGAACCTCTAGGACTGTACTCACCAAGGGAAGAACTGTCCAGGAACACTGAACCTCTAGGACTGTACTCACCAAGGGAAGAACTGTCCAGGGACACTGAACCTCTAGGACTGTACTCACCAAGGGAAGAACTGTCCAGGAACACTGAACCTCTAGGACCGTACTCACCAAGGGAAGAACTGTCCAGGAACACTGAACCTCTAGGACCGTACTCACCAGGGAAGAACTGTCCAGGAACACTGAACCTCTAGGACTGTACTCACCAAGGGAAGAACTGTCCAGGAACACTGAACCTCTAGGACTGTACTCACCAAGGGAAGAACTGTCCAGGAACACTGAACCTCTAGGACTGTACTCACCAAGGGAAGAACTGTCCAGGAACACTGAACCTCTAGGACTGTACTCATCAAGGGAAGAACTGTCCAGGAACACTGAACCTCTAGGACCGTACTCACCAAGGGAAGAACTGTCCAGGAACACTGAACCTCTAGGACCGTACTCACCAAGGGAAGAACTGTCCAGGAACACTGAACCTCTAGGACTGTACGCACCAAGGGAAGAACTGTCCAGGAACACTGAACCTCTAGGACTGTACACACCAAGGGAAGAACTGTCCAGGAACACTGAACCTCTAGGACTGTACGCACCAAGGGAAGAACTGTCCAGGAACACTGAACCTCTAGGACTGCACGCACCAAGGGAAGAACTGTCCAGGGACACTGAACCTCTAGGACTGTACTCACCAAGGGAAGAACTGTCCAGGGACACTGAACCTCTAGGACTGTACTCACCAAGGGAAGAACTGTCCAGGGACACTGAACCTCTAGGACCGTACACACCAAGGGAAGAACTGTCCAGGAACACTGAACCTCTAGGACTGTACTCACCAAGGGAAGAACTGTCCAGGAACACTTAACCTCTAGGACTGTACGCACCAAGGGAAGAACTGTCCAGGAACACTGAACCTCTAGGACTGTACACACCAAGGGAAGAACTGTCCAGGAATACTGAACCTCTAGGACTGTACTCACCAAGGGAAGAACTGTCCAGGGACACTGAACCTCTAGGACCGTACACACCAAGGGAAGAACTGTCCAGGAACACTGAACCTCTAGGACTGTACGCACCAAGGGAAGAACTGTCCAGGAACACTGAACCTCTAGGACTGTACACACCAAGGGAAGAACTGTCCAGGAACACTGAACCTCTAGGACTGTACTCACCAAGGGAAGAACTGTCCAGGAACACTGAACCTCTAGGACTGTACACACCAAGGGAAGAACTGTCCAGGAACACTGAACCTCTAGGACTGTACACACCAAGGGAAGAACTGTCCAGGGACACTGAACCTCTAGGACCGTACACACCAAGGGAAGAACTGTCCAGGAACACTGAACCTCTAGGACTGTACACACCAAGGGAAGAACTGTCCAGGAACACTGAACCTCTAGGACTGTACTCACCAAGGGAAGAACTGTCCAGGAACACTGAACCTCTAGGACCGTACTCACCAAGGGAAGAACTGTCCAGGAACACTGAACCTCTAGGACTGTACACACCAAGGGAAGAACTGTCCAGGAACACTGAACCTCTAGGACTGTACGCACCAAGGGAAGAACTGTCCAGGAACACTGAACCTCTAGGACCGTACGCACCAAGGGAAGAACTGTCCAGGAATACTGAACCTCTAGGACTGTACTCACCAAGGGAAGAACTGTCCAGGAACACTGAACCTCTAGGACTGTACTCACCAAGGGAAGAACTGTCCAGGAATACTGAACCTCTAGGACTGTACACACCAAGGGAAGAACTGTCCAGGAAGACTGAACCTCTAGGACTGTACGCACCAAGGGAAGAACTGTCCAGGAAGACTGAACCTCTAGGACTGTACTCACCAAGGGAAGAACTGCCCAGGAACACTGAACCTCTAGGACTGTACTCACCAAGGGAAGAACTGTCCAGGAATACTGAACCTCTAGGACTGTACTCACCAAGGGAAGAATTGTCCAGGAAGACTGAACCTCTAGGACTGTACTCACCAAGGGAAGAACTGTCCAGGAACACTGAACCTCTAGGACTGTACGCACCAAGGGAAGAACTGTCCAGGAACACTGAACCTCTAGGACTGTACACACCAAGGGAAGAACTGTCCAGGAACACTTAACCTCTAGGACTGTACTCACCAAGGGAAGAACTGTCCAGGAACACTGAACCTCTAGGACTGTACGCACCAAGGGAAGAACTGTCCAGGAACACTGAACCTCTAGGACTGTACACACCAAGGGAAGAACTGTCCAGGAACACTTAACCTCTAGGACTGTACTCACCAAGGGAAGAACTGTCCAGGAACACTGAACCTCTAGGACTGTACTCACCAAGGGAAGAACTGTCCAGGAACACTGAACCTCTAGGACTGTACTCACCAAGGGAAGAACTGTCCAGGAACACTGAACCTCTAGGACTGTACTCACCAAGGGAAGAACTGTCCAGGAACACTGAACCTCTAGGACCGTACACACCAAGGGAAGAACTGTCCAGGAACACTGAACCTCTAGGACTGTACACACCAAGGGAAGAACTGTCCAGGAATACTGAACCTCTAGGACTGTACTCACCAAGGGAAGAACTGTCCAGGAACACTGAACCTCTAGGACTGTACACACCAAGGGAAGAACTATCCAGGGACACTTAACCTCTAGGACTGTACGCACCAAGGGAAGAACTGTCCAGGAATACTGAACCTCTAGGACTGTACTCACCAAGGGAAGAACTGTCCAGGAACACTGAACCTCTAGGACTGTACACACCAAGGGAAGAACTGTCCAGGAACACTGAACCTCTAGGACTGTACTCACCAAGGGAAGAACTGTCCAGGAGCACTGAACCTCTAGGACTGTACGCACCAAGGGAAGAACTGTCCAGGAACACTGAACCTCTAGGACTGTACTCACCAAGGGAAGAACTGTCCAGGAACACTGAACCTCTAGGACCGTACGCACCAAGGGAAGAACTGTCCAGGAACACTGAACCTCTAGGACCGTACGCACCAAGGGAAGAATTGTCCAGGAACACTGAACCTCTAGGACTGTACGCACCAAGGGAAGAACTGTCCAGGGACACTGAACCTCTAGGACTGTACTCACCAAGGGAAGAACTGTCCAGGAACACTGAACCTCTAGGACTGTACTCACCAAGGGAAGAACTGTCCAGGAACACTGAACCTCTAGGACTGTACGCACCAAGGGAAGAACTGTCCAGGAACACTGAACCTCTAGGACCGTACACACCAAGGGAAGAACTGTCCAGGGACACTGAACCTCTAGGACTGTACTCACCAAGGGAAGAACTGTCCAGGAACACTGAACCTCTAGGACTGTACTCACCAAGGGAAGAACTGTCCAGGAACACTGAACCTCTAGGACTGTACTCACCAAGGGAAGAACTGTCCAGGAACACTGAACCTCTAGGACTGTACTCACCAAGGGAAGAATTGTCCAGGAACACTGAACCTCTAGGACTGTACACACCAAGGGAAGAACTGTCCAGGAACACTGAACCTCTAGGACTGTACACACCAAGGGAAGAACTGTCCAGGAACACTGAACCTCTAGGACTGTACTCACCAAGGGAAGAACTGTCCAGGAATACTGAACCTCTAGGACTGTACTCACCAAGGGAAGAACTGTCCAGGAACACTGAACCTCTAGGACTGTACGCACCAAGGGAAGAACTGTCCAGGAACACTGAACTTCTAGGACCGTACACACCAAGGGAAGAACTGTCCAGGAACACTGAACCTCTAGGACTGTACGCACCAATGGAAGAACTGTCCAGGAACACTGAACCTCTAGGACTGTATACACCAAGGGAAGAACTGTCCAGGAACACTGAACCTCTAGGACTGTACACACCAAGGGAAGAACTGTCCAGGAACACTGAACCTCTAGGACTGTACACACCAAGGGAAGAACTGTCCAGGAACACTGAACCTCTAGGACTGTACACACCAAGGGAAGAACTGTCCAGGAACACTGAACCTCTAGGACCGTACTCACCAAGGGAAGAACTGTCCAGGAATACTGAACCTCTAGGACTGTACTCACCAAGGGAAGAACTGTCCAGGAACACTGAACCTCTAGGACCGTACTCACCAAGGGAAGAACTGTCCAGGAACACTGAACCTCTAGGACTGTACGCACCAAGGGAAGAACTGTCCAGGAACACTGAACCTCTAGGACTGTACACACCAAGGGAAGAACTGTCCAGGAATACTGAACCTCTAGGACTGTACTCACCAAGGGAAGAACTGTCCAGGAACACTGAACCTCTAGGACTGTACACACCAAGGGAAGAACTGTCCAGGAACACTGAACCTCTAGGACTGTACGCACCAAGGGAAGAACTGTCCAGGAACACTGAACCTCTAGGACTGTACGCACCAAGGGAAGAACTGCCCAGGAACACTGAACCTCTAGGACTGTACTCACCAAGGGAAGAACTGTCCAGGAACACTGAACCTCTAGGACTGTACACACCAAGGGAAGAACTGTCCAGGAACACTGAACCTCTAGGACTGTACACACCAAGGGAAGAACTGTCCAGGAACACTGAACCTCTAGGACTGTACTCACCAAGGGAAGAACTGTCCAGGAACACTGAACCTCTAGGACTGTACTCACCAAGGGAAGAACTGTCCAGGAACACTGAACCTCTAGGACTGTACGCACCAAGGGAAGAACTGTCCAGGAACACTGAACCTCTAGGACTGTACACACCAAGGGAAGAACTGTCCAGGAACACTGAACCTCTAGGACTGTACTCACCAAGGGAAGAACTGTCCAGTAACACTGAACCTCTAGGACTGTACTCACCAAGGGAAGAACTGTCCAGGAACACTGAACATCTAGGACCGTACTCACCAAGGGAAGAACTGTCCAGGAACACTGAACCTCTAGGACTGTACGCACCAAGGGAAGAACTGTCCAGGAACACTGAACCTCTAGGACTGTACTCACCAAGGGAAGAACTGTCCAGGGACACTGAACCTCTAGGACCGTACGCACCAAGGGAAGAACTGTCCAGGAACACTGAACCTCTAGGACTGTACACACCAAGGGAAGAACTGTCCAGGAACACTGAACCTCTAGGACTGTACGCACCAAGGGAAGAACTGTCCAGGAACACTGAACCTCTAGGACCGTACGCACCAAGGGAAGAACTGTCCAGGAACACTGAACCTCTAGGACTGTACGCACCAAGGGAAGAACTGTCCAGGAATACTGAACCTCTAGGACTGTACTCACCAAGGGAAGAACTGTCCAGGAACACTGAACCTCTAGGACTGTACACACCAAGGGAAGAACTGTCCAGGAACACTGAACCTCTAGGACTGTACTCACCAAGGGAAGAACTGTCCAGGAACACTGAACCTCTAGGACTGTACTCACCAAGGGAAGAACTGTCCAGGAACACTGAACCTCTAGGACCGTACTCACCAAGGGAAGAACTGTCCAGGAATACTGAACCTCTAGGACCGTACACACCAAGGGAAGAACTGTCCAGGGACACTGAACCTCTAGGACTGTACTCACCAAGGGAAGAACTGTCCAGGAACACTGAACCTCTAGGACTGTACTCACCAAGGGAAGAACTGTCCAGGAATACTGAACCTCTAGGACTGTACTCACCAAGGGAAGAACTGTCCAGGAACACTGAACCTCTAGGACTGTACGCACCAAGGGAAGAACTGTCCAGGAACACTGAACCTCTAGGACCGTACTCACCAAGGGAAGAACTGTCCAGGAACACTGAACCTCTAGGACTGTACTCACCAAGGGAAGAACTGTCCAGGAACACTGAACCTCTAGGACTGTACGCACCAAGGGAAGAACTGTCCAGGAACACTGAACCTCTAGGACTGTACGCACCAAGGGAAGAACTGTCCAGGAACACTGAACCTCTAGGACTGTACTCACCAAGGGAAGAACTGTCCAGGAACACTGAACCTCTAGGCCTGTACTCACCAAGGGAAGAACTATCCAGGAACACTGAACCTCTAGGACTGTACTCACCAAGGGAAGAACTGTCCAGGAACACTGAACCTCTAGGACCGTACTCACCAAGGGAAGAACTGTCCAGGAACACTGAACCTCTAGGACTGTACGCACCAAGGGAAGAACTGTCCAGGAACACTGAACCTCTAGGACTGTACACACCAAGGGAAGAACTGTCCAGGAACACTGAACCTCTAGGACTGTACGCACCAAGGGAAGAACTGTCCAGGAACACTGAACCTCTAGGACCGTACGCACCAAGGGAAGAACTGTCCAGGAACACTGAACCTCTAGGACTGTACGCACCAAGGGAAGAACTGTCCAGGAACACTGAACCTCTAGGACCGTACACACCAAGGGAAGAACTGTCCAGGAACACTGAACCTCTAGGACCGTACGCACCAAGGGAAGAACTGTCCAGGAACACTGAACCTCTAGGACTGTACTCACCAAGGGAAGAACTGTCCAGGAACACTGAACCTCTAGGACTGTACGCACCAAGGGAAGAACTGTCCAGGAACACTGAATCTCTAGGACTGTACACACCAAGGGAAGAACTGTCCAGGAACACTGAACCTCTAGGACTGTACTCACCAAGGGAAGAACTGTCCAGGAATACTGAACCTCTAGGACTGTACGCACCAAGGGAAGAACTGTCCAGAAACACTGAACCTCTAGGACTGTACTCACCAAGGGAAGAACTGTCCAGGAATACTGAACCTCTAGGACTGTACTCACCAAGGGAAGAACTGTCCAGGAACACTGAACCTCTAGGACTGTACTCACCAAGGGAAGAACTGTCCATGAACACTGAACCTCTAGGACTGTACTCACCAAGGGAAGAACTGTCCAGGAACACTGAACCTCTAGGACTGTACGCACCAAGGGAAGAACTGTCCAGGAACACTGAACCTCTAGGACTGTACACACCAAGGGAAGAACTGTCCAGGAATACTGAACCTCTAGGACTGTACACACCAAGGGAAGAACTATCCAGGAACACTGAACCTCTAGGACTACGGCACTGGGGAACCACTAGGAAAAGATAGGGACTGGAGTGTCAAGGACAGGAATGTAACTCAGGTAAGTGGCCACCTTACAGTGAACTCACCTGGTGTGTCCCCCAAGGTTCCAGCACCCTGTCACAGCCGAGCCAGGACACACAGGCAGGCTCATCCTCACAAAATCCTGTTTGTCCCTCTCCTGGGGGGTTCTGTTCCCAGTCTGATATTAATAGCTTGGATGGTATAAATGGAAACAGAGCCCTGATGGCCAGAACACATGGACCAATCACAGTACTATGACCTGGTCACAAGACAGGGCTGACCAGACAGTAAACTCTGCACACACAGAAATATAAACACACATATAAATATACACACACACACATACTCACTAAGGAATATGCACAGAAACATACACACACAAACATATATATACACACAGAAATACACACGTGCACACACGAATATACACAGAAACACATGCACACACATATATACACATATATACACAGAAACACACACATACACAGAAAGGCGTACACAGATACAGAAACACCTATACAGACACATATATATATATATATACACACACACACATAAACAGCACATAAGTACACACACACATGGCCACGTAATAGTGTATATGTATATATAGAAACACCTCTGCACAAACACACCTATATACAAACACACACACACACACACTTCTGATCACAGGATAGACATGATCAGAGGGTAAACAATAAACACACACAGTAAATACACATATACACAGAACATTCACACGTATGGCCACTGGACAGACCTGATCAGAAGGTAAACAATGCACACACAGACATACAAACAAACACATAAACAGACACCCAAATACAAACACACATACCTACATACAAACACATCTGGTGACTTCACAGGTTTGATCAGAGAGTAAACACTCTGTACATACAGACACATACACACATACAAACACACACACATGCACAAATCTAAATACTAACACATATGCAGCTCTCACACATGAGACACAGATATACATGTCCCAGTCCTAGGGCTCATACAAGTGACACATATAAATAAGTCCACAATCCTACGGCTCATACATGTAACACGGATAAACATTTTGCAGTCCTAGAGCTCATACATGTAACACAAACATGCCCCCAGTCCTAGGACTCATACATGTTAAATGTGACCCATCACATATTTGTGAAACAGGAATAATCAGAATGATGCACTGTAGCTGTTGCGGACTACAACTCCTACAATACCGGGTCAGCTTTCGGATAATGGAAGTTGTAGCCCACAAATGCTGGAGAGCCTCAGGTTGTCCTCCCTTGCAGTGACATCTGTATCACGTGTGACTAGGCCTACAGCGCTCACTGTGCGGTACAAAGTAATTGCCTTGGTTCCCATGGCAACAACATCCCATAGTATCCATGTTACCATGGATACCCGGGGTCCCTCTCACCTCTCATTGCCCCGGGCTTCCTTCACAGGCACCGGCTGTGCCATTCCCTTGCCGTTCACGCTGCAGAGCAGCAGTGCATGCCGGGAGATGTAGTACTGCCATCACATCTTCACCGCCTAATGACCTGTCATCTCACTGGGCGGGACTACATCTCCCAGAAGCGTCCGCGGAACTGCCGGGTATCCTGAAACTATCTGTCTTACGGTTACCATAGAGACCATAGCAAACCATGAAGATAAGAGTGAGGACAAGTTCTTGAGAATATGAGGGGAAGAGAGATGAAATATAGAGACATAGTATAGTGGAAAAATATGTGTAGTATGGAGACATACAATGGAGGAACACAATGTGTAATACTGCAAAAAAAGAAAAACATTCCTGAGCTCATCCATACCAAGGGACCTCAATTTCAAGAGAGTCCCAACCAATACATAATAAATAACTATAAATAAAATGAAATTATAAAATACAATTAGACTTGCTAACTATAAATAAAATGAAATTATAAAATACAATTAGACTTGCTAATTATAAATAAAATGAAATTATAAAATACGATTAGACTTGATAAAGCGGCTTTTGTGGAAACGCGTAGATGTACTTGAATTAAAACCTAATGAAACACTAATTAAAATAACCCATGTGATGGGTGCTTTTAATTAGTGTTTCATTAGGTTTTAATTTAAGTACATCTACATATATGCGTTTCCGCAAAAGCATTGGTTAGGACTCTCTTGAAATTGAGGTACATTGGTGCAGTAAGAGAGCTTATACATTTGTTCTTGGTCTCGTTTTTTCCTTGTTTGGTGATTTGGAGAATCCCTCTTTTTCCTTAAAGGGATAGTAATGTTTCATAATAAAAGCAGCTCTAATTAATCATCATAGTATTTGGACTTTGGAGAGTGTTATATCAATTCTGTCAGAGTTGTAGTTCAAGAGTAATTGAATGATAAAGTATCCCCTTCCCACCCCTTTTACTGATGTAACACTGCTCAGCCAGATCAGAAGGGAGGTGCCCAAGTAGACTGCAGAGAGGGGCAATCTTCAATTAAGATAAGGGAAAAACCTGAAAAGCTTGTCAAGGGGGCAGGGCTTTCATTGTTCTCATAGGAAGAAGATTGTCCCCTGCTGTTATCTGTCTGGTCTATGGACTGGATTCCACATCTGAGAAGAGATGGCTTACACTAGGTAAAAGGGTCGGGAGGGGAATTTTGCTTGTGAATATCTCTCAAACCATAAAGGTTTGAGAGATAAGACTTATATCATTTTTCATGTTTTTTTAATGCCTACAAAATAAAATAAAGATAAAATGAAGTATTACTATTCCTTTAAAAAGCCTAGCGAATTAAAATCATAGAGTATTCTAACCTCTAATATAAACCCCAACACCTTGGGATATTGAGCGCTATGAGTCCAGTCTGGCAATTGTCACCAGACTGGTGTCAGGCACAGAGTTCTATACAATGTCTATAATGTGTAGCTTTTATCACAAATTAAGGGTATGAATAAGGGAACATATAACTAACATTCAAAATGCCCCTAGAGACCTCTTTAAAAACAAAAAACTCTCTAGCCTAGCGAGTCACTTTTTGATAGAATACAATTACAAAATGACAGGAACAGAAGTTCATGTTCTTCAAAAAAATATCATTAAGAATTAGAGGCTGAGATAAGGACAACAAACTAATCAAAACAGAAAATAAATGGATATTTTTGTTGAGCACATTATCTTCAAGAGGCCTCAATGAGAACATGCAACTACCAGCCCATATTTAACCTTGGATACTACAATGTCACTATTAAAATGGGTACCTTACATAAATTCTAATTATTTCTTCCTTCTGGTTGGTCAACTAGCAATATTGGGTTTCCACACTTTAAGAGATGTGTTTTTTATACATAATGTAACATTGCTACTATTTAGTGACATCATTAACCCAGTATCCTTGGGATGAGTCATAGAAATAGTGAGATTTACCCTTGATATGTCATTAGGGTGACCACATTTCCATTCTGCCATTCCGGGACATGTGGTCACCCTAGTAGTGATATGTCCCTTCTGAAGACTTACTGTCAGTTGGCACCGGCCGGACTCGCTCACATTGAAGATCACAATATCTCATCCATACAGTGTCACAGCGCCCGTCGCGTACCGCCGCTGTCCCCATTGTCTCACACGCACCAGCCAGCCAATGAGCACCACTGTCCAAATACTCTGTTCTTTCATTGGCTGGTGATGGTGCGTGTTTTGAGTGTCACTCTGACACCGAGCGAGTGGCGACGGCGAGCCAACAGAGCAGCTGAGTGGAACAGACTGTCTATGCTGCGGTGGTTTGCATAATTCCGGGACTCTTTATTGTCCCGGTGCGTGGGGACCCGGGACGCGGGACAGAGAGCTCTATTAAGGGACAGTCCCGGGCATTCCGGGACCCGTGGTCACCCTATATGTCATGTAGACTTATACATACTGTTTTTTCTTTTTGTTCCATTTTTATTCTTTTCAGAATAATTTAAATCAGTTATAAATATATGTTAACCAGGTTCAACACTATAAATCCAGTTATATATTAGAGATACTGGATTTTCTAACTGTTTTCTTTGCTATGATGCATAAGAAGCCCAAAGATGTATGTTCAACTATTATTAGTATGTGAGGGTAGTCGGTACATGCAAGAAAATGATGCACTGACTATAGCTATGTATCATTGCAGCATTTGACCAATTGAAGTACCACTGCGGCAGTCTTAACCTAATAGCATAGTCAGTAAGAGCACGTTGACACCGATTCGTATCTATGTGTTAGCATCTGAAAAATTCTGGCATAATAACCATTTTGGCAGATGTCTCTTACAAATGCCGACACGGGGGGATGATAGGAAAGAATGAAAAACATCCCGTTCTCCTGATTTACTGATCAGTGACCCAATCTCGTGGTAATGGCGCTGTGAGACACCAGTGTGTGCACTCGACACTTTCAGAGGCTCTTAGGGTTGCCACCTTTTCTTCAAAAAAATACTGGCCATGGCATTCCCTCCATAGACTTAACATTGGACAGAAGACAATTTTTTACCGGCCTGCCGGTAAAATACTGGCTGGGTGGCAACCCTAGCGGCTCTGTTTGCTTAATATTTGAACTCTTACGGTATCATATTGGCCTGGTATTACAATACGAAAGGAATGGGGTATAAGTAAGCCCAATGTGACAACTCACAGATACTTTCAGCGCAAATATCGTATTGTTTCATGGCTAATTGATACTATGTTATTGTTATAGAACACGCATTAGGTGATATTAGACACAGAGTCAATGACGACTCCTCATTTCTGCACACAATCAGATTTATGAATTAATTATACCGTTATTAGGGTGACCACATGTCCCGGTATGCCCGGGACTGTCCCTTATTGGGGGTCTGTGTCCCGTGTCCAGGGTCACCCCCCACAGGGACAATAAAGAGTCCTGGAATTGAGCAACATGCGCCAGTCCAGCCAGCCAGCCAATGAAATGTATTTGCTATATGGTCCTCATTGGCTGGCTGAGCCAGCCAATGAAGACCATATAGCAAATACATTTAAAGGTATAGTAATACTTAAAATGTAAAAAATAATATGTTGTAGGGTTTATCCCCCTGAGTAAAACAAGAGTACTCCCACTGCTGAAAGGTGTTTCATTCAAAAGTTATTAATTTTCAAAGTTGAATTTTTAGGTGCAATATCACAGTGGCCTGACATTGTACAGTGGCACTGTTGCTACACCATCCTATGGAGATTTATGGTCCCGGGACCAGAGCTGTCCATAGGATCGTGTAGCAACAGCGCCACTGTACATTTTCAGGCCATTGTGATATTGCACCTAAAAAATTCAACTTTGAAAATTAATATGTTTTGAATGAAAGACCTTTCAGCAGTGGGAGTACTCTTGTTTTACTCAGGGGGATAAACCCTGCAACAAATTTTTTTTTACGTTTTAAGTATTACTATCCCTTTAATTGGCTGGCTGGACTGGTACGTGCGAGACAGCTGGGGTGGAGCAGGTATGCTGGTGCTGCAAGTGAGACCTGCGGCTGAGGCTCCCGCCGGTGCTGACCATCTTTCTGAGGCTGACACATAGTAAGAGTTCCACTAGGAACTCTTACTATACCAGCCTCAGAAAGATGGTCAGCGCAGACAGGAGCCTCAGCCGCTGGACTAGGGTAACCACATGTCCTGGAATGGCAGGATGGAAATGTGGTCACCCTAACCATTATAGTATTGCTTGAAGCTCACAGATAGAAAAGCTTATTCAAACCACAATATATGTACAATACTTGTGGATTATGAGGGACACAATGTTACTATTGTGCAGCTAATCCTATATAATAATTAATTAAATTGTTTGTCAGAAGCCGTCATGCGCGATAGAGACGGCTGCGCACGCTGCAGTCATGCGCAGCACAGACTGCCCGCGCCATGGCTGATAACGGAGCGGGGCTCCGAAATTCAGACTGTAGTCCTCGACTACGGTCTGAATTCGGAGCGCCCCTCTCTGTATCAGCCACTGCGCGGGCAGTCTCTACTGTGCATGACTGTACCGGGCCAGGGGCCGTTACTGGGTGGCACTGCGACCCGTGTACAGGGTCTCTTCAACTAGTACTCAATAAAAGCTACACATTATAGACATTGTATAGAACTCTGTGCCTGACACCAGTCTGGTGACAATTGCCAGACTGGACTCATAGCGCTCAATATCCCAAGGTGTTGGGGTTTATACAAGAGGTTAGAATACTCTATTATTTTAATTCGCTAGGCTTTTTAAGTAATTTGTAAATAAAAGTTGCATTTTAATTTTAGGTACAATGTGCACCAGGGCTTAATTCTGGAAAACTCACTTACATGAGCTAGTAACCCACTGGATATCTTTGAGGGGTTTTGGGTTGTTGCTATTAAGGATATTCTTCAATTTTTTTCTTCTGTTTTGTATAATCATTATTATCCAAGCACATTCCTTAGCCAGTGTACCCAGACACCCCATATACACTGTCTAGGTGATGCACCACAATCTTTTTAGTACCCTCTTTTCCTTGCTGCTTTTCACACTCCTTCACAAATTGAATCACATTTTATTTATAGCATACATGTATATCTATGGTGACTTGCGCTGTGAGTTTTTCTCTTTTTTTGTAATATAGCATATCTCCCAAGTGTCCCTCTTTAGGAGATATTAGGGGTCTGTACCTCCCAAGTGTCCCTCTTTAGGAGATATTAGGTGTCCATACCTCCCAAGTGTCCCTCTTTAGGCGATATTAGGGCTTTGTACCTCCCAAGTGTTCCTCTTTAGGAGATATTAGGGCTTTGTACCTCCCAAGTGTCCCTCTTTAGGAGATATTAAAGGTCTGCACCTCCCAAGTGTCCCTCTTTAGGAGAAATTAGGAGTCTGTACCTCCTAAGTGTCCCTCTTCAGGAGTGCTAGGGATCCATACCTCCCAAGTCCCTTTTTAGGAGAAATACGGGCTCCATTTCCTCCTAAGTGTCCCTTTTTTAGGGGATATTAGGTCTCCATACCTATCAAATGTCCTTCATTATTAGGAGATATTAGGGATATAAGGGGTCTGTACCTCCCAAGTATGCCTCTTTGAGTTATTATGGGTCCATGCCGCCCAATTGTCCCTCTTTAGGAGATATTAGGGGTCCATACCTCCCAAGTGTCGCTGTAGGAGATATTAGGGGTCCGTACCTCCCAAGTGTCCCTCTTTAGGAGATATTAGGGGTCTGTACCTCCCAGTTCTCCCTCTTTAGGAGATATTAGGGGTCTGTACCTCCCAAGTGTCTCTCTTTAGGAGATAGTAGGGGTCCATACCTCCCAAGTGTCCATCTTTACGAGATATTAGGGGAGCATACCTCCCAAGTGTCCCTCTTTAGGAGATATTAGGGGTCTCTACCTCCCAAGTGTCTCTGTAGGAGATATTATGGGTCAGTACCTCCCAAATGTCCCTCTTTATAGGAAATATTAGGGGTCTGTACCTCCCAAGTGTCCCTCTTTAGGAGATATTAGGGGTCTGTACCTCCCAAGTGTGTCTGTAGGAGATATTAGGGATCAGTACCTCCCAGTTGTCCCTCTTTAGGAGATATTAGGGGTCTGTACCTCCTAAGTGCCCTCTTTAGGAGATATTAAAGGTCCGCACCTCCCAAGTGTCCCTCTTTAGGAGATATTAGGGGTCCGTACCTCCCAAGTGTCCCTCTTTAGGAGATATTAGGGATCAGTACCTCCCAGTTGTCCCTCTTTAGGAGATATTAGGGGTCTGTACCTCCCAAGTGTCCCTCTTTAGGAGATGTTAAAGGTCCGCACCTCCCAAGTGTCCCTCTTTAGTAGATATTAGGGATCTTTACCTTCAAAATGTTCCTCTTTAGGACTGAAATTGATGGAAAAGATGTATACTACAGAAAGAAATGGTGGGAAAATGCTTAATATAGTGCAATAAATATGTAAAATAAGGAGGTGTAAAAAAACTAAGAGAAATGTTGTAAATACAGCTAGAAAGATGTGTAATATACATACATAGAAAATGGTGTCAAAAGAGGTGTATTAGACAGAGAGAAATGTATAAAATACTGAGAGAAAGGAATTAGACTGAGATTGTGGAAAATACCAACTGGAAGACGTGTAATATACAGAGAGAAAATGGGTGCAATATATTAGCAGTAGGTGTAATATAGTGACAGATAGAGGTGTAATATACAGACAGATGGTGGTGTAATATAGAGACAGAAGGGGTGTAATATACAGACAGAAGTATATATAATATAGAGACAGAAAAAGGTGTAATATACAGACAGAAGGTGGTGTAATAAACAGAGAGAAGGTTGTGTGATATAGAGACAGAAGGAGATGTAATATACAGAGAGAAGGTTGTGTGATATAGAGACAGAAGGAGATGTAATATACAGACAGAAGGAGATGTAATATACAGACAGATGGGGTATAATATACATAGAGGAGGAGGTGTAATATACAGACAGATAGTGGTGTAATATATGGACAGGAGGAGGTATAATATACAGACAGAGATGTAATATGCAGAGAGAAGGAGGTGTAATATACAGATAGATAGGGGTGTAAAATACAGATGGAGATGTAATATACAGACAGGAGGTGTAATATACAGACAGAAGGATGTGTAAAACATATAGAGGAGTGATAAGAATAAAGGACAGAGCCTTAGAATAATAACGTGCTCTCGGGAAGGAACCGGTTTGAGAGGCAGAAAGTGATGGGACCTGCGCCGTCCTCTCATGAGAGTCTGAACTGCTTTAACCTTTCAAATAATCACCCCCCCCCCCCCAAGCAGTTGGAAAAGTCCTGTAACATATAGATTTCCATAGTAAACCCTCAGTGATCCTATAAACACAGGGGTGGTGATTACACATGTATGTCTGGGCCGGACCGTTACAATCTGGGCATCTAGAGATATACGGGGAGGTACGTGTTGGAGATATCTCAGCCATCCAAGGATATGAACAGATTTATTAACCTGGATATTTCCCTCTGTAAACCCCCACAAACCCTATTACACTAGAGGGGA
Source organism: Rhinophrynus dorsalis (assembly GCA_037306005.1). Taxonomy (NCBI): domain Eukaryota; kingdom Metazoa; phylum Chordata; class Amphibia; order Anura; family Rhinophrynidae; genus Rhinophrynus; species Rhinophrynus dorsalis. The sequence continues at coordinate 187,580,527 of CM074727.1, read as the reverse complement.
TCTCATATACTACCGTTCTCTAGGACACAGGAGCGCCTCCCAGAGGAGAAACCTACATGTTTATGTCTGTGGTTCCTCTTCTATTGTCCATCTTGTTCATGATGGGCGGAGGAGGCTTCAGTCCTAGTTCTAGAGCGCTGTATATGATTGGCTGGGACAATGGTGACATCAGACTGATGTACAGTGTACATGAGCAAGCCAGCTGTACCCTAGGGTGCAAACAAACATTTATATTGATTTACAGTGAATCATTTAACCCCTGGAATGCTAGAGAGGTCTCCATTTCCAGTGTTTTGGAGAGCTCTCATTTTCAGGATGGTAACCCCTTGAGGAGTGGATAGTGAAACAGTGCACTGCACACCCCTCTGGTGGTAAAATCCCAATTTAAATAATTAACTAGAAGCAGTCTTAACAACAAAAATGTCTTTAAAAATGTCTTAACGACAAAAATGTCTTAACTAAAGACAAAAATTCTCACATTCAGAACACATTCCCTCCACTTTTTTCTTAACGTACAAATTTTGTATTTTGAAAGATATTTTTTCGCCGTTAGTTAAGACAAATTTTCTTTTCCTCTATACGATACTGGAGAATAGTTTAACCACGCCATAGCCACGCCCCTTTGCCCGTCAATTCTGGAGTTGTGTCGTACACAACGGACATTACTAGTTTTTTGTCGTATACTCTATAGAAAATATGTCGTTCATGCATTCAATGACTTATTTTTGTCTTTCATGTTTTGTCGTTATCCCTTTGAACATACGGCCCTATGTCTGATCTCCTTTAACAGAGAATCAGATGTTAGAGCTTTGGACTTACACAACATATATTTCACTCCTAATGGGATGAATTTCATAATATCTATAATCATCTAGAACTGTATCCTACATATCCTATATATTCTATACAGCTTTTCCTAACAATCCCCAACTCTGTGTTGTATGTTTACAGACTTATGAAGCAAGGACTACAGATCTCCTGTTTACTGATTGTCCTCAACTACTGATCCCCTTTCTCAGACCCCTCTCTCAGTATCGTCATAAACTGTTGCTCTTTGAGTAAAATGGGTTATGGAGTCTGTCTATGTAGATAAATCCTTCTGGGGCTCATTCCCCCAGAGGTGCCATGGTCTCCAACGCATTGATGGTGGGCGGCCGATTGGAAATCTACTTTCACAAATTTCTGTTTCAAACTTCAATTATTCATGTTTCAATGAATGTTGTTAAACTTGCAGAATATGAGCCTCCAGTCTTATAATAAAATTCAAAGATTTGTTCTTACTTACGCAATGAAAGTCATGATTTAATTTAAGACACAGAAGCAAATATTAATCCTCCCTATAATACTGATCCATCATATAACTGGTTTATGACTCTCCACAGTTGGAAAATGTCTGTAATCAGCATGGAGCAGGAACACGAGAGGAGAGCTGGATCATTTCTGGCACTTTAGACTGTTATTATGGTCTGTGTTTCTAATATTATTAGAACTTGTTCACAGTTCAAATAAATAGGCAGTTATAATGATTACAAGGCAGTTTATAGGAAAGGATGAGCATGGATTTTATAAGAAGGATATCAAAGACTATCAGGTTTATTTATTTTTCTTTATTGTTGCAAATAATATTTCTTTGATGCTGAGGGTTTAGTAAAGAAACGGATATGTCTAATATTGCACTCTGTGTATTTAATAAAATCATGAAGGAAGATCTTCAAATTATATAGATATGCCTGACTGCTGTATGATGGATTCGTACCTAGGTAAGTGCTTCTGTTACACACAGTAATTATATAGATACGCCTGAATGCTGTGTGATAGACTCCTACCTAGGTAAGTGCTTCTGTTTCACACAGTAATTATATAGATACACCTGACCGCTGTGTGATAGACTCCTACCTAGGTAAGTGCTTCTGTTACACACAGTAATTATACAGATACACCTGACTGCTGTATGACGGACTCCTACCTAGGTAAGTCGTTCTGTTACACACAGTAATTATATAGATATACCTGACTGCTGTATGACAGACTCCTACCTAGGTAAGTGCTTCTGTTATACACAGTAATTATATAGATATACCTGACTGTTGTGTGATGGACTCCTACCTAGGTAAGTGCTTCTGTTACATAGTTATTATATAGATACGCCTGACTGCTGTGTGATGGACTGCTACCTAGGTAAGTGCTTCTGTTACACACAGTAATTATATAGATATACACCTGACTGCTGTGTGATGGACTCCTACCTAGGTAAGTCGTTCTGTTACACACAGTAATTAATTAGATATACCTGACTGCAGTGTGACGGACTCCTACCTAGGTAAGTCGTTCTGTTACACACAGTAATTAATTAGATATACACCTGACTGCTGTGTGATGGACTCCTACCTAGGTAAGTGCTTCTGTTACACACAGTAATTATATAGATATACACCTGACTGCTGTGTGATGGACTCCTACCTAGGTAAGTGCTTCTGTTACATAGTTATTATATAGATACGCCTGACTGCTGTATGAGGGACTCCTACCTAGGTAAGTCCTTCTGTTACTCACAGTAATTATATAGATATACCTGACTGCTGTGTGATGGACTCCTACCTAGGTAAGTGCTTCTGTTACACACAGTAATTATATAGATACGCCTGACTGCTGTGTGATGGACTCCTACCTAGGTAAGTACTTCTGTTACACACAGTAATTATATGGATACGCCTGACTGCTGTGTGATGGACTCCTACCTAGGTAAGTGCTTCTGTTACACACAGTAATTATATAGATACACCTGACTGCTGTGTGATGGACTCCTACCTAGGTAAGTGCTTCTGTTACATAGTTATTATATAGATATACACCTGACTGCTGTGTGATGGATTCCTACCTAGGTAAGTGTTTCTGTTACACACAGTAATTATATAGATACAACTGACTGCTGTGTGATGGACTCCTACCTAGGTAACTGCTTCTGTTACATAGTTATTATATAGATATACACCTGACTGCTGTGTGATGGATTCCTACCTAGGTAAGTGTTTCTGTTACACACAGTAATTATATAGATACACCTGACTGCTGTGTGATGGACTCCTACCTAGGGAAGTGCTTCTGTTACACTCGATAATTATATTGATACACCTGACTGCTGTATGATGGACTCCTACCTAGGTAAGTGCTTCTGTTACACACAGTAATTATATAGATACACCTGACTGCTGTGTGATGGACTCCTACCTAGGTAAGTGCTTCTGTTACACACAGTAATTATATAGATACACCTGACTGCTGTGTGATGGACTCCTACCTAGGTAAGTGCTTCTGTTACACACAGTAATTATATAGATACACCTGACTGCTGTATGATGGACTCCTACCTAGGTAAGTGCTTCTGTTACACACAGTAATTATATAGATACACCTGACTGCTGTATGATGGACTCCTATCTAGGTAAGTGCTTCTGTTACACACAGTAATTATACAGATACACCTGACTGCTGTGTGATGGACTCCTACCTAGGTAAGTGCTTCTGTTACACACAGTAATTATACAGATACACCTGACTGCTGTGTGATGGACTCCTACCTAGGTAAGTGCTTCTGTTACACACAGTAATTATATAGATACACCTGACTGCTGTGTGATGGACTCCTACCTAGGTAAGTGCTTCTGTTACACACAGTAATTATATAGATACACCTGACTGCTGTATGATGGACTCCTACCTAGGTAAGTACTTCTGTTACACACAGTAATTATATAGAAACACCTGACTGCTGTATGATGGACTCCTACCTAGGTAAGTACTTCTGTTACACACAGTAATTATATAGATACACCTGACTGCTGTGTGATGGACTCCTACCTGGGTAAGTGCTTGTGTTACACACAGTAATTAGACAGAAATTATATAATGTATACGACTGCTGTATGATGGACAGGACATGATACTTTTCTGTAGTCCCAGTCAGAGAGTCTTATGTATTAGGGAGGACTGGAGTAATTTTAGGGCAACCAACTGCACCATAGAGGTCAAATGGAGTTTCCCATTGATGTGAATGGGTCTCTTAGCCCTTTAAATTCTAGAGAGGTAATAAAGCAATGAACTATAGAAATCTCTAGCATTCAACGGGTTAATTAAATAAATTAGAATTTTTTAATTAATTATCTGTCCCCAGTGGTGCAGAATATTTACCCCAGGATCACTCCCGGTATCTGTGAATCTCGAGGTCAGATGCACAAGGGTAAAAGTGGATCAATTCTGGGGCAAACCAATTACATTACAGTGGTACATAACAATTCCCAACACCCCCTCTCATTTAAATGTGTTTTAACTATGTGAATGCATCACAATTCATTGATACAGTTAACTCAAGGGGTTATTTTTTATGCAAATGCTTGTTCCCTCTGGTGCAGTCCGTTTGCACCAGAATTGCTCCACTGTTGTCTTTGTCTATACGACCCCTAGAGAGGAGCAGGTGTAAGACCTGAATAAGATCAGAAGAATGGAGGTGAATAACCTCTTCACTCAGTACAATCATCACTTATTCTTAAAGTGCCAACATGTTCTGCAGCGCTGTACATTTGGGGAATATTTACAGACCCCCAGATCAACTCCTCCTCCCCCCACACGTCTGGGTCTGCTGGGTCCATAGCCAGAACCAAGACTGGCGGACCAGCTCCCGAGTGTCCCTTCCTCCCAACACTGGGTGAGGGGTCACACCGTCCAGTCTGTATTGAGTTGTTGTTGTTGGGCTGGTTTGGGAGTCTCCTCGTCAGGCTGGTTTGGGGGTCCTTTTGTCTACGTGGTTTGGGGTCTCCTTGTGCAGCTGGTTTGAGATGACCTTGTACAGTATTGGGGTATCGTGTGCAGATCACAATCTTATGATCTTACGTCCAGGACCTGCAGTGAGGATACTTGGACCTTCTTAATGTGCCACGGGCCGACGCAGAGACATTCTCTTCACATGTGTGTGTTGTGCGTGTTGTTTCCTTCAGCGGTGTCTCGCAGATTTCACTCTGTCCCCCTTATGTTATTTACCTCTCTGAGGGGGGCCCCCCTTCCTCACTGTCCCCCTGGGGTCTGAACTCTTTGCGTGCCCCCCAACTTTACTGGTCTGTTTATTGGCTGCAGTCTTTAGTACAGGAGGACTCTCTAGTGCTCGAGGGATTGCTTGGTCCAATGAGGCAACAGGGAGTCTCCCTTTTGGCTTCTTTTGTTTACTTCTGACGGCCCCCACCTCATCTCCAGACACATCTGGAGCCTTCCTCTTGTGGGGTGAAGAGACAGAGGACAATCGGAACCAGTTCTAAAGGAGACAGAGTTGTGTCTTAGTTTGATAAATCTGCCTACAAGTCCTCCCTCTGACACAGCCTCCCCACACCCTGTGACACAGCCTCCCCACTGCCTGTGACACAGCCTCCCCACTGCCTGTGACACAGCCTCCCCACACCCTGTGACACAGCCTCCCCACTGCCTGTAACACAGCCTCCCAATCCCGACAGCCTCGCAATCCCAGTGACACAGCCTCCCAATCCCAGTGACACAGCCTCCCCACTCCCTGTGACACAGCCTCACCACTCCCTGTGACACAGCCTCACCACTCCCTGTGACACAGCCGTCCCACTCCACTGCCCTCTAATGTCCCAGTGACAAAACTGACCATTTGACACCCCCCCCCCCACCAAGTAACCAGGCTGCTATCTGATACCCCTGTCAAAATGACCACTAGCTCCTCCCCTTTCTCCTCCCACGTCCGGTCCTTCTCACCTGCGAGTGTGTCTTCAGGATATGATACTTCACTCCACTCTCAGAGCTGAACTCTTTCTGACACAGAAGACAGCGATATTTTCCTACCGAGTGATTGCCCTGCAATAGAGAGAAGCCTGAGTCTTACCTTACAGACCTCACTCAGAGTGCTTACTAATAGGCCTCACTCACTGACAGGAATACAGAGTGTGCACTCTCTGACTGACAGATTACATCTACTGTCACTGTCTGGAGCAGAAGGAGTGCACACTTACACACTGAGCTCGCTGACAGACATACTAAGTGCTCAATCATTCACTGACAGAATTCACTCAGAGTGTACATTTAAGTCATACTCAGCAAAGAAGTCAGCTGGTCGGGGTCACTAAATCACAATCAGTGATAATGTAAATTGGTGACTCCGTGCAATGAACTGTTGATCTCTTGGCATATTTTCTTGTTCACAATTACAGTAAGATTTCATTTTGAGCAAGCATTGGATGTGATCACTCAGTCTGGTTCCTGAGTGGTATTCACAGCAATCACTCAGCATGGTTACAGTTTGCGATCACTCAGTTTGGTCATTCCGTACCTTGTTACAGTTCGCTAGATGTGCCTTCAGTCCGGATACACTGGAGTAAATAGCTTCACAGCACTAACAGGGAGACAAGGTACAAGGGTGTCACTGTGTGTGTGTGTGTCACTATGTGTTAGTGTCACTGTGTGTGTGTGTGCGTCACTGTGTGTTAGTGTCATTGTGTGTGTCACTGTGTGTGTGTCACTATGTGGTAGTGTCACTGTATATGTGTGTTTCACTGTGTGTTAGTGTCACTGTGTGTGTCACTGTGTTTGTCTGTCACTGTGTGTGTTAGTGTCAATGTGTGTGTTAAGTGTCACTGTGTGTTAGTGTCACTGTGTGTTAGTGTGGATGTTACTGTTTGTGTGTCACTGTGTGTGTGTATCACTGTGTGTGTGTGTGTGTGTGAGTCACTGTGTGTGTGTGTGTGTCACTGTGTGTTTGTGCGGATGTTACTGTTTGTGTGTCAGTGTTCATATCCTACTCACATTGTTGGGGCAGCAGATGAATCCGTTCTCCTTCACACGGTTTTTCCAGCTGTCCAGGAGCTGGGGGTTAAAGGTTGGCAGGCCAGGTCGCAAGTAGTTCAGCTGTCACATGACACAGGTATCAGGCCCCTCAATGTTACCTCCCTACACACCCATCCCCAACAGGGACACAGTTTGTACACAGCTTCAGACTACAGACTCCCCATCGCAGGACTTCAATAAGCCTGGAAATTACAGTTATAACCTCACAGAGGCACAACATGGAGCACAGTAAGGACTAGGTGGACAGACGGACCTCAAGTCTCTCGCATCATCAAAGGTCTGAAAAGTTACATTTAAAAATGCAAGCCAGCCAATCAGATGGGCAGATTGCAATGATAAATCCCCCAGAAGTTTATTATTTATATAATAGTGCAGTCAGATGGACACATAGAAACAGTAGGCCGCACCCTCACCTGAACATTCATGGCTCTGATTGGATGGAGGCTGAAGATGCCTCTCCAGTCGATCATTTCAATTGCTTGTTCCTGATTGGCTGGAGATGCGCTAACTACTAGATGTGTGTGACTCCCCGACAACTGGCTCAATATGGAGTCAAGAGGCAACACACAGCAGTGTGATGCATTGCATACCCCTCTGGTGCTCAAAGGGTTAAGCCAAACCAGAAAACAGGGACAACTTAGTAATGAGGACGTTTTAAAAGCCCAAACCACATAACTATTTCACATAAAGCACAATCCTACTGCCAGAAAGCAGAAATAAATTCCATGGCTTCCCTCCCTGTGACTCCCAAATCCTGTATTCTATACCCTCCCACCCTCACTAACTGCCTCTCCTGGGGTGTCACTGAATTTCTGCCCCTCTGCGGGATATATGAGTGTGATCTGACTCACTCACCCTCTTGCTGTCCGGCACTAAGTCCTCTCTTATCCTTCTCCGGCCCCCCTCCTTAGCTAGCTCGTCCTCTGCGATCTCCTGCAGGTGGAAGACTGCGACTTGCGCTGACCGCCGTCGGACCCTCCCACTAGGGGTGCGCTCAAAATCCTCCAGCTCCGCCTCCTGCTCTGCTGGCTCTGGCTCCACAGGGACCTGAGGAACAAGGCAGATAGAGTGGATATGGGACAATTACAGAAAGTTGTCACTCACAGTGAAAGGTCACCTGGTACAGTCATGATTTCTGCACTCACTATGGTCACACGTTCTGTACTACTCATACAGAGTTAAATCAGTGTTACACACTAGAGATCACTAGTTAGATAACAGTACCTAGTGTCAATCACAGGAGTATAAAGCCTTAATACACACTAGTGATTAATGGCTATATAATCGTGCAGTCACTCACAGTGAGTATAAAGCTGTGTTATACACTAGTGATAATTGTCACATGGCATTAAGCAGTTATACAGTAGTGAGTGGTGTCACACAGTATTGAGCAGTGTCACACAGTAGTGAGCATTGTGACACAGTAGTGATCGGTGTCACACAGTAGTGAGGGGTGTCACACAGTATTGAGCATTGTCACACAGTAGTGAGCATTGTGACACAGTAGTGATCAGTGTCACACAGTAGTGATCGGTGTCACACAGTAGTGAGAAGTGTCACACAGTATTGAGCACTGTCACACAGTAGTGAGGGGTGTCACAGTATTGAGCACTGTCACACAGTAGTGAGGGGTGTCATACAGTAATGAGCAGTGACACACAGTAGTGAGCAGTCACATGGTAGTAAGCAGTTATACAGTAGTGAGCAGTGTGACACAGTATTGAGCCGTGTCACACAGTAGTGAGCGGTGTGACACAATAGTGATTGGTGTCACACAGTAGTGAGGGGTGTTACACAGCAGTGAGCGGCGTCACACAGTATTGAGTGGTGTTAAACAGTAGTGAGTGGTGTCACACAGTAGTGAGTGGTGTCACACAGTATTGAGTGGTGTTACACAGTAGTGAGTGGTGTCACACAGTAGTGAGAGGTGTTACACAGTAGTGAGTGGTGTCACACAGTAGTGAGTGGTGTCACACAGTAGTGAGAGGTGTCACACAGTAGTGAGCGGTGTCACACAGTATTGAGCGGTCACACAGTAGTGAGAGGTGTTACACAGTAGTGAGGGGTGTCACACAGTAGTGAGAGGTGTCACACAGTAGTGAGTGGTGTCACACAGTCGTGAGAGGTGTTACACAGTAGTGAGGGGTGTCACACAGTAGTGAGAGGTGTTACACAGTAGTGAGGGGTGTCACACAGTAGTGAGAGGTGTTACACAGTAGTGAGTGGTGTCACACAGTAGTGAGTGGTGTCACACAGTAGTGAGAGGTGTTACACAGTCGTGAGTGGTGTCACACAGTAGTGAGAGGTGTTACACAGTAGTGAGAGGTGTTACACAGTAGTGAGGGGTGTCACACAGTAGTGAGAGGTGTTACACAGTAGTGAGAGGTGTTACACAGTAGTGAGTGGTGTCACACAGTAGTGAGAGGTGTTACACAGTCGTGAGAGGTGTTACACAGTAGTGAGGGGTGTCACACAGTAGTGAGAGGTGTTACACAGTAATGAGAGGTGTTACACAGTAGTGAGGGGTGTCACACAGTAGTGAGCGGTGTCACACAGTATTGAGCGGTCACACAGTAGTGAGAGGTGTTACACAGTAGTGAGGGGTGTCACACAGTAGTGAGAGGTGTTACACAGTAATGAGAGGTGTTACACAGTAGTGAGTGGTGTCACACAGTAGTGAGTGGTGTCACACAGTCGTGAGAGGTGTTACACAGTAGTGAGGGGTGTCACACAGTAGTGAGAGGTGTTACACAGTAGTGAGTGGTGTCACACAGTAGTGAGAGGTGTTACACAGTAGTGAGTGGTGTCACACAGTAGTGAGTGGTGTCACACAGTAGTGAGAGGTGTTACACAGTCGTGAGTGGTGTCACACAGTATTGAGCGGTCACACAGTAGTGAGAGGTGTTACACAGTAGTGAGGGGTGTCACACAGTAGTGAGAGGTGTTACACAGTAGTGAGAGGTGTTACACAGTAGTGAGTGGTGTCACACAGTAGTGAGAGGTGTTACACAGTCGTGAGAGGTGTTACACAGTAGTGAGGGGTGTCACACAGTAGTGAGAGGTGTTACACAGTAATGAGAGGTGTTACACAGTAGTGAGGGGTGTCACACAGTAGTGAGCGGTGTCACACAGTATTGAGCGGTCACACAGTAGTGAGAGGTGTTACACAGTAGTGAGGGGTGTCACACAGTAGTGAGAGGTGTTACACAGTAATGAGAGGTGTTACACAGTAGTGAGGGGTGTCACACAGTAGTGAGCGGTGTCACACAGTATTGAGCGGTCACACAGTAGTGAGAGGTGTTACACAGTAGTGAGGGGTGTTACACAGTAGTGAGAGGTGTTACACAGTAGTGAGGGGTGTTACACAGTAGTGAGAGGTGTTACACAGTAATGAGAGGTGTTACACAGTAGTGAGAGGTGTTACACAGTAGTGAGGGGTGTCACACAGTAGTGAGGGGTGTCACACAGTATTGAGCGATGTCACACAGTAGTGAGCGATGTCACACAGTAGTGAGGGGTGTCACACAGTAGTGAGTGGTGTCACACAGTAGTGAGGGGTGTCACACAGTAGTGAGGGGTGTCACACAGTAGTGAGAGGTGTCACACAGTATTGAGCGGTCACACAGTAGTGAGTGGTGTCACACAGTAGTGAGGGGTGTCACACAGTAGTGAGGGGTGTCACACAGTAGTGAGGGGTGTCACACAGTAGTGAGTGGTGTCACACAGTAGTGAGTGGTGTCACACAGTAGTGAGGGGTGTCACACAGTAGTGAGGGGTGTCACACAGTAGTGAGGGGTGTCACACAGTAGTGAGTGGTGTCACACAGTAGTGAGGGGTGTCACACAGTAGTGAGGGGTGTCACACAGTAGTGAGGGGTGTCACACAGTAGTGAGGGGTGTCACACAGTAGTGAGTGGTGTCACACAGTAGTGAGGGGTGTCACACAGTAGTGAGGGGTGTCACACAGTAGTGAGGGGTGTCACACAGTAGTGAGGGGTGTCACACAGTAGTGAGTGGTGTCACACAGTAGTGAGTGGTGTCACACAGTAGTGAGTGGTGTCACACAGTAGTGAGGGGTGTCACACAGTAGTGAGGGGTGTCACACAGTAGTGAGGGGTGTCACACAGTAGTGAGGGGTGTCACACAGTAGTGAGTGGTGTCACACAGTAGTGAGGGGTGTCACACAGTAGTGAGGGGTGTCATACAGTAGTGAGTGGTGTCACACAGTAGTGAGCAGGCCTCACCGGACAGTGCTCAGAGCGCACGTGGTAATCTCTTCCAGCCTTGGACTGATATTCCTTGTTGCAGTGTGGACAGGTGAAGCGAAGTCGCTCCCACTCACACGGCTCCTTCCCACATCGCTGTGTGTGGTAATGATATCCCATCAGGCTGGAGAAAGAGGCTGAGCAGTCCTGCAGGGATAGACACAGAGCTCCTGCACCTCCATATACAGCAATGTATCACACCAAAGTCAGGCAAAGGAACCACTACTGTTGATTGTGTGTGCATTTACCAGTTATATGTGTTACACTGTAGGTAAGCGCGTATTGGACATAAGTGTGTGTGCTCATGTGAATGTTCATGCATGCATATGAGTGTGTCTGTGTGTGCATGTCAGAGTGTGTTTCTGTGAGTGTGTGCATGTCAGAGTGTGTATGTGCGTGTGAGTGTTTTGGTCTTTATAGGCATGTGAGTGTGTGTGCACGTCTGTATGTGCATGTAAGCACGTGTGTACGTTTGTGTGTGTGCATGTTTGTGTATGTCCGTCAGTATGTGCATGTGTGTGCCTGTTTGTATTGTGCACATGAACATGTGTGTATGTCTCTGTGTGTGCATGTGAATGTGTGCGTGTCTGTGTATGTAAACGTGTGTGTATATGTACAGGATGGGGTAGTGTAAATGAGGAAAAGAGGATTTTAGTTTTACCTGTTAAATCCTTTTCTCTTAGTCCATACAGGTTACTGGTAACTTTGGGTAGGCGATCCGCCTCTTTAAGTAGACAGGAACAATTCTAGAATTGTATGCAGGGGGTGGAGCCTACCTTCCCTCCTTGGCTGCAGCTAGCCAACCAGGTCCAGAAAGATCTGAGACACTAAATACTGACTAGATAGTGAAGGGAAAGAGGACTCCTGTGAGCATGACCCCGAAGGACCCCCACAGACTGCCACAGGAGCGCCAAGCATGGTCCCTTGACAGGGTGGGAGACCAGTAACCTTTATGGACTAAGAGAAAAGGATTTAACAGGTAAGACTAAAATCTTCTTTTCTCTGTTGTCCAATACAGGTTAATGGTAACTTTGGGATGTCCAACCACTGAGTTTCCCAGAGGCGGGAAGTAAGGCAAGGACCAGGCGCAAGGCCCCCAAAGTCACCAGTGCAGATATGAACCATCACATCAGAGATAGACCAACAAAACAATGAAGTGTCAACGAACACTGAACAGGGGTAACAACACCCCAAACTATTACACATCACATTGAACTAGAGCCAACAGGGCTCAAAAGTGAAAGAAGCACCAAGAACCGAAGAAGATCCTAGACAGTCAAGACTGCCTCCAGGATCTTCCTCCCAAAGCTGGTGTCAGCTGATGCCAACACATCAACACGGTAGTGCTTCGAACAGTTGTGCACAGATGACCAAGTGGCTGCCTTGCACAACTGATCAGTGGAGGCTTGATTCTTGTAAGCCCAAGAGGCCCCAATAGATTGTGTAGGATGAGCCGTGACCCTGAAGGGGACAGACTTCTTCCTTAGCTCATAAGCCTTACGAGTAGTGGACTTGATCCAAGAAGCAATAGTCACCTTGGTTCAAGTCTTCCTGCCCTATGACCCTCAGGAATGACGAACAACACGTCTGATTGTCTGATAGACTCAGTGCAATGTACATAAAACTTGAGACAACGCACCACGTCTAACAAGTGGAGATCTCTCTCCTTGTCAGAGGTGGGGTCCACCTTCGGGAGAAACTCCTGAGAGGTGTGAAGCACCACCTTGTCTTTGTGAAATAGGGTGGTTTACAGGACAGAGCATGTAACTCCGCAACACAATGGACAGACACAATCGCCAGGAGAAAAGCCATTTTCCACGTCAAAAGGTGCAGAGGAATAGTAGCCAAAGACTCAAATGGAGGGCACTGAAGAACGCCCAAAACCAAGTTAAGATCCCACAGAGGAGCAGGAATCTTGAAGGCAGGACGAGTATGAGCAACATCCTGGAAGAAAACCTTGACATCAGGCAGGATGGCAATGCGCCTCTGAAAGAAAACAGAGAGGGAAGACGTCTATACTTTAAGGGAACTCAAACTGAGGCCCTTATCCACACCGTCCTGCAAAAAGGCCAGGACCGTAGACAGATCAAATTCCTGAGACAGGTCTCTGTGAGCACACCAAGATAGAAAGGTCAACCAGACACCATGATAGGTCTTGGAAGAAACAGGTTTGCAGGCACTGAGCATAGTACCCACAACACCAGAAGAAAATCCTTTCTTACTCAATATTGAGGATTCAATTTCCAAGCCGTCAAGGCTAGACGATGAACATCCTCCTTCCACAGGTAACCCTGTAGAAGACGATCTGGACGGCAAGGGAGCCGGAATGGCTCTGCCACTGACAGATCCAGAATCTCCGGAAACCAAGCCTGGCGAGGCCAGTACAGAGCAATCAGAATCATAATTTCTGTATCAGGAAAGATGTAGGCCAGAGGGAATAACCAAGTAATGGACATTGCATCCACTGCCAGAGATCGAGAGCAGAACCTTCCTGTTGTGTCTTGTCGCCACCAGGTCGATGTAAGGAAGACCCCATTTCTGAACAATAAGTGTGAACACCTCTGGGTGCAGCTCCCACTCTCAGCTGTCCACTGTGTGTCGATTGAGGAAGTCCGCCATGACGTTGTCTACTCCAGAAATGTGCACTGTGGATATGTATAACGGTAGTCCAGGAAGCTGGGAAGTCCTGGGCTGTCGTATACGAATTCTCTGCTCTCGCGGTCGGCTAACACCCGTCGAACTGTCCGGTTGTATGAAGACCTGCGAGGTCGACACACTGTTCCACCGCCACAGACAGCGTCTTTCGAGGCTGAATCTAGTACGTCGAATGGTAGGCTGGCTCGGTCACCAAATCCACGTCGAGCATCACGGGTTGAAGGTTAGAAGATCGAAGGCAAGATCTGCAGGAACAAAGAGTGAATAGCTCTATTATGCCTCAGAGGATGGGGGTCAGAGTGGACCCTTTAAACCATCTAGGCAAGCACGACACACGGAGACTGCTTGTTCCAAATGAACACACTTTATTGCACCGAACAGCATTCTTTTATACACACAAAACAACAGAACAATGCAACTGGATGGGGCAAGGGACGTAAGGGCTAGGACCTATGTATAAACCAATGGGCAGTGGAGCTACAAAACTAGGTCAAACCCGACTGTTCCGTTTCCCCCGTGCCAGGATCTCAGGGTGGGCCTACCCCTCCCCAGTGTGACCAGACATGATTGAGTTTAGCTATCCATGAGTCCCAGTGGGGGGTATAGGCTTAATGAGTCCCAATACACATTTTGGGTGAGTACAATGGCTGAGTCCCAAAACCCTGTTGAACCAACATTGTGGGCGTACTGTCTCGAACTCGACCAATCAGCAGGCTGTATATTCGAAAAGATGACCAATTCCGTTGACGGTTCTTCGATGGTTCAACAACGGAATGAATGTTCCCGCCACTCCGGGATCCGTTCATCAAACATCAAAACATAATACACCGTAGTCCAAATGTTCGAGGCATGCTAAGTCCTTAGTCCGAATGTTCGAAAATCATGTGAGTTGACCATTGGTCGGGTATTCCAGGGGAAAATAACCTCCTGTTCGTTCCCACTGCTCAGTTCTCATTGTTGAGCCATTAGTAACGGCCTATGGCCCGTTACAATATGGCCTTAACCATTAACCAAGCGGCGAGACTTCTTGTTCCACCCTGTTTGTTGGTGTAAGCCATGGCCGTGGCGTTGTAGGACTCTACCCAGACTGGACAGTCTTCCAGCTGACGAAGGGCATGAACTATCGCCCGAAGCTCCAGCACGTTGATGTGAAGGAGAGATTCTTTCAGAGACCACCGACCCTGTGCACTTAGGCGACCCAGGACCGCTCCCCATCCGGAGAGGCTGGCATCCGTCGTCACCATGGTCCAGAAGGAAACTAGGAAGGACTTGCCCTTCAGCAGATTGGAGAGTTCGAGCCACCAGGACAAACTCAGTTCCACATGAAGAGGAAGTGACACCGATGTCTTCAGAAGGTCTGGCTGACCCCTGCACACCTGGATCACAAACCGCTGGAGTTCCCTGGTGTGTGCCATGGCAGACGGTACCGCCTCTATGGTGGAAATGAATTTCCCCACGAGAGACGACAGCTTCTTGGCTGGAACTGGATCTTGAGCCAGTATCTCAGAAACCTTGTGGGCGATCTGGTGATCCACCTCGTCCATGAGAAACACCATGTTCTTCTGGGTATCGAAGAGGGGGTCCAGGAAGACCAGACGCTGGGATGTGACAAGATCTGATTTGTCCAAGTTGATGATCCACCTGTGATGGGTGAGAGCATGAATGCATTGCTGAACCTGCTGATGAAGAAGTTCCACAGAAGAGGCTTTCAGAAGCAGGTTGTCCATGTATGGAGTGGAGGACGGATACTAAGGCTCCCAGGACATTGTTGAAGACCTGAGGAGCTGTCGTCAGACCAAATGGAAGAGCTGAGAACTGAAAATGTCCCTGGTCGCAGGCAAACCAGAGGTACTGCCGGCTCTCTGGATGAATGGCAATGTGAAAGTACGTGTACTGAAGATCCTGAGATGCAAGGAATTCCCCCGGGAACATGGCAGCAATCACCATCCGTAGAGACTCCTGGTGATAAGGAGTCTGGGTCACAAAGGAATTGAGATCCTTTAAATCCAAAATGGGACGACAACTGCTGTCCCTCTTGGCGACCACAAAGAGGTTTGAGTAAAAACCAATACCTCTGTCCTGAACTGGAACCGGCTCCAGAACATCCTTGTCCAGAAGAGCCTGAACAGCGCCATCGAACAGACGGCGTTTCTCTGCGCCCTGAGGTGTATGAGAAGGAAGAAAGCGAAAGGGAGGAAGAGAGACGAAAGGGATCCTGTACCCTTCCGTCACTACCTGCAAAACCCATGGGTTTGTCACTGAATCCTCCCAAATGCTGTGATAGTGACGCAGACGACCACCCACAGCAGAGTGTGGACCTGGGTTCGGTAAGACATGCTGAAGAAGGTTTGGAAGCCTTGGGCTTGGAGGAGACTTTGGGCTTCCATTGCTGTTTGCGCTTGGAGGAAGTACGTGGAGCTGAAGGAATCGTCTGGTTGGCCGGACGTGTCTCATTCTGAAAGGAACAAAAATACCGGTTACGCTTAAGCAGTGTTTTCTTCCTAAGAACTAAGGGTAGAAGTGTACTCTTACCCCCTGTAGCCTCACTGATCAGATCCTTGAGATATGGCCCAAACAAAGAAGTGCCTTGAAAAGGCAATGACAGCAATGCTTTCTTAGAAGCAGTATCAGCAGACCAGATCTTGGGCCAAAGAGCCCATCTGGCAACCACAGACATGGAGGAAACCCTAGCCATCAAACAGATGGCATCAAATAGGGCAGCAGAAACATAGTGCTGTGCCTCAGAAATGTTGGCAAGGAGGTGCAACTTATCCGAAGTAGAAACATCCTGACAGACAGCAAGATTGAGCTGTTCAGTCCCGACCTAAATGGCCCGATTCAACCATGCTGCTGCGAATGCTGGACGCATGGTAGAACCAGCAGTGGCAAAGATGGACTTGAGGGAGACCTCAAGTTTCTTGTCAGTCCAGTTCTTTAGAGCAGATGCATCAGACACTGGCAAAGCAGTAGACTTGGATAGCCTGGAGATAGGAGCATCTATTTTAGCAGGATGAACCCACTGAGCAAGCGCTGCCTCCGAAAAGGGATAAAGCTTAGCAAATTTCTTGGCGACAGAAGGTTTCCTGTTCGAAGACTTCCACTTTTCAGGCACAAGGCGGTCAAGAGTAGGGTTAGGTGGAAAGAAATTAAGGGGCTTTTTAGGCTCCTCAAAGACATCAGAAGGGTCAGAAGGAACCTCCTGCACTAAGGGAATGTTTAGGGTGTTTAAAACAGCCCTGATCAGGCCCTCAGCTGAGGGCTCAGGATCAGCCTAAAAAAAAAAAAACTGAGAGGAGCCCACCGTAGACCATTCCTCAACATCTGAATCCACCAACAGTTCCTCCTCAGAGGAATCTGACACATCAGGTACACCCTGAGGCTTTGGCTGGGAAGACTTGACGAAGGAGGGGGTCTGCCAAGAATGAAAAACCCCCTGTAACTGGGATGGAAAGAGTTGCAAAGTGGACCTAAGGTCCCTAGTAGCAGCCTTGAACTCTTGCACCCAAACTGGCTCTAATGCATGGCTGGAGGTCCCTGGAATGCTGTCAGGGACAACAGAACATGCTGGGCATAAATGACCTGAGAATTCTCTAGGTAACCCTGAGTGACAGGAAGAGCAATGCGCAGGGGATACAGAGACCCCAGCATCCTTAGTCTTAGACCTGGCCCCAATCTCCAACAGTATAGACATTCTCACAGTGTCAATAACCTTACTGTATAAGAAATCACCCAATTACACTGTGTATGATTAAAGTTTCACCCCAGAAATCGCTAAAACAGACTTATCTGGCAGGCGAAGGGTTCATCAGCAGAGGACAGAAGGACAGTCCAAGCCCTGCGTAGGATACTCATTCTGGAAAGAGCACAAAATGGCTGACGAGGCGTGAGCCAATCAGAAATGATGATAGCGCAAGGGCAGACAAGTAAAATGAGCCATCTCTGAAGTCGCTGGGTTAAACGGTAGCAGAGATATGTCCCAAACTGTACAGTACCATAAGAGTGAATGGAGCAATGGCTTCTAAAGCGCTCCGGAACTCAAATTTTACAAAATTGAAGGAGTAATATTAAGAGACATGAAACATCACTAAAACATGTTAGGATACCCAAAAAACACTGAACCAGTAGGAAAAGTGTCAGAAACCCCCCAAATGAATGCCAAACCAGCAGCTAAATGGTTAATTGCCACATAAACCTGCTCCAAACACCCAACAGACATAGAGATAGATTCAATGAGTGCAGGAGTGTGCAATAGGAACTCCAAATGAAAAACCGCTGTACGGAGGGGCACTGTGGGACAAGTGGACCTGCAGCACTCAAAGGGTAGCTCACCTTTCCTGCAGATCTTCTGTCTTCAGATTACCATGTATTAAGAAGTACCTCCGTGGGTAACTCCTGAGGAAAGAACTTGTAGCCAAGATTTTCCCCCTCAGGGCTTAAGGTCCATAAAAAGCACCTGGATACTGAGCTAGCCACATCTAAGGGCATTGTCAGTTATGGTAATCCGCCTAATGGTGGTATTCCATTTTTAACAGAAAAATAAAAAAGATTCTAAAACGATATCAGAACTGTTCTCTTGCCTGTGTTATCTTCACCAAGGAACAAATCTTTCTGGAGCTGGTTGGCCAGCTGCAGCCTAGGAGGGAAGGTAGGCTCCACCCCCTGCATACAATTCTAGAATTGTTCCTGCCTACTTAAAGGGGAGGATCACCTACCCAAAGTTACCAGTAACCTGTATTGGACAACAGAGAAATAGGATTAGAGAAGTGGCATGTCAGTGTATAGGGAGCGCTGTTAGTTCATCTAACAAGTAGGGGCCAATGTTGCAGTCTGATAAACAGCAAATTAATATTACAAAGAGTGTAATTCTTCAGAAGGGCAGTAATATAAAATGTATGGATGTAATTGGTCGTAATCTAGCTGGTAAGATGGGGAACTAAAACCAATTGCAATGTATGAGCAGTATAATCTAAAGGGCGTGACTGAAACCTGGTTATATACTCTAGAGGATTATTCACTTTTAGGAGGGACAGGGTTAATAAAAGTGGTGTGGGGGGTTCGCCTGTATGTAAAGCATGCCAATATATATATGTATGTAAAGCATGTCTTAAAACCTAGTGTAAGGGAAGATATTAATGAAGGGCCATGGAGAAAAGGCCTTGCAGACCATACAAATGTCATAAAAATCTCTTAAGTAGTTTTCAAGTTGAAATGAGCTGAAATAATGCACTTTTACCATGTTAACTCTACTGAAGAGATTCACTCCAAATCTTCCACACAGGTAGCGCTTATGGGAGCTGGTTCCTTTTCGCCCCTCCCAGTGTGCACTACACAGAACACATCCTTATTTATGAGCAGGCGGTAGAGCAGAGGTTCTCAACTCCCGTCCTCAGGACCCACTAACAGGCCAGGACTTAGGATTTCTCTGCTAGAGCACAGGTGTGGTGATCAGAGGTTCCTTCACATTGATTAACTCACCTGTGCTCTAACAAGGAAATCATGTGATCAGAGACTCATTCACACTGATTAACTCACCTGTGTTCTAACAAGGAAATCATGTGATCAGAGGCTCCTTCACATTGATTAACTCACCTGTGCTCTAACAAGGAAATCATGTGATCAGAGGCTCCTTCACATTGATTAACTCACCTGTGCTCTAACAAGGAAATCATGTGATCAGAGACTCATTCACACTGATTAACTCACCTGTGTTCTAACAAGGAAATCATGTGATCAGAGGCTCATTCACATTGATTAACTCACCTGTGCTCTAACAAGGAAATCATGTGATCAGAGGCTCATTCACAATGATTAACTCACCTGTGTTCTAACAAGGAAATCATGTGATCAGAGGCTCATTCACATTGATTAACTCACCTGTGCGCTAACAAGGAAATCATGTGATCAGAGGCTCATTCACATTGATTAACTCACCTGTGCTCTAACAAGGAAATCCTCACATCCTGGCCTGTTAGTGGGTCCTGAGGACAGGAGTTGAGAACCTCTGCAATAGATCAATACTACATCTGATTGATTGATTTCCTATGAATAGGTAGTGGTTGGTTTATCGATCAAACACAGCAGGATGCACACATCAGTATAAACACTAGGATCCCCTGTGATTAATACGTGGGAATTGGGCCTACTGTGTGTGATTAATGTAGACGGCATCTCCCATGTTTCATATGTGGCTATAGAGTCTCCCGTGTTTGATATGTGAATACGAGGTCTCCTTTGATTGATACGTGGATATGGGGGTCTCCTGTATTTGGTTCACAGATACAAGTACTTGTGTTTAAAACATGGATAAATGATCTCTTATGTTTAATACTGGGGTATAGTGGCCTCTTATGTGTGATACAGGGGTATAGTGGTCTCCTATGTGTGATACATGGGTATAGTGGCCTCCTGTGTTTGATACAGGGGTATAGTGGTCTCCTATGTGTGATACAGGGGCATAGTGGCCTCCTATGTTTAATACTGGGGTATAGTGGCCTCCTATGTGTGATACAGGGGTATAGTGGTCTCCTATGTGTGATACAGGGGTATAGTGGCCTCCTGTGTTTGATACAGGGGTATAGTGGTCTCCTATGTGTGATACAGGGGTATAGTGGTCTCCTATTTTTAATACTGGGGTATAGTGGCCTCCTATGTGTGATAAAGGGGTATAGTGGCCTCCTATATTTGATACAGGGGTATAGTGGCATCCTGTGTTTAATACAGGGATATAGTGGCCTCCTATGTTTGATACAGGGGTATTCACAGATACAAGGACTTGTGTTTAAAACATGGATAAATGATCTCTTATGTTTAATACTGGGGTATGGTGGCCTCCTATGTGTGATACAGGGATATAGTGGTCTCCTATGTGTGATACAGGGGTATAGTGGCCTCCTATGTTTAATACTGGGGTATAGTGGCCTCCTATGTGTGATACAGGGGTATAGTGGCCTCCTATGTTTGATACAGGGGTATAGTGGCCTCCTGTGTTTCATACAGGGGTATAGTGGCCTCCTGTGTTTGATACAGGGGTATAGTGGTCTCCTATGTGTGATACAGGGGTATAGTGGCCTCCTATGTTTAATACTGGGGTATAGTGGCCTCCTATGTGTGTTACAGGGGTATAGTGGCCTCCTATGTTTAATACTGGGGTATAGTGGCCTCCTATGTGTGATACAGGGGTATAGTGGCCTCCTATGTTTGATACAGGGGTATAGTAGCCTCCTATGTTTAATACAGGGGTATAGTGGCCTCCTGTGTTTAATACAGGGATATAGTGGCCTCCTATGTTTGATACAGGGGTATTCACAGATACAAGGACTTGTGTTTAAAACATGGATAAATGATCTCTTATGTTTAATACTGGGGTATAGTGGCCTCCTATGTGTGATACAGGGGTAAAGTGGTCTCCTATGTGTGATACAGGGGTATAGTGGCCTCCTATGCGTGATACAGGGGTATAGTGGTCTCCTATGTGTGATACAGGGGTACAGTGGCCTCCTATGTTTGATACAGGGGTATAGTGGCCTCCTGTGTTTGATACAGGGGTATAGTGGCCTCCTATGTTTGATACAGGGATATAGTGGCCTCCTATTTGATACAGGGGTACAGGTGCCTCCTATGTGTGATACAGGGGTATAGTGGCCTCCTATGTTTAATACTGGGGTATAGTGTCCTCCTATGTGTGATACAGGGATACAGGTGCCTCCTATGTGTGATACAGGGGTATAGTGGCCTCCTATGTTTGATACAGGGGTATAGTGGCCTCCTATGTTTAATACAGGGGTATAGTGGCCTCCTATGGGTGATACAGAGGTATAGTGGCCTCCTATGTGTGATACAGGGGTATAGTGGTCTCCTATGTGTGATACAGGGATACAGGTGCCTCCTATGTTTGATACAGGGGTATAGTGGCCTCCTATGTTTAATACAGGGGTATAGTGGCCTCCTATGTTTGATACAAGGGTATAGTGGCCTCCTATGGGTGATACAGGGGTATAGTGGCCTCCTATGTTTAATACAGGGGTATAGTGGCCTCATATGGGTGATACAGGGGTATAGTGGCCTCCTATGTGTGATACAGGGGTATAGTGGCCTCCTATGTTTAATACAGGGGTATAGTGGTCTCCTATGTGTGATACAGGGATACAGGTGCCTCCTATGTGTGATACAGGGGTATAGTGGCCTCCTGTGTGTGATACAGGGATACAGGTGCCTCCTATGTGTGATACAGGGGTATAGTGGTCTCCTATGTTTGATACAGGGGTATAGTGGCCTCCTATGTTTAATACAGGGGTATAGTGGCCTCCTGTGTTTAATACAGGGATATAGTGGCCTCCTATGTTTGATACAGGGGTATAGTGGCCTCCTATGTTTGATACAGGGGTATTCACAGATACAAGGACTTGTGTTTAAAACATGGATAAATGATCTCTTATGTTTAATACTGGGGTATAGTGCCCTCCTATGTGTGATACAGGGGTATAGTGGCCTCCTATGTGTGATACAGGGGTATAGTGGTCTCCTATGTGTGATACAGGGATACAGGTGCCTCCTATGTGTGATACAGGGGTATAGTGGCCTCCTATGTTTGATACAAGGGTATAGTGGCCTCCTATGTTTGATACAGGGGTATAGTGGCCTCCTATGTTTGATACAGGGATATAGTGGCCTCCTATTTGATACAGGGGTATAGTGGCCTCCTATGTGTGATACAGGGGTATAGTGGCCTCCTATGTTTAATACTGGGGTATAGTGTCCTCCTATGTGTGATACAGGGATACAGGTGCCTCCTATGTGTGATACAGGGGTATAGTGGCCTCCTGTGTGTGATACAGGGGCCTCCTATGTTTAATACTGGGGTATAGTGTCCTCCAATGTGTGATACAGGGATACAGGTGCCTCCTATGTGTGATACAGGGGTATAGTGGCCTCCTGTGTGTGATACAGGTGCCTCCTATGTGTGATACAGGGGTATAGTGGTCTCCTATGTTTGATACAGGGGTATAGTGGCCTCCTATGGGTGATACAGGGGTATAGTGGCCTCCAATGTTTAATACAGGGGTATAGTGGTCTCCTATGTGTGATACAGGGATACAGGTGCCTCCTATGTGTGATACAGGGGTATAGTGGCCTCCTGTGTGTGATACAGGGATACAGGTGCCTCCTATGTGTGATACAGGGGTATAGTGGTCTCCTATGTTTGATACAGGGGTATAGTGGCCTCCTATGTTTAATACAGGGGTATAGTGGCCTCCTGTGTTTAATACAGGGATATAGTGGCCTCCTATGTTTGATACAGGGGTATAGTGGCCTCCTATGTTTGATACAGGGGTATAGTGGTCTCCTATGTTTAATACAGGGGTATAGTGGCCTCCTATTTGATACAGGGGTATAGTGGCCTCCTATGTGTGATACAGGGGTATAGTGGCCTCCTATGTTTAATACTGGGGTATAGTGTCCTCCTATGTGTGATACAGGGGTATAGTGGTCTCCTATGTGTGATACAGGGGTATAGTGGCCTCCTATGTTTGATACAGGGGTATAGTGGCCTCCTATGTTTGATACAGGGGTATAGTGGCCTCCTATGTTTGATACAGGGGTATAGTGGCCTCCTATGTTTGATACAGGGATATAGTGGCCTCCTATTTGATACAGGGGTATAGTGGCCTCCTATGTGTGATACAGGGGTATAGTGGTCTCCTATGTGTGATACAGGGGTATAGTGGCCTCCTATGTTTGATACAGGGGTATAGTGGCCTCCTATGTTTGATACAGGGATATAGTGGCCTCCTATTTGATACAGGGGTATAGTGGCCTCCTATGTGTGATACAGGGGTATAGTGGCCTCCTATGTTTAATACTGGGGTATAGTGTCCTCCTATGTGTGATACAGGGGTATAGTGGCCTCCTGTGTGTGAAACAGGTGCCTCCTATGTGTGATACAGGGGTATAGTGGTCTCCTATGTTTGATACAGGGGTATAGTGGCCTCCTATGTTTGATACAGGGGTATAGTGGCCTCCTATGTTTGATACAGGGGTATAGTGGCCTCCTATGGGTGATACAGGGGTATAGTGGCCTCCAATGTTTAATACAGGGGTATAGTGGTCTCCTATGTGTGATACAGGGATACAGGTGCCTCCTATGTGTGATACAGGGGTATAGTGGCCTCCTATTTGATACAGGGGTATAGTGGCCTCCTATGTGTGATACAGGGGTATAGTGGCCTCCTATGTTTAATACTGGGGTATAGTGTCCTCCAATGTGTGATACAGGGATACAGGTGCCTCCTATGTGTGATACAGGGGTATAGTGGCCTCCTGTGTGTGATACAGGTGCCTCCTATGTGTGATACAGGGGTATAGTGGTCTCCTATGTTTGATACAGGGGTATAGTGGCCTCCTATGGGTGATACAGGGGTATAGTGGCCTCCAATGTTTAATACAGGGGTATAGTGGTCTCCTATGTGTGATACAGGGATACAGGTGCCTCCTATGTGTGATACAGGGGTATAGTGGCCTCCTATGTTTGATACAGGGGTATAGTGGTCTCCTATGTTTAATACAGGGGTATAGTGGTCTCCTATGTTTAATACAGGGGTATAGTGGTCTCCTATGTTTAATACAGGGATATAGTGGTCTCCTATGTGTGATACAGGGGTATAGTGGTCTCCTATGTTTAATACAGGGGTATAGTGGTCTCCTATGTTTAATACAGGGATATAGTGGTCTCCTATGTTTGATACAGGGGTATAGTGGTCTCCTATGTTTAATACAGGGGTATAGTGGTCTCCTATGTTTAATACAGGGGTATAGTGGTCTCCTATGTTTAATTCAGGGGTATAGTGGTCTCCTACGTTTAATACAGGGGTATAGTGGTCTCCTATGTTTAATACAGGGATATAGTGATCTCCTATGTTTGATACAGGGGTATAGTGGTCTCCTATGTTTAATACAGGGATATAGTGGTCTCCTATGTTTAATACAGGGGTATAGTGGTCTCCTATGTGTGATACAGGTGCCTCCTATGGGTGATACACTGATATAGTGTGTGTGTGTGTGTGATACACTGATATAGTGTGTGTGTGTGTGTGTGTGTGTGTGTGTGTGTGTGTTAAACAGATACAGCGGCCTACTGTATTTGATACATGGATTCAGGGTGTGATTAATCGATGGATAAATGTATAAACACAATGCTTCCTGCCGGGTATCTCCAGTAATAGCAGCTTCAGCAATAAAACAATCCCATCAATACATGCATATTTGTATGTGTGTGTTCATGCTCGTGTTCATGCGTTTGTGTGTGTGTACTTTGTATGTGTACTTTGTGTGTCCTGCTGCCAGTACCTGGCTGGGGCAGCGCAGTTTTCCCATCTGCTTCAGGACTTTACGGAGACGTTCCCTTTCCTTCTGCTCGTCTACTGGGACGTCTTCAGGCGTGGAAGACTGGAATAGATTGGGACATGTTCACTGCAACCCTGACCTCACATGCAGGGTATATACCATGTTCCGTGTGACCCATGACCTCACATGCAGGGTATATACCATGTCCCGTATGACCCCTGACCTCACATGCAGGGTATATACCATGTCCCGTGTGACCCCTCAACTCACATGCAGGGTATATACCATGTCCCGTGTGACCCCTCAACTCACACAGTGGATATATAATATCCTGTTTTACCCCTGACCTCACACAGTGGATATATAATGTCCTGTTTTACCCCTGACCTCACACAGTGGATATATAATGTCCTGTTTTACCCCTGACCTCACACAGTGGATATATAATGTCCTGTTTTACCCCTGACCTCACACAGCGGATATATAATGTCCTGTTTTATCCCTGACCTCACACAGTGGGTATATAATGTCCTGTTTTACCCCTGACTTCATACAGTGGGTATATAATGTCCTGTTTTACTCCTGACTTCACACAGGGGATATATAATGTCCTGTTTTACCCCTGACCTCACACAGTGGATATATAATGTCCTGTTTTACCCCTGACCTCACACAGTGGATATATAATGTCCTGTTTTACCCCTGACCTCACACAGTGGATATATAATGTCCTGTTTTACCCCTGACCTCACACAGTGGGTATATAATGTCCTGTTTTACCCCTGACCTCACACTGGGTATATAATGTCCTGTTTTACCCCTGACCTCACACTGGGTATATACCACTAGCAGGGCCTGGATTGTCCAAGTCTGGATTTATAAGTGTACAGTGGAGTTTTAGCTGAGTATAAATAGATTATACTGTAATTTAAAATTGTATCTGTTATAGTCTGCAGTTTCTTCTAGACTTTTAGGCTACATGTTCTGTGTATTGGAACTATACAGATGTCTCCTGATCCATTCCTCTGCTGTCTCCCACAGGTAACATCCTTATCAATGCTTATCTGCATCACATGGTTTTTTTTCTTTCCTGATGTGCAATTAGGCCTGATTGGACTCACTTGCTAGTATCACATCACATAGCCTCTCTATACAGGGCTGGATTTACATCTCAGGAGCCTGTCGGCACAGAAATCTGAAGCCCCCCCCCTAATTTGCCATCTCCACTAGACACCTCCACAATGCACCTAATTCCACATTGCCCCCCATCATCTCCATACTGCCCACACATTGCCCCCCATCAGCTCCATATTGTCCTATCAGCTACATATTGCCCTCACATTGCCCCCTTCATCTCCATATTGCCCCCATCAGTTCCAACTTGCCCCCCATCATCTCCAAATTGCCCTCACATTTCCCCCATCAGCTCTAACTTGCCCCATCATCTCCACATTGCCCCCGTCATCTCCATATTGCCCTCATATTGCCCCTATCATCTCCACATTGCCCCATCATCTCCATATTGCCCTCACATTGCCCTATCATCTCCATATTGCACTCACATTTCCACATCATCTCCATATTGCTCTTACATTGCCCCTCATCAGCTCCAACTTGCCCCCCATAATCTCCACATTGCCCCATCATCTCCATTTGGCCTCACACTGCCCCCCCCCCCCATTCGTTTCCTACCTCCCTGGTGGTACAGCGGAATGGCAGGAGAGGTCTTTGCCTCCTTTGGCACAGACCTGTAACTGCTGGAGCTCCCACGCGGTCTTCTCTTCAGTAATGCAGAGCACTGGGAGATGATGTCATGATGATGTCATCTCCCAGCACTCTGCATTACTAAAGAGCTCAGAAGAAGGCACAGACTTCACCATGTTGTTGCGGGCGCTAAAAGGGGGAGGAGGGCGAGGCTAATTAAAAAACGCTAATTAAAAAAAAAAACAACAACCAAAAAACTATCCCAATGACAGGCTCCCCTCTGTGGAGTGCGCCTGTAGGCAGATGCCTACTCTGCCTTATTACAAATTCCGACCCTGTCTCTATAAATGATCTGCCTCTAGCAGTGCCCACTGTTAGCAGGGCCTGGATTTTCCAAGTCTGGATTTATAAGTCCACAGTAGAGTTTTAGCTGAGCTTGGACTGAGGACACACCTGCCTCCATCTGACGCAGGACAATTTCAAGTTCAACAGCGCTACAGCCTGGAAAGCCTGTCTGAAGATAAAGATCTGACTTTGGAGTTTTGTGATCCCTGATTCTAAGTACTTCATTTCATCTGTCAGTGAATTCAAGCACAGGACCCAGTGGGAAAAATCAACTCACCATTCATCCACTGCTGACATTTAACCCTTCTATCAACATCTCATCATTGTAGTCCTCACCTTTTACTCAAATGTGGCTGCAACTGAATCTACTTATCGTTTGGTCTGGTCTGGAAGGAAAACTGTACGACGTTTCATCTAGACAGCTGAATTATCCTACCTGCACTGATCACTCACATCACCAACCTCTCATCCAGCTGAACTTATATTGTCATTATCATTACAAAATACATCTATTAATTTTCTTATTATTGATTCTGCCACCTCAGCTGTGCAAAGTATCAAAAACCTTCAGCCCTCCCACCTGCTCATCAATCTCGATAGCTCCATCCCTCTCACACTCTCCAATGATTTGTTCACATAAGCTGTTCTGCTACCTTAAAGGGATAGTAATACTTAAAATGTAAAAAAAAATATGCTGTAGGGTTTATCCCCCTGAGTAAAACAAGGGTACTCCCACTGCTGAAAGGTGTTTCATTCAAAAGTTATTAATTTTCAAAGTTGAATTTTTTAGGTGCAATATCACAGTGGCCTGAAACTGTACAGTGGCGCTGCTGCTACACCATCCTATGGAGATTTATGGTCCAGGGACCAGAGCTGTCCATAGGATCGTGTAGCAACAGCACCACTGTACAATTTCAGGCCACTGTGATATTGCACCTAAAAAATGCAACTTTGAAAATTAATAACTTTTGAATGAAACATCTTTCAGCAGTGGGAGTACCCTTGTTTTACTCAGGGGGATAAACCCTACAACATAAATTTTTTTACATTTTAAGTATTACTATCCCTTTAACTCTTCATATCCATCCACCAAGAAACAGCCCACACCTCTTCACACATGCAGATCCTCCTCTCACCTGCTTTTCCTGTCTGCAACTCTTCTCTTGGCTGCAGGTGACATCTCTCCGAACCCTGGCCCCACTTACATTCCCACCTGTGTCCATCCTAGATTGCGGCCTACCTGCTCCTCTTGTGGGGCAAACCCTAGAAATCTACTAGCTGCTCCCTGCCTCCCCCCATCCCTTCCATCCTTCTCCTGTGCATTATGGAACGCTCGCTCTCTACTAAACAAACCACACTACCCACGACCTCTTCTCTCTAACTCTCTAAACCTATTCGCTATCACTGAAACCTGGCTCTCACACTCTGACTCATCTGATGAAGCTGTGCTCTCCTATGGTGGCCTATCTTTCTCTCACACTCCTCGTCCTGATGGCAAGGGTGGGGGTGTGGGACTTCTTCTCTCTCTCAGCTCTGCTGCTCCAGGCCTCTGTCCCTTCCTCCATCAGTCTCCTTCACCTCTTTTGAAGTGCATGCAGTCCAGCTCTTCTCCCCTGTCCCTCTCTTGGTAGCCATGATTTACAGGCCCCCAAGCAACCCTTCCTCCTATCTGTCCAAATTTGAAACTCGCCTCTCTGTCTTTCTGTCCTCAGACACCCCCACATTTCTCTTTGGTGACTTCAACCTACACGTTGATGATGCCTCCTCATCTAGTGCCTCCTGATTTCTCTCCCTGACCTTGTCCTATGGCCTTCAACAGTGGATTGCTGCCAGCACTCACAGGGAAGGTCACTGGCTAGATCTCGTCCTCACCAGAAACTGCTCAGTCTCTGACTTAACAATGTCCACATTTCCACTCTCTGATCATCATCTTATCTCCTTCACATTCTCTCACACACCTTCCCCTGCCCTCCCTAAATCACCTTCCTAACCAGGAACCTACACTCAGTCAGACTACCAGGCCTGGCATCAACTGTGCAGACTCCCCTCTCTTCTCGCTGCCCTTCTATTACTACTAACATCGACACTCTGGTCAATGAATATAACACCTCATTACCATCTTCCATGGACCTGCACGCTCCCCTCCACAGGCAACACTCCTGCCCCAGGAATCACAGACCCTGGCTAAATTCAACAACCTGCATGCTACGCACCTGTTGTCGAGCTGCAGAACGTCTCTGGTGGAATAATCATTCTGTTGCAGACTTTCACCATTATAAGTTCATGCTATCTGTTTTAACACAGCTCTCATTCAGACTAAACAGCACTACTTCTCTGACCTCATCACTACCCACAAATCTAACCCACGTGACCTCTTTAAAATCTTTGATTCTCTTCTCAAACCCCCAACCTTAAACTGCTCCTTCTTCTCCAACACTCCACAGGACTCTGCTGACTTTTTCAAAAATAAGATACAGTCCATCCAACAAACCATACCCTCTACATCCTCTCCTCCTATCCCCCTGACTCCTAGTCCACCCCGAGCAACCCTCAGCTAGTTCTCCCCTATAACAGTGGAGGAGGTATCCTCTCCACCCACTACCTGCCCCTCGGATCCCATGCCCTCTGACCTGGTTAAGGCTCTGGCAACTACTCTTGCTCCCAGCCTTACAAATATCTTTATCTCCTCTCTTTCTACTGGAACTTCTCCATCCTCATTCAAACATGCAATAGTCAGACAGATACTCAAAAAACCCTCGCTTGACACCACCTGTCTTTCAAATTACCACCCTGTTTCACTTCTCCTCTTTGCATCTAAGATCTTGGAACACCTTGTTTTCTCTCGCTTAATCTCTTTTCTCAGGTCAAACTCTCTTCTTGACCCTTTACAGTCAGGTTTCTGTTCTAACTATTCCACTGAGACAGCCCTAACAAAAATTACTAATGACCTACACACAGCAAGGATCAAAGGACAATTCAGTATACTAATCTTCTTAGATTTATCTGCTGATTTTGACACTGTTGACCATGCACTCCTACTGGACACACTGCACACCCATGACATCCGTGACACACCTCTAGAATGGATTTCCTCCTACCTCTTGAAACTTACTTTCAGTGTCTCTTTTGCTAACGCTTTCTCATCTCCCCTCGACCTTCCCAAGGGTCCTTCCTGTCCTCTCCCTACACAAGTCGAGCCATCTCTCGGCTACAAGCTTTCTCACTGGCTGCCCCTCGACTCTGGAATGCCCTCCCTATCACCATTCGCCAATCATCCACAATCATCACTTTCAAGCATCTCCTCAAAACCCACCTGCTCAGGGAGACATCTCAATAGCAATATCCTCCTCCTTACACAACGATAGTGACATCAGAATCCTTCTGCACTTCCTTCACCACTCCTTGTACCTGCACTTATAATCATCCTCCTACTGTCTCTGTAAGTCATCATGAACTCTAATTAGATTGTAAGCTCCTTGGGGCAGGGTCCCTTTCCCAGTGTATGTTTCCCTTGCTGCACTTCCCCCAAAAATAATGCAATGATCACACTTAAGCTTAATGCTCTTAACCCCGTTCTGTATTTTTGTATTGTATTATTTCAAATTCTGTTAAGCGCTGTGTACATGTATGGCGCTATATAAATAAAGATACATACATGTACACATACATACCATGTCCCATGTTAACCCTGACCTCACACAGTGGATATCTAATGCCCTGTTTTATCCCTAATCTCACACAGTGGATATATAATGCCCTGTTTCACCCCTGACCTCACATGGAGGGTATATACACCGTGTCCCGTGTTACCCCGGATCTCAGTAGCGGCGAGATGTAGTAGGACTCCGTATTATTACCTTATTGACGTGTTCGGCCATGGTGTGGTAATTCAATCCGGCCTTCGACTTGAACTGTTTCCTGCAGTGCTGACATCGCAATGCTTCCTGCAGCTGCAGGCACAACGGGGGTCAATGCTTGTAAACAGGTATGTATACACGCAAATATATGCACAACACACAAACCTATAAACATATACACCAATAGTGCACCTACACAAACATACACACACACACACACAATCCTATAAACATATACACCAATAATGCATCAACACAAACCTACACACACACACACACACACCTATAAATATATACCCTTATAGTATACCAACAGAAACCTACACACACACACACATAAATATATACCCTGGTGGTGTACCAACACAAAGCCCCCTACACACACTCTCTCTATCACCTGCTTGTACACCTTCATTTACTCCTATTCACACAGACACACACTCTGTGTCTCACCTGCTTGCACACCTTCATATACTCCTAAACACACACACACACGCACACACACATTGTGTCTCACCTGCTCGCACACCTCCATGTGTTTTCTCAGACCAGCCATTGTTTTGCGTGTGACAGAACAGCAGTTGGGACAGATGACCTCTCCTCTCTTACTTATCTGCCGCTGGCCCCTATCGTCCACACTGCCTGATACAAGGGGCAGAGACATGGGTATGATCTGTATCCGCCCAAACCAATGTGCCCTGAACAATCTAGCCACCCCAAAAAACTCACAACTTTATTTATGGATATATAGAGTGGACCAAATTTATTTAACTTGGGTAGATTTGTGTCCTGGCACGGATCTGTGACTGCCTGCAATACCCAATAGATCCATGCGGTGGCAGTGCTGCTCCAGTGAGCTCCATACAGCCATTTTCTAGCAAGTAAGACAAAGCACCAAGACTTCAGGGGCAGAGCAGTTCTTATATATGTCTGTATTTATATACAGTATTGTGCAAAAGTTTTAGGCAGATGTGAAAAAATGCTGTAAAGTAAAAATGCTTTCAAAAATAGACATTAATAGTTTATTTTTATAAATCAAAATGCAAAGTGAGTGAACAGAAGAAAAATCTAAACCATATCAAAATTTCATGTGACCACCCAAAACAACATCAATTTTTCTAGGTACACTTGCACAAAGTCAGGGATTTTGCAGGCATATAGTCAGGGGTATGATTAAACAAGTATACCAAACAGGTGCTAATGATCATCAATTTAATATGTGGTTTGAAACAACATCATTAACTGAAAAGAAACAGCTGTGTAGGAGGAATAAAACTGGGTGAGGAACAGCCAAACTCAGCTAACAAGGTGTGGTTGCTGAAGTTGAATGTCAAAGGTCATACACCATGGCAAGACTGAGCACAGCAACAAGACACATTAGCAAGGTCTGTCCCAGGCAGAAATTTCAAGGCAGACAGGGGTTTACAGATGTGCTGTCCAAGCTCTTATGAAGAAGCACAAAGAAATGGGCAACTCTGAGGATGATAGACGCAGTGATCGGCCAAGGAAACCTAGTTCAGCAGATGAAAGACACATCGTGCTTACTTCCCTTCACAATTGGAAGATGTCCTGCAGTGCCATTGTAACGGATCCTACCCGTTACTTGAGCCCTTGTCTGGCCCTAAGACTGTTTAACCAAAGACTGTGGACATTTAGTACTGTTTGGACTCTGTGCTGTGCGTTGTCATACGAACTGCCCAGCTATTACCTAATAGAAAAGACTTATATTCATAGACTTTGGTTCATGTACTATCGAATGGTCTAGGTTTAATGCATGTCGAACATTTTAGTTATTGTATGTAGTATGTTCGAGGTGTACACGTTCACTGCCTACGGGTCGGAGGTTTCCGATTCAAGAACGACACAGTATTGAGCACAGAGAACCGAGAACAGTGAGTCTAATCCCTGGGCAGGAGATTTAAAGGTCTTCCATAGACTTAACATGGGGAAAAGTAGGTGGCTCAGGGATTGGTCGACCAGCAGAATCACTGTATGATTCGACTGGCCAGGGTTGAAGCCGAATAGTCAAACCAGTGTGTACGTGCTTCAACCCCTGGCCATTGTTCCTAGGATGTGTATTCCTGCCCCTCAAGTCTTTGTATCTTGTGTCTGAACTAATCAACCCTTTTGTATTTGAAACGTAATCATGTCTGGCTCATTGTGTTTGTTAGGCCATCTGCTGTTGGCCTTTTGTCTACTGAATTGTGATTGGATTACACCCTATTGTATCTGGTTTCCCCATACGTTTCAATGTAGTTGACTTGTATAAATATGTGTGTTTTTTATGAATAAAGTGAGTTATGTTTTGGAGTGAACCAGAGTCCTGGAGTCTTGTGTGTTCTTATGGTATTAAAGCGTCCACTCTGACGCCCATCTGAGCCCAGGTTCCCGCATTGTTTGACCGTCTGCTGCCAGTATCCTGCTACCCAACTTCAAATGCTGTCAGGCGGCAACGTGGACTCTGCCTTGCTTCTTCCAGTTCCAGTAAAACCTTCAATTCGAGCTACGGAGTGCTCGAACTGCATGGCGACCACTATCTTTGTTCCTGCTACACTTTCCCTGTTTGTCGTAGCCCGGGAGTAGAGGCCTCACTCTCTACTGCCCGGTCTTCCGGTTCTACGACGCTCGACCATTCGAGAGCCCGTCGACCCCTCCTCGATCCGCATCGTTCGACATAATGTCGGCTACTCCGGGGTTCTATGCCACTTTGAGTCAACCACGGGACCGTTCATCTGCTCGACTGGTGCATCCGATGGCGCCAGTCCGGCGTCGAGAAGGAGAGACCCGGGAACAACGGCGGAAGGCTTCCCTTCCTAGCTTCCGTTACAGCCATCAGCTCAGAATTGGCAGAAAACAGTGGGACCCTGGTACACCCATCTGGTCAGAAAAAAGCCACCCCTCTGACATGGAAACAAGGCCAAGAGACTCAACTATGCATGAAAACACAGGAACTGGGGTGCAAAAATGGAAGCAGGTGCTCTTAACTGATGAGTCAAAATGCGAAATATTTGGCTGTAGCAGAAGGCAGTTTGTTCACTGAAGGGCTGGAGAGCGGTACAAGAATGAGCACTGTAGGCAACAGTGAAGCACGGTGGAAGTTCCTTGAGTTGGGGATTTGGTCAAAATTGAAGGGTCCGTAATGTCCCATAACATTTTTTTAGAGATTTGTAGAGCTTAGAAAAATAAGCTAAATGCCACAAATGTTCTCTCTCAAACTGCTATGGTTTGGGAGATATGATCTGCTAAAGTTCCCCTCTCTCTCCTCTTCTCCTGATGTCAGCTGTAAAGCTGACAGAAGGAGATCCGTGTCGGCCGACACGAGGAGGCTCTTCAGCAGAGCCGCAATAACGCGATTTAAAAATAATTACTTCTTTGGAATGGTCTAAAAAGTGTGCTTGCAAACCAGGTACACTGTGTAGACCGTTCCAAAGAAGTATTTCTTTTTAAATCTTGCTATTGCGGCTCTGCTGAAGAGCTGCTTGTCGGTCCTCGGACCAGGAACTCCTGCTGTCAGCTTACAGCTGACGTCAGGAGAAGAGGAGGGAGAGGGGAACTTTAGCGGATGATATCTCTCAAACCATTGCGGTTTGAGAGATAAGATTTGTGGCATTTAGCTTATTTTTTTAAGCTCTACAAAACTCAACAACATTTTTATAGGACATTACTGCCCCTTTAATGGTCTCCTCAATGCTGAGACGTACAGGCAGATACTTATCCATCATGCAATACCATCAGGGAGGCATCTGATTGGCCCTAAAATTATTCTGCAGCATGATAATGACCCCAAACATACAGCCAAAGTCGTACGACCCCTCAGGCCCTTATTACGAACTAAGAAACTCTGGCTAGACCTTATGTGAATAGGCAGCTGTGCCGGGCAGAACTCAATACACAGAACTGCCCTGGGTTAGAGGGGAGATTAACAAATAGACTGTGTTTTAATGTATTGTCATGTTCGAGGATTTACACACTCGCCAACAGCGAGTCGGAGGTTTCCAGCTCGGTGTTCGAATCATCGACCTCGAGTCAAGCATGGGGAGCCGGGGGCAGTGAGTCGACATCAGATTGGTTGAATCCCTGAGCAGGAGGTTTAAAGGTCTTCCATAGACCTAACACGGAGAAAAGTAGGCGGCTCGGGATTGGTCGACCAGTGGACTCACTGTACGACTTGATTGGCCAGGGTTGAAGCGGAATATTCAAACTAGTCGATTACATGCTTCAACCCCTGTCCATTGTCCTTCGAATGTGTATTCACGTCCCTCAGTTCTTTGTGTCCAGTGTCTGAATTAATCAAACCTTTTGTATAAGTGATGCAGTCACGTCTGTCTCATTGTATTTGCCTGGACCATTTGTTTTGGGTCCTTTGTCTTATGTGTTTTGATTGCATTATCCTTGTAACCCGCCCATTGTATCCTGTCTGCTCATGTAATTTCAGTGTGGTTAAGATGTATAAATACTCTGTGGTTTTTGTAATAAAGAGTCAGTTATTCCGAAGAGAACAAGGAGTCCTGGTGTCTTTATGCTCTTGTGGTTTAAAGTATCCCATCTGAGGCCCATCTGAGCTGAGTATTCGGTATTGTCGACCGTCTGCTGCCAGCTCTCTGCAGATCCGATTCCGAGTTGGGACTTCGGGCTTTCGCATGCTGTCAGGCGGCGACGTGGACTCCATTCAACATCCTGGTGCTTCCTATGACATCCTCCAGTTACCTGTTGACTGGGAGTAGAGGCCTCACTCTCTATGGCCCGTGGTACCAGTTTGCAACCCGACTCTGGCTGTGAGTCCCGTCGACCCTTTTTCTTTTCGGCTGGATTTCTTCTGAGTCTGACACGGTATCAACAGCGCTACCAATTTTATCCGACGTGGACAGGGAGTTTACGACACTGCGGATGTTCAATCAAGTCGGTTAATGCTCCACCAGTAGGAACCAGGCTGGGTAATCTGCCTTCGAGAAGGAGAAACCGGGAACGATGGCTGAGGGCAACATGGTGCCTTCTAGC
This sequence comes from Rhinophrynus dorsalis, assembly GCA_037306005.1. Taxonomy (NCBI): domain Eukaryota; kingdom Metazoa; phylum Chordata; class Amphibia; order Anura; family Rhinophrynidae; genus Rhinophrynus; species Rhinophrynus dorsalis. The sequence goes on along the minus strand of CM074727.1, from coordinate 187,544,515 downwards.
TTCCGTTACAGTAAAGAAGAATAAGGAGTCCTGGAAGTGATGGGATGGCCCCCACAGAGCCCTGATCTCGACATCATCAAGTCTGTCTGGGATTATAGGAAGAGAGTGAAGCAACTGAGGTGCCTAAGTCCACAGAAGATCTGTGGTTAGTTCTCCAAGATGTTTGGAACAACCTACCTGCCGAGTTCCTTAACAAACTGCAAGTGTATCTAGAAGAACTGATGCTGTTTTGAAGGCAAAGGGAGGTCACACCAAATACTGATTTGATTTAGATTCTTCTTCTGTTCACTCACTATGTGTTTTGTTAATTGATAAATATAAACTATTAACATGTCTACTTCTGAAAGTGTTCTTACTTACAGCATATATTCACAACTGCATAACATTTTTGCACAGTACTGTATATGTGCACTTTTGGGATGCTAGAAATACACACAGTGAGTGCTTACATTCTGGATGATTGAAACACACAGATCGAGCACTTACATTCTTGATAGAAATACACATTGTGCGCACTTGCATTCTGGATGATACAAATACACACAGCGCACTTTCATTCTTGATGTTAGAAATAAATGCAGCACGCACTTGCATTCTGGATGATGAAAATGCACACAGCACGCACTTACATTATGGATAATATAAATACACGCAGCACGCACTTGCATTATGGATAATAGAAATACATGCAGCACGCACTTACATTATGGATAATAGAAATACACTGTAACGGATCCTACTCCATTACTGAAATCAGTATCTGGGCGTAAGACTGATCAGCCCATTACACATTTTGTCATGTCTGGGCCCCTTATTAGCTGGTCAAACAAACTTTTAAGCCCTTATTGTGAACAGGCGAGAACGTTAAGGCGGCATGCCTCATTTAAATGTCGGACTGGAAAATACATTATGAGTACACATTCGCTGACTACTAGTTTGAGGTTCCCGGCTCGGTGTTCAAATCACCGACACCGGGTCGAACACTTGGGGTTGAGGACAGTGGGCAGGCGTAGGACTGGTCAGATCCCTGAGCAGGGTAGTTAAAGGTCTTCCATAGACTTAACATGGAGAAAAGTAGCGGCTCGGGATTGGTCGACCAGTGGACCCACTATAGAATCTGATTGGCCAGGGTTGAAGCGGAATATTCAAACTAGTCGAGGACGTGCTTCAACCCCTGGCCATTGTCCTTTGAATGTGTATTCCCACCCCTCAAGCCTTGCTGTCTATTGTTTACCCCAGTCAAGCGTTTTGTGTAATAATACAATCATGTCTACCTTATTATGTTGCCCTGAACCATTTGTTGTTGGTTCTTTGTCTTATGTGTTATGATTGCATTATCTCGGTAAACTCGCCCATTGTGTCATGTCTGCATCATGTACTGTACTCAAGTCAATGTAGTCTGAAATGTATAAATAAGCTGTGGTTTCATCTAATAAAGGGTTAGTCATTTGTCGACGTGGACTCTGCTGTTCCTCCAGTTATCTTTCGACTGGGTGTAGAGCTATTCACTCTCTATGACCCGTGGTCCTGGCTGCGACCCAACTCTGGCCTCGCGTCTCTTCGACTGTTCCCTGTTCGCCTCGTAGTCGCCGGTTCTGGTCGACCTCCAGAACTACCACCTTAACGCTACAACTTCATCCAACTCCGACACGAACACGATAACTCTGCCGCCTTCATCCAACTCAGACACAGAGTTTAAGACACTACGAATGTTCGATCGAGCCGCTTATTGCTCGACCGGTAGGAGAGACACTGTGTAAGCCTCCTCGAGAAGAAGAGACCCGGACCGATGGCTGAGGACAACCCGGTGTCCTTCCAGCTTCCGTTATACCGGTGGCAGCGGTGGGATCTTCTCCTTCTTCACCTTGTATTTCAGTAAAGACATGGCAAACACAGCAGCGCTGGCGGTTTCTCTGGACTCATATCTACAGCGGTACAACGACCTATGGTGTCGGTGGGAGCCCCTGCTTGGCGCTCTTGAACTGGAAGAATTCAACACAGGGCTGGACCTTTGCATCGAAGAAGAGCTACGAACGCAGGATGCGTACTGGGCTCTGGTAAAGTACATGGAGCAGGAGTATGGCCACGAGGTCCTCGTCGCCTTTTTCCCAGGCCGCTTGAGATGTGCAATCCAAGGGCTTGTGTGGGGAGCCTATTGCGGGGATTTGAACTTTGGCTGTCCAGACATCAGCTAATACTGGGAAGTTAGAGCCAAGAGAGAAGACATGCTTGGATGGTACGTCCCCATGAGCCTACAAGAGAACTTGAGTGACCTAGTAAGTTGGGAGAATGATGTCAAACGCATGTATACTGGATTTTTGCCAGGGGTACAGGAGTTCCTAAGGGAGGAAGAAGAGTGAGCGGGCAACTCATTCGATGAGCTACAGGAAGAGTCTGAGCCTTGGCCCCTGTGGCAGCCACATAGGCCAGGGACTGAGTTCCTTGCAGGTTCTGACCTGGAAGATGAAGCCCCCCAGGAGGAGTTCCGTGAATCTGTTTCCCTGGATTGTGTTACCCCTGACCTGAGGAGTGGGAATGCGTTCCTCCACAGTACAAAGAATGGCCCTGATGTGTTGGTTGGCCCTGAAGATGATGGCCTCAACAGACTGATGGAATACAGTGCTGCTTTCCCTGGTAACCCTGAATTGGTGAGTGGGAATCCGCTCCTCACCAGCCCCTGTCATACCCCTGCTGTGGGGAGAGGGACACAGGTCCTCACCAGCAGCCCCAAGATTGTTGCCCCTTCCCCTGTTGCTACTGCCCTGGAGAGTGGGAAATGTGTTCTCTCCAGGGGCCCTGATGCTCCTGCCATGGGGAGTGGGACTACGGTCCTCCCCAGTGGCTATGTGACCCCTGATGTGATGAGTGGGACTTTGTGGCCCCTGAGAATGATGGCCTCAGCAGACTGACGGAATACAGTGCTGCTACCCCTGGTAACCCTGAATTGGTAAGTGGGAATCCGCTCCTCACCAGCCCCTGTCATACCCCTGCTGCGGGGAGTGGGACGCAGGTCCTCACCAGCAGCCCCAAGATTGTTGCCCCTGAATCTGTTGACCCTAGCCTGGTGAGTGGAAATCCATTCCTCACCAGGGCAAGTAGTGACCCTGCCTTGGGGAATGGGACCAGTGTCCTCCCCAGTGATTTTGTTCCCCCTGGACTGATGGGTGGGAGTACGCTCCTCACCAATCCATGCGATGCCCCTACTCTGAGAAGTAGGACCAACATCCTGCCCAGTGATCCCCGGAACCTTGCACCAGCACAGGAGAGTGGGAGCAACCTCCTCTCCTTCCACTGTGGGGTAGTAGCCATAAGAAAAGGGGGAGATGCCTCCATCTCCCCACAGTGTGCTTCCAAACGGGACCCCTGGAATACGACGAGGGGCTGCCAGCACCAGTTTTCTCCCCATCCAGTTGCACCAGTGGAAACCCTTTTCCCCATGGAACTCCACCTTACAGACTGGCCCTGGACCCAGAACCAATGGCCCCAGACCCAAGGGAGTCTGTCCAAAGCTCTGCCTCGGTAGCGGACCAGCAGAGTCCTCACAACATGCCGTTAGCCCAGGACCAGAGGTTACCAAGTTTTCCTGGCCCAGGACAAGGGGCTAACATGTCATTTTATAGCCCAGGACAATGGGCTAACATATCATTTCATAGCCCAGGACAAGGAGCTAACCTGTCATTCCGCAGCCCAGGACAAAGGCCTCACCAGTTATTTCCTAGCCCAGGACAAGGGGGTCCTGACTTACTCCAGAGCCCAGACAAGGGGCTACCCTTCTCCACTCAAGGACTTATCAGACATCCCAAGCCAGCGTTCAACCAAGCTGCAGCTGGCTTGGTACTGAAAAGGGGGAGAAATGTAACTGATCCTACTCCGTTGCAGAAATCATTATCTTGGCATACGACTGCTCAGCCCATTACACAAGGAACTGTGAACATTTGGTCGTGTCTGGGCCCCTTATTAGCTGGGCGTACGAACTTTTAAGCCCTTATTGTGGACAGGCAAGAACGTTAAGGCAGCATGGCTCGTTTAAATGTCGGACTGGGAAGTACACTGAGTACACATTCGCCAACTACTAGTCAGAGGTTCCTGGCTCAGTATTCGAATCACCAACACCGGGTCGAACACTTGGGGTCGAGGACAGTGTGCAGCCGCAGGATTGGTCGGATCCCTGAGCAGGGTAGTTAAAGGTCTTCCATAGACTTAACATGGAAAAAAGTAGGCGGCTCCGGGATTGGTCAACCAGTGGACCCACTATAGCATCTGATTGGCCAGGGTTGAAGTGGAATATTCAAACTAGTCGAGGACGTGCTTCAACTCCTCGCCATTGTCCTTTGAATGTGTATTCCCACCCCTCAAGCCTTGCTGTCTATTGTTTACCCCAGTTAAGCCTTTTGTGTATTAATACAATCATGTCTACCTTATTATGTTGCCCTGAACCATTTGTTGTTGGTTCTTTGTCTTATGTGATATGATTGCATTATCTCGGTAAACTCGCCCATTGTGTCATGTCTGCATCATGTACTGTACTCAAGTCAATGTAGTCTGAAATGTATAAATAAGCTGTGGTTTCACCTAATAAAGAGTTAGTCGTTTGCACTAAGAAAGAATCCTGGTGTCTTTATGCTGGTGTGGTTTAAAGTGTCCTCTCTGACGCCCATACAAGCGAGGTATCCTGTGTCGTCGACGGCCTGCTGCGAGCTACCTGCGGATCAGGATCAGAGTCAGGACTTTGGGATTCGTAGACTGTCAGGTCTGTCGACGTGGACTCCGCTGTTCTCCAGTTATCCTTTGACTGGGTGTAGAGCTATTCACTCTCTACGACTCGTGGTCCTGGCTGCGACCCAACTCTCGCCTCGAGTCCCTTTGACTGTTCCCTGTTCGCCTCGTAGTTGACGGTTCTGGGCGACCTCCTGAACTACCGCCTCAACGCTACCAACTTCATCTGACTCTGACACGGATTCGATGACTCTGCTGCCTTCATCTGACTAGGACACGGAGTTTAAGACACTACGAATGCTCAATTGAGCTGCTTATTGCTCGACCGGTAGAAGCGACACTGTGTAGGCCACCTTCGAGAATGAGAGACCCGGAACGACGGCTGAGGACAACCCAGTGTTCTTCCAGCATCCTTTACATACACGCAGCACGCACTTATATTCTGGATGTTTCAAATACACGCAGCACACACTTACATTCCGGGTGATACAGATACATGCATAGAAATACATGCAGATGACACAAATACACGCAGCACGCACTTACATTCTGGGTGATAGAAATACATGCAGCATGCAGTTACATTCTGGCTGATACAAATACACGCAGCGCGCACTTACGTTCTGGATGATACAAATAAATGCAACACTCACTTACTTTCTGGATGATAGAAATACACACAGCGCACTTACATTCTGGATGATACAAGTACACGCTGTGTGGACATACATTCTGGATGATACAAGTACACGCTGTGTGGACATACATTCTGGATGATAGAAATACACGCAGCGCGCACTTACATTCTGGATGATACAAGTACACGCTGTGTGGACATACATTCTGGATGATACAAGTACACGCTGTGTGGACATACATTCTGGATGATAGAAATACACGCAGCGCGCACCTACATTCTGGATGATAGCAGGGCCAGGTGGTGCTGTCCATATCACTGCTTGTACAGAGGACTGTGTCACAAACGCTACCCTTAGATAAATATAGCAAGAGCACCGCCTAGTTGCACAACATCTTGAGCACAAACTATCAGAAAATTGGCAACTCACTGCTGTAACACCTTTTCAAAGAAGCATCTCCTAGCAGTGGGATAGCCATGGTCGTCATAGTTGGACACGCTCTATAATATACATATTGTCATAATTTGGGTTTACTGCCCCAATAAAAGCACAATGTAAATCCATGGAAATTTGAAATTGTTGTCTATAGAGCTGTTGATCTGCTCCCGAATTGTTCAGTTTCTCTTTGTCCATATGACTTGAGTTCCCAAGAGCTCTGCAATGTGCTGCAAACCAGTACACTGCACAACCCTCTGGCACAGAATGGGTTAATGGAGGACAATGTTATCGTTTTTTAATCCCTTTTTCTTTCTTAACTCTTTGTGTACCATATGTGTATGAAACACATTGCTTCACTTAAACCTACAAAGGGGAAGAATTGAAGTATTTGCGGGTCTTTCTGTAAAACCTACAGGTCTCCACTTGAAGCTGATATTGCATTCATCTGCGGTCTCTGCAGCTTGTTTCATACCTGGAGGAGGCGCTGTGATCTCTCGTCTGAGGCTCACACCTTCTTCTCGCTTTCGTCCCTCCTCTGTTCTTCCTCTTACAATTCGTGTATGTCTCCCTCTTGATTTCTCCTCTGATTTCCCCAAACCTGAAGAGACAACAGTCATCTTCTTAAACAGAGATCCCAGAGTCACTAAGAGAACTGGGAGGATAGGAAAGATCTGTACACATGAAGAAGAGACCTGTGAGGATAGGAAAGATCTGTACAAATGAAGAAGAGACCTGTGAGGATAGGAAAGGTCTGTACACATGAAGAAGAGACCTGTGAGGATAGGAAAGCTCTGTACACATGAAGAAGAGACCTGTGAGGATAGGAAAGATCTGTACACATGAAGAAGAGACCTGTGAGGATAGGAAAGGTCTGTACACATGAAGAAGAGACCTGTGACGATAGGAAAGATCTGTACACATGAAGAAGAGACCTGTGAGGATAGGAAAGATCTGTACACATGAAGAAGAGACCTGTGAGGATAGGAAAGGTCTGTACACATGAAGAAGAGACCTGTGAGGATAGGAAAGCTTTGTACACAAGAAAAAGAGACTTGTGAGGTTAGGAAAGATATGTACACATGAAGAAGACCTGTGAGGATAGGAAAGGTCTGTACACATGAAGAATAGACCTGTGAGGACAGGAAAGCTCTGTACACATGAAGAAGAGACCTGTGAGGATATGAAAGCTCTGTACACAAGAAAAAGAGACTTGTGAGGTTAGGAAAGATATGTACACATGAAGAAGACCTGTGAGGATAGGAAAGCTCTGTACACATGAAGAAGAGACCTGTGAGGATAGGAAAGATCTGTACACATGAAGAAGAGACCTGTGAGGATAGGAAAGATCTGTACACATGAAGAAGAGACCTGTGAGGATAGGAAAGATCTGTACACATGAAGAAGAGACCTGTGAGGATAGGAAAGATATGTACACATGAAGAAGACCTGTGAGGATAGGAAAGGTCTGTACACATGAAGAATAGACCTGTGAGGATAGGAAAGATCTGTACACATGAAGAATAGACCTGTGAGGATAGGAAAGCTCTGTACACATGAAGAAGAGACCTGTGAGGATAGGAAAGATCTGTACACATGAAGAGGAGACCTGTGAGGATAGGAAAGCTCTGTACACATGAAGAAGAGACCTGTGAGGATATGAAAGCTCTGTACACAAGAAAAAGAGACTTGTGAGGTTAGGAAAGATATGTACACATGAAGAAGACCTGTGAGGATAGGAAAGGTCTGTACACATGAAGAATAGACCTGTGAGGATAGGAAAGCTCTGTACACATGAACAAGAGACCTGTGAGGATAGGAAAGCTCTGTTCACATGAAGAAGAGACCTGTGAGGATAGGAAAGCTCTGTTAACATGAAGAAGAGACCTGTGAGGATAGGAAAGATCTGTACACATGAAGAGGAGACCTGTGAGGATAGGAAAGCTCTGTACACATGAAGAAGAGACCTGTGAGGATAGGAAAGGTCTGTCCACATGAAGAAGAGACCTGTGAGGATAGGAAAGATCTGTACACATGAAGAAGAGACCTGTGAGGATAGGAAAGGGCTGTACACATGAAGAAGACACCTGTGAGGATAGGAAAGCTCTGTACACATGAAGAAGAGACCTGTGAGGATAGGAAAGGTCTGTACACATGAAGAAGACACCTGTGAGGATAGGAAAGGAATGTACACATGAAGAAGAGACCTGTGAGGATAGGAAAGATCTGTACACATGAAGAAGAGACCTGTGAGGATAGGAAAGGGCTGTACACATGAAGAAGACACCTGTGAGGATAGGAAAGCTCTGTACACATGAAGAACAGACCTGTGAGGATAGAAAAGCTCTGTACATATGAAGAAGGGACCTGTGAGGACAGGAAAGATCCATACACGTTAAGAACAGACCTGTGAGGATAGGAAATATCTGTACATATGAAGAAGGGACCTGTGAGGACAGGAAAGATCCGTACACGTTAATAAGAGACCTGTGAGGATAACAAACATCTGTACATATGAAGAAGAGACCTGGGAGGATAGGAAATCTCTGTACACATGAAGAAGAGACCTGTGAGGATAGGAAAGATCTGTACACATGAAAAAGAGACCTGTGAGGATAGGAAAGATCTGTACACATGAAAAAGAGATCTGTGAGGATAGGAAAGGTCTGTACACATGAAGAAGAGATCTGTGAAGATAGGAAAGGTCTGTAGATATAAAGAAGGGACCTGTGAGGACAGGACAGATCCGTACATGTGAAGAAGAGACTTGTGAGGATAGGAAAGATCTGTACATATGAAGAAGAGACCTGTGAGGATAGGAAAGATCTATACACATGAAGAGACCTGTGAGGATAGGAAAGCTCTGTACACATGAAGAAGAGACCTGTGAGGATAGGAAAGGTCTGTACACATGAAGAGGAGACCTGTGAGGATAGGAAAGATCTGTACACATGATGAAGAGACCTGTGAGGATAGGAAAGCTCTGTACACATGAAGAGGAGACCTGTGAGGATAGGAAAGATATGTACACATGAAGAGGAGACCTGTGAGGATAGGAAAGATATGTACACATGAAGAAGAGACCTGTGAGGATAGGAAAGGTCTGTACACATGAAGAAGAGACCTGTGAGGATAGGAAAGATCTGTACACATGAAGAGGAGACCTGTGAGGATAGGAAAACTCTGTACACATGAAGAAGAGACCTGTGAGGATAGGAAAGGTCTTTACACATGAAGAGGAGACCTGTGAGGATAGGAAAGATCTGTACACATGAAGAGGAGACCTGTGAGGATAGGAAAGATCTGTACACATGAAGAAGAGACCTGTGAGGATAGGAAAGGTCTGTACACATGAAGAGGAGACCTGTGAGGATAGGAAAGGTCTGTACACATGAAGAAGAGATCTGTGAGGATAGGAAAGGTCTGTACACATGAAGAGGAGACCTGTGAGGATAGGAAAGCTCTGTACACATGAAGAAGAGACCTGTGAGGATAGGAAAGGTCTGTACACATGAAGAGGAGACCTGTGAGGATAGGAAAGCTCTGTACACATGAAGAAGAGACCTGTGAGGATAGGAAAGATATGTACACATGAAGAAGAGACCTGTGAGGATAGGAAAGGTCTGTACACATGAAGAGGAGACCTGTGAGGATAGGAAAGCGCTGTACACATGAAGAAGAGACCTGTGAGGATAGGAAAGCTCTGTACACATGAAGAAGAGACCTGTGAGGATAGGAAAGGTCTATACATATGAAGAAGAGACCTGTGAGGATAGGAAAGATCTGTACACATGAAGAAGAGACCTGTGAGGATAGGAAAGATCTGTACACATGAAGAAGAGACCTGTGAGGATAGGAAAGGTCTATACACATAAAGAAGAGACCTGTGAGGATAGGAAAGATCTGTACACATGAAGAAGAGATCTGTGAGGATAAGAAAGTACTGTACATATGAAGATATTTGTGAAAATAAGAAAGTTCTGTACACATGAATAAAAGACCTGACAAGATAAGGAAGCTCTGTGCACATGAAGAAGAGACTTATGATGATAGGACATTTCTGTACCCATGAAGAAGAGACCTGCAAAGATAGGAAAGCTCTATACACATGAAGAAGAGATCTGTAACATAGTAGATAAGGCTGAAAAAAGACATGCGTCCATCAAGTCCAGCCCATGCCAAAAACACCCCTTTTGATCCACAGGAAGGCAAAAAAAGCCCTCTGGAGCCATTTCCAATCTAGTCCCAAGTGTGTGTATGGGGGGGAATTATTCCTTCCTGACTCCAATTGGTAGTCAAATAGTTCCCCGTATCAATATCCTATTTGCTTTGAATCCATCTGTCATAATTGTCAATATTGTTCTCTGATAAATAGGCATCCATTGCTTTTTTGAATGCAGTTCCATTATCTGCAAACAAAACATCCCGAGGCAAAGAATTCCATAGCCTTACCGCCATTACTGTAGAGAATCCCTGCCTTTGTTTTAGTAGAAAGTGCCTTTCTTCTAGTCTTAATGGATGACCTCTTGTTTTTAGCTCAGCTCTTTGCATAAATAATTAATTAGATAGTTCTTTGCATTGACCTTGAATGTATTTGTAAATGGTAATCATATCACCCCTTAGACGTCTGTGATGATAGGAAAGATCTGTACACATGAAGAAGAGACCTGCGAGGATAGGAAAGCTCTGTACCTATGAAGAATTGACCAGGGATGAAGGAAAAGCTATGTACACATGAAGAAGCGATCTGTGAGGATAAGAAAGCACTGTACACATGAAGAAGAGACTTGTGAGGATAAGAAAGTTCTGTACATATGAAGAAGAGACTTGTGAGGATAAGAAAGGTCAGTACACATGAAGAATAGACCTGTGAGGATAGGAAAGCTCTCTACACATGAAGAAGAAACTTGTGAGGATAAGACCTTGAATGTATTTGTAAATGGTAATCATATCACCCCTTATATGTCTGTGATGATAGGAAAGATCTGTACACATGAAGAAGAGATCTGCAAGGATAAGAAAGACCTGTACACATGAAGAAGAGACCTGCGAGGATAGGAACGCTCTGTACCTATGAAGAATAGACCAGGGATGAAGGATAAGCAATGTACACTTGAAGAGGAGATCTGTGAGGATAACAAAGCACTGTACACATGAAGAAGAGACTTGTGAAGATAAGAAAGTTCTGTACATATGAAGAGATTTGTGAGGATAAGAAAGATCTGTACACATGAAGAAGAGACCTGTGAGGATAGGAAAGCTCTGTACACATGAAGAAGAGATCTGTGAGGATAGGAAAGATCTGTACACATGAAGAAGAGACCTGTGAGGATAGGAAAGCTCTGTAGACATGAAGAAGAGATCTGTGAGGGTAGGAGAACTCTGTACACATGAATAAGAGACTTGTGAGGATAGGAAAGATCTGTACACATGAAGAAGAGACCTGTGAGGATAGGAAAGCTCTGTACCCATGAAGAAGAGACCTGTGAGGATAGGAAATCTCTGTACACATAAAGAAGAGATCTGTGAGGATGGGAAAGATATGTACAAATGAAGAATAGATCTGTGATGATAGGAAAGGTCTGTACACATGAAGAAGAGATCTGTGAGGATAGGAAAGATCTGTACACATGAAGAATAGACCTGTGAGGAAAGGAAAGCTCTCTACCTATGAAGAAGAGACCAGGGATGAAGGGAAAGATATGTACACATGAAGAATAGACCTGTGAGGATAGGAAAGATCTGTACACATGAAGAAGGGACCTGTGAGGATAGGAAAGATCTGTACACATGAAGAAGAGACTTGTGAGGATAGGAAAGATCTGTACACATGAAGAATAGACCTGTGAGGATAGGAAAATCTGTACACATGAAGAGGAGACCTGTGAGGATAGGAAAGTTCTGTACACATGAAGAGGAGACCTGTGAGGATAGGAAAGTTCTGTACACATGAAGAAGAGACCTGTGAGGATAGGAAAGTTCTGTACACATGAAGAAGAGACCTGTGAGGATAGGAAAGGTCTGTACACATGAAGAAGAGCCCTGTGAGGATAGGAAAGGTCTGTACAAATGAAGAAGAGAACTGTGAGGATAGGAAAGATCTGTACACATGAAGAAGAGACCTGTGAGGATAGGAAAGTTCTGTACCCATGAAGAAGAGATTGCAAAGCTGTGGCATCACAGCTGGTACAAAGAGCACAAGTAGGACAAGAATAGCCCTCAGATATCTCTCCTCCGTGCATCATTACCATGGCTGGTCTCCTATGCATTTTACCGGGGCCCCTCAGTCTGATACAAGCATTACACGTGATGAAACATGCAGAGTGGATGTGCAGATTTTAACCACATGCCCATTTCAGTTTGTTCCAGGAATCTCTTGCCAGGACATCTTAAATAGATCACAATCAATGAAATATGGATAAAGGCATAAAGATACTCACTGCTCAGTTAGATTGCTTAATAATTAAATAGCTATTCCTTCAGCTTTTCTAAAAATACAATTGAAAAATAATAACGATAAGTAATAAAAGTCAAAGAATAAATCAGAGTAATATATAAATAAGTGCTACATGCCTTGTGGCCCGTGGAGTCTGGATGTGCAATCCACAGGAGAGAGCCCGCACGCCACTCCAGATGCAGCCAGACCCAAGTGATCATGAAGGACACATACTGCTGCCTTAAGGGTGAGATCTGCCATCCACCAGATTCAACGCCTGGCTATTCCTGTATTTCATACACTGTCTCCTACAGACACAATTCCTAAAGGTTTTCATAGCCTCTAATTGCAGCACACACGTTTTCCTATTGTACAATGCATTATGAGTTGGGACCCAGACAAATTAAGGGATTGTCCCGCCAGGAATTCTGGGACATGTCTGTTCACCCGAGCGGCTCTGCGCCCCCATCACTTGTACGCCCTAGGCCGGCGCCTACGTCACCTACAGGTGGCGCCGGCCCTGGCTGTGTACACATGAAGAAAACACCTGTGATTATAGATAATCTTTTTACAGATGAAGAAGAGTCTTGAAAGATGAGAAAGATAAAGAAGAGAACTGTAAGGATACTAAAGCGCTGTACATATGAAGAAGAGACTTGTGAGGATAGGAAAGATCTGCACACATGAAGGAGAGACCTGTGAGGATAGGAAAGATCTGTACACATGAAGAAGAGACCTGTGAGGATAGGAAAGATGTGTACACATGAAGGAGAGACCTGTGAGGATAGGAAAGATCTGTACACATGAAGAAGAGACCTGTGATGATAGGACAGATCTGTACACATGAAGGAGAGACCTGTGAGGATAGGAAAGATCTGTACACATGAAGAAGAGACTTGTGAGGATATGAAAGCTCTGTACACATGAAGAAGAGACCTGTGAGGATAGGAAAGATCTGTACACATGAAGAAGAGACCTGTGAGGATAGGAAAGATATGTACACATGAAGAAGAGACCTGTGATGATAGGACAGATCTGTACACATGAAGAAGAGACCTGTGATGATAGGAAAGATCTGTACATATGATGAAGAGACCTGTGAGGATAGGAAAGATTTGTACATATGAAGAAGAGACCTGTGAGGATAGGTAAGCTCTGTACACATGAAGAAGAGACCTGTGAGGATAGGAAAGCTCTGTAGACATGAAGAAGAGACCTGTGAGGATAGGAAAGCTCTGTACACATGAAGAAGAGACCTGTGAGGATAGGAAAGCTCTGTAGACATGAAGAAGAGACCTGTGAGGAAAGGAAAGGTTTGTACACATGAAGAAGAGAGCTATGAGGACAGGAAAGATCTGTACACATGAAGAAGGCACCTGTGATGGTAGGGAAGCTCTGTACACATGAAGGAGAGACCTGTGAGGATAGGAATGCTCTGTACACATGAAGAAGAGACCTGTGAGGATAGGAAGGATCTGTACACATGAGAAAGAGATCTGTGAGGATAGTAAGGATCTGTACACATGAAGAAGAGAACTGTGAGGATAAGAAAGCTCTGTACACATGAAGAGGAGACCTGTGAGGATAGGAAAGGTCTGTACACATGAAGAAGAGATCTGTGAGGATAGGAAAGATCTGTACACATGAAGAATAGACCTGTGAGGATAGGAAAGATCTGTACACATGAAGAAGACACCTGTGAGGATAGAAAAGGTCTGTACACATGAAGAAGAGAACTGTGAGGATAGGAAAGATCTGTACACATGAAGAGGAGACCTGTGAGGATAGGAAAGATCTGTACACATGAAGAAGAGACCTGTGAGGATAGGAAAGATCTGTACACATGAAGAAGAGACCTGTGAGGATATGAAAGATCTGTACACATGAAGAAGAGACCTGTGAGGATAGGAAAGCTCTGTACACATGAAGAAGAGATCTGTGAGGATAGGAAAGATCTGTACACATGAAGAGGAGACCTGTGAGGATAGGAAAGATCTGTACACATGAAGAGGAGACCTGTGAGGATAGGAAAGATCTGTACACATGAAGAATAGACCTGTGAGGATAGGAATGTTCTGTACCCATGAAGAAGAGACCAGGAAAGACAGGAAAGCTCTGTACACATGAAGAAGAGATTGCAAAGCTGTGGCATCACAGCTGGTACAAAGAGCACAAGTAGGACAAGAACACCCTCAGATATCTCTCCTCCGTGCATCATTACCATGGCTGGTCTCCTATGCATTGTACCGGGACCCCTCAGTCTGATACAAGCTTTACACGTGATGAAACATGCAGTGTGGATGTGCAGATTTTAACCACATGCCCTTTTCAGTTTGTTCCAGGAATCTCTTGCCAGGACATTTTAAATAGATCACAATCAATAAAATATGAATAAAGGCACAAAGATACCCACTGCTCAGTTAGATTGCTTAATAATTAAATAGCTATTCCTTCAGCTTTTCTAAAAATACAATTGAAAAATAATAACGATAAGTAATAAAAGTCCAAGAATAAAACAGGGTAATATATAAATAAGTTCTACATGCCTTGTGGCCCGTGGAGTCTGGATGTGCAATCCACCGGAGAGAGCCCGCACGCCACTCCAGATGCAGCCAGACCCAAGTGATCATGAAGGACACATACTGCTGCCTTAAGGGTGAGATCTGCCATCCACCAGATTCAACGCCTGGCTATTCCTGTATTTCATACACTGTCTCCTACAGACACAATTCCTAAAGGTTTTCATAGCCTCTAATTGCAGCACACACGTTTTCCTATTGTACAATGCATTATGAGTTGGGACCCAGACAAATTAAGGGATTGTCCCGCCAGGAATTCTGGGACATGTCTGTTCACCCTAGCGGCTCTGCGCCCCCATCACTTGTACGCCCTAGGCCGGCGCCTACGTCGCCTACAGGTGGCGCCTGCCCTGGCTGTGTACACATGAAGAAAACACCTGTGATTATAGATAATCTTTTTACAGATGAAGAAGAGTCTTGAAAGATGAGAAAGATAAAGAAGAGAACTGTAAGGATACTAAAGCGCTGCACATATGAAGAAGAGACTTGTGAGGATAGGAAAGATCTGCACACATGAAGGAGAGACCTGTGAGGATAGGAAAGATCTGTACACATGAAGAAGAGACCTGTGAGGATAGGAAAGATGTGTGCACATGAAGAAGAGACCTGTGATGATAGGACAGATCTGTACACATGAAGGAGAGACCTGTGAGGATAGGAAAAGATATGTACACATGAAGAAGAGACCTGTGATGATAGGACAGATCTGTACACATGAAGGAGAGACCTGTGATGATAGGACAGATCTGTACACATGAAGGAGAGATCTGTGAGGATAGGACAGATCTGTACACATGAAGAAGAGACCTGTGAGGATAGGAAAGATGTGTACACATGAAGAAGAGACCTGTGAGGATAGGAAAGATATGTACACATGAAGAAGAGACCTGTGAGGATAGGAAAGATCTGTACACATGAAGAAGAGACCTGTGAGGATAGGAAAGATCTGTACACATGAAGAAGAGACTTGTGAGGATAGGAAAGCTCTGTACACATGAAGAAGAGACCTGTGAGGATAGGAAAGATCTGTACACATGAAGAAGAGACCTGTGAGGATAGGAAAGGTCTGTACACATGAAGAAGAGAACTGTGAGGATAGGAAAGATCTGTACACATGAAGAGGAGACCTGTGAGGATAGGAAAGATCTGTACACATGAAGAAGAGACCTGTGAGGATAGGAAAGATCTGTACACATGAAGAAGAGACCTGTGAGGATATGAAAGATCTGTACACATGAAGAAGAGACCTGTGAGGATAGGAAAGCTCTGTAGACATGAAGAAGAGACCTGTGAGGATAGGAAAGCTCTGTACACATGAAGAAGAGAACTGTGAGGATAGGAAAGCTCTGTAGACATGAAGGAGAGACCTGTGAGGAAAGGAAAGGTTTGTACACATGAAGAAGAGAGCTATGATGATAGGACAGATCTGTACACATGAAGGAGAGACCTGTGATGATAGGACAGATCTGTACACATGAAGGAGAGATCTGTGAGGATAGGACAGATCTGTACACATGAAGAAGAGACCTGTGAGGATAGGAAAGATGTGTACACATGAAGAAGAGACCTGTGAGGATAGGAAAGATATGTACACATGAAGAAGAGACCTGTGAGGATAGGAAAGATCTGTACACATGAAGAAGAGACCTGTGAGGATAGGAAAGATCTGTACACATGAAGAAGAGACTTGTGAGGATAGGAAAGCTCTGTACACATGAAGAAGAGACCTGTGAGGATAGGAAAGATGTGTACACATGAAGAAGAGACCTGTGAGGATAGGAAAGATATGTACACATGAAGAAGAGACCTGTGAGGATAGGAAAGATCTGTACACATGAAGAAGAGACCTGTGAGGATAGGAAAGATCTGTACACATGAAGAAGAGACTTGTGAGGATAGGAAAGCTCTGTACACATGAAGAAGAGACCTGTGAGGATAGGAAAGATCTGTACACATGAAGAAGAGACCTGTGAGGATAGGAAAGATATGTACACATGAAGAAGAGACCTGTGATGATAGGACAGATCTGTACACATGAAGAAGAGACCTGTGATGATAGGAAAGATCTGTACATATGATGAAGAGACCTGTGAGGATAGGAAAGATTTGTACATATGAAGAAGAGACCTGTGAGGATAGGTAAGCTCTGTACACATGAAGAAGAGACCTGTGAGGATATGAAAGCTCTGTAGACATGAAGAAGAGACCTGTGAGGATAGGAAAGCTCTGTACACATGAAGAAGAGACCTGTGAGGATAGGAAAGCTCTGTAGACATGAAGAAGAGACCTGTGAGGAAAGGAAAGGTTTGTACACATGAAGAAGAGAGCTATGAGGATAGGAAAGGTCTGTACACATGAAGAGGAGACCTGTGAGGATAGCAAAGATCTGTACACATGAAGAAGAGACCTGTGAGGATAGGAAGGATCTGTACACGTGAAGAGGAGACCTGTGAGGATAGGAAAGGTCTGTACACATGAGAAAGAGATCTGTGAGGATAGTAAGGATCTGTACACATGAAGAAGAGATCTGTGAGGATAAGAAAGCTCTGTACACATGAAGAAGAGACCTGTGAGGATACGAAAGCTCTGTACACATGAAGAAGAGACCTATGAGGATAGGAAAGATGTGTACACACGAAGAAGAGACCTGTGAGGATAGGAAAGATCAGTACACATGATGAAGAGACCTGTGAGGATAGGAAAGATCTGTACACATGAAGAACAGACCTGTGAGAATAGGAAATCTCTGTACACATGATGAAGAGACCTGTGAGGATAGGAAAGATTTGTACACATGAAGAAGAGACCTGTGAGGATAGGAAAGCTCTGTAGACATGAAGAAGAGACCTGTGAGGAAAGGAAAGGTCTGTACACATGAAGAAGAGAGCTGTGAGGATAGGAAAGATCTGTACACATGAAGAAGGCACCTGTGATGGTAGGGAAGCTCTGTACACATGAAGACGAGACTTATTAGGATAGGAAAGCTCTGTACACATGAAGACGAGACCTGTGAGGATAGGAAAACTCTGTACACATGAGAAAATATCTGTGAGGATAGGAAAGCTCAGTAAACATGACAGACCTGTGAGGATAGGAAAGATCTGTACACATGAAGAAGAGACATGTGAGGATAGGAAAGATCTGTACACATGAAGAAGAGACATGTGAGGATAGGAAAGATCTGTACACATGAAGAAGAGACCTTTGAGGATAGGAAAGGTCTGAACACATGAAGAGGAGATCTGTGAGGATAGGAAAGATATGTACACATGAAGAAGAGACCTGAGAGGATAGGAAATATCTGTACACATGAAGAAGAGATCTGTGAGGATAGGAAAGCTCAGTACACATAAAGAAGAGATCTGTGAGGATAAGAAAGCTCTGTACACATGAAGAAGAGACCTGTGAGGATACGAAAGCTCTGTACACATGAAGAAGAGACCTATGAGGATAGGAAAGATGTGTACACACGAAGAAGAGACCTGTGAGGAAAGGAAAGATCAGTACACATGATGAAGAGACCTGTGAGGATAGGAAAGATCTGTACACATGAAGAACAGACCTGTGAGAATAGGAAATCTCTGTACACATGATGAAGAGACCTGTGAGGATAGGAAAGATTTGTACACATGAAGAAGAGACCTGTGAGGATAGGAAAGCTCTGTAGACATGAAGAAGAGACCTGTGAGGAAAGGAAAGGTCTGTACACATGAAGAAGAGAGCTGTGAGGATAGGAAAGATCTGTACACATGAAGAAGGCACCTGTGATGGTAGGGAAGCTCTGTACACATGAAGACGAGACTTATTAGGATAGGAAAGCTCTGTACACATGAAGACGAGACCTGTGAGGATAGGAAAACTCTGTACACATGAGAAAATATCTGTGAGGATAGGAAAGCTCAGTAAACATGACAGACCTGTGAGGATAGGAAAGATCTGTACACATGAAGAAGAGACATGTGAGGATAGGAAAGATCTGTACACATGAAGAAGAGACATGTGAGGATAGGAAAGATCTGTACACATGAAGAAGAGACCTGTAAGGATAGGAAGGATCTGTATACATGAAGAAGAGACCTGTGAGGATAGGAAAGCTCTGTACACATGAAGAACAGACCTGTGAGGATATGAAAGCTCTGTACACATGAAGAAGAGATCTGTGAGGATAGGAAAGATCTGTACACATGAAGAAGAGACCTGTGAGGATAGGAAAGCTCTGTACACATGAAGAAAAGACCTGTGAGGATAGGAAAGCTCAGTACACATGAAGAAGAGACCTGTGAGGATAGGAAAGCTATGTACACATGAAGATGAGACCTGTGAGGATAGGAAAGATCTGTACACACGAAGAAGAGATCTGTGAGGATAGGAGAGCTCTGTACATACGAAGAAGAGACCTGTGAGGATAGGAAAGCTCTGTATACATGAAGAAGAGACCTGTGAGGATAGGAAAGCTCTGTAGACATGAAGAAGAGACCTGTGAGGATAGGAAAGATCTGTACACATGAAGAAGAGACCTGTGAGGAAAGGAAAGCTCTGTAGACATGAAGAAGGGACCTGTGAGGATAGGAAAGATCTGTACACATGAAGAAGAGACCTGTAATGATAGGAAAGCTCAGTAAACATGACAGACCTGTGAGGATAGGAAAGATCTGTACACATGAAGAAGAGACATGTGAGGATAGGAAAGATTTGTACACATAAAGACGAGACCTGTGAGGATAGGAAAGATCTGTACACATGAAGAAGAGACATGTGAGGAAAGGAAAGATCTGTACACATGAATAAGAGACCTGTGAGGATAGGAAAGCTCTGTACAAATGTAGAAAAGACCTGTGAGAATAGTAATGGTCTGTACAAATGAAACTAGAAAAGATACCATGCTTGACCTAGTGCTCTCAAACGATTCTGACATGGTAAACAATGTGCAGGGAAGGGAACATTTGGGCAGCAGTGACCACAAACCCAATAGCAAGAGTTTAACCAAAACATTCAATTTCAAAATGGCTAATTTTACAAAGTTAAAAGAAGTGTTAAAGGATATCCAGTGGGATGTAATTTTCAAAGATAAAAATGCACAAGAATCATGGAATATTTAAAATGCTCTTGGGCAAAAATACATGTCAATATATACCATTGGGGAATAAGCACAAGAGAAGTAAAGCGAAACCAATGTGGATTAATAATGTGGTTAGCAGGGAAATGAGAAATAAAAAGCAGGCTTTTAAGATGTTTAAGTCAAATGGGTCAGATGCATCATTAAAAAAACATAAAGAATGTAATAAAATCTGCAAACAAGCAATTAAGCTAGCTAAAATTGAAAATGAGAAAAATATTGCAAATGAGAGCAAGAAAAACCCTAAAGAATTCTACAAGTATATTAACAACAAAAAAGTTAAGGTTGATATTTGTCCTCTTAGGACTGAGACAGGTGAATTGAGTAATGAGGAGAAGGCTATGGCTGACACCCTAAATACGTTCTTTGCTTCAGTACATACAAAGGAAGCAGAAATGACAAGCTGTGGGCAAACAGACAAAACCATGGAATTTCCTACAACATCTACATGGCTTACTGAGGACAAGGTCCAAAAGAGACTGGAAAGGGTTATAGTGAATAAAGTGCCTGGACCGGACGGTATACACCCAAGGGTACTTAAGGAACTTAGTTCAGTAATAGCAAAACCATTATACTTAATATCTATTGATTCACTTTCATCAGGCATAGTGCCCTGTGACTGGAGGAAAGCTGATGTAGTTCCATTGTTTAAAAAGGGCGCAAGATCAAAACCAGGAAATTATAGACCTGTGAGCTTGACTTCCATAGTGGGTAAGATACTAGAAGGGTTATTAACTGACAGTATTCAGAACTATGTGACTTCCATAGTGGGTAAGATACTAGAAGGGTTATTAACTGACAGTATTCAGAACTATGTGAAGACAAACAATATCATTAGTAGGAATCAGCATGGTTTCATGAAGAACAGATCATGTCAGACTAATATACTTGCATCTTATGAAAGATTGAGTAGTAATTTGGACAGGGGAATTCCTGTTGATGTAATATACTTGGATTTTGCAAAAGCCTTTGACACAGTGCCTCACAACAGGTTACTGCATAAATTGAAAGGCTTCGGTTTGGGTGGTGGTATCTGTACATGGATTGAGAACTGGTTAAATGATAGATGGCAGAGAGTTGTTGCAAATAGAACTTTTTCAAATTGGCCTAGGGTTATAAGAGGGGTTCCGCAAGGTTCAGTCCTGGGCCCAATGCTTTTAAATTTGTTTATTAATGATCTAGAAGTGGGAATTGAAAGTAGCATCTCAATCTTTGCTGATGACACTAAGCTATGTAAGGAAATACATACAGAGCTGGATGTTTTTTCCCTACAGAAGGATTTAGATAAACTAAGTGAATGGGCAGAAAAGTGGCAGATGACATTTAATGTAGATAAATGTAAGGTTATGATTTGGGTTGTAGAAACAAACTTGCTACATATACTCTAAATGGGAAACAACTTGGGAAATCCTCATTAGAGAAAGATTTAGGAGTACTGATAGACAATAGACTTCACAGCAGTGTGCAGAGTTACTCAGCTGCTGCAAGAGCAAATAGAGTACTAGCCTGCATAAAAAAGAGGTGGAGAAGCAAGGGATGCTAATATTATCCTACCTCTGTATAAATCCTTGGTTAGGCCTCATCTAGAATATGGAGTACAATTTTGGGCGCCTGTTCTAAAAAAAGACATTACTGAACTGGAAAAGGTGCAAAGACGTGCAGCAAAACTGATAAAGGGATTGGTGGATCTGAGTTACAAAGAGAGACTAGCCAAACTGGGTTTGTTTACATTAGAGAAGAGACGTCTAAGGGGTGATATGATTACCATTTACACTTATATTCAAAGTCAATACAAAGAACTATCCAATGAATTATTTATGCAAAGAGCTGAGCTAAGAACAAGAGGTCATCCATTAAGACTTGAGGAAAGGTGCTTTCGACTAAAATATAGGCAGGGATTCTTTACAGTAAGGGCGGTAAGGCTATGGAATTCTTTGCCTCGGGATGTTGTGCTTGCAGATAATGCAACTGCACTCAAAAAAGCAATGGATGCCTATCTAACACAGAACAATATTGATAATTATGACAGATGGATTCAAAGCAAATAGGATATTGATCCGGGGAACTATTTGACTACCAGTTGGAGTCAGGAAGGAATAGTCCCCCCCCACACACACACACAAACACACACTTGGGACTAGATTGGAAATTACTCCAGAGGGCTTTTTTGTTACCTTCCTCTGGATCAACAGGGGTGTTATTGGCAAGGGCTGGACTTGATGGACGCATGTCTTTTTTCAGCCTTATCTACTATGTTACTATGTAGAAGAGATCTGTGAGGATAGGAAAGATCTGTACACATGAAGAAGAGACCTGTGAGGTTAAGAAATTCTCTGGACATGAAGAAGAGACCTGTGAGGATAGAAAAGGTCTGTACACATGAAAAAGAGACCTGTGAGGATAGGAAAGCTCAGTACACATGAAGAAGAGACCTGTGAGGATAGAAAAGGTCTGTACACATGAAGAGTAGACCTGTGAGGATATGAAGGCTCTGTAAACATGAAGAAGATACCTGTGAGGTTAAGAAAAGCTCTGTACACATGAAGAAGAGACCTGTGACGATAGGAAAGATCTGTACATATGAAGAAAAGACCTGTGAGGATAGGAAAGATCTGTACACATGAAGAAGAAACCTGCGAGGATAGAAAATATCTGTACACCCGAAGAAGAGACTTGTGAGGATAGGAAAGCTCAGTACACATGAAGAAGAGACCTGTGAGGGTAGGAAAGATCTGTACACATGAAGAAGAGACCTGTGAGGATAGGAAATATATGTGCACCTGAAGAAGAGACTTGTGAGGATAGGAAAGCTGAGTACACATGAAGAAGAGACCTGTCAGGATAGGAAAGATCTGTACACATGAAGAAGAGACCTTTGAGGATAGGAAAGGTCTGAACACATGAAGAGGAGATCTGTGAGGATAGGAAAGATATGTACACATGAAGAAGAGACCTGAGAGGATAGGAAATATCTGTACACATGAAGAAGAGATCTGTGAGGATAGGAAAGCTCAGTACACATAAAGAAGAGATCTGTGAGGATAGGAAAGTTCTGTACACATGAAGAAGAGACCTGTGAGGAAAAGAAAGGTCTGAACACATGAAGAGGAGATCTGTGAGGATAGGAAAGGTCTGTACACATGAAGAAGAGACCTGAGAGGAAAGGAAAGCTCTGTAGACATGAAGAGGAGACCTGTGAGGATAGGAAAGATCTGTACCCATGAAGAAGTGATCTGTGAGGATAGGAAAGGTCTGAACACATGAAGAGGAGATCTGTGAGGATAGGAAAGATAAGAACACATGAAGAAGAGACCTGAGGGGATAGGAAATATCTGTACACATGAAGAGGAGACCTGTGAGGATAGGAAAGCTCTGTACACATAAAGAAGAGACCTGTGAAGATAGGAAAGCTCTGTACACATGAAGTAGAGACCTGTGAGGATAGAAAGTTCTGTACACATAAAAAAGAGACCTGTGAGGATAGGAAAGGTCTGTACACATGAATAAGAGACCTGTGAGGATAGGAAAGCTCTGTAAACATGAAGAATAGACCTGTGAGGATAGGAAAGATCTGTACCCATGAAGAAGAGATATGTGAGGATAGGAAAGCTCAGTACACATGAAGAAGAAACCTGTGAGGATAGGAAAGATCTGTACACATGAAGAAGAGACCTGTGAGGGTAGGAAAGGTCTGAACACATGAAGAGGAGACCTGTGAGGATAGGAAAGGTCTGAACAGATGAAGAGGAGATCTGTGAGGATAGGAAAGATATGTACACATGAATAAGAGACTTGTGAGGATAGGAAAGTTCTGTACACATAAAGAAGAGATCTTTGAGGATAGGAAAGCTCAGTACACATGAAGAAGAAACCTGTGAGGATAGTAAAGATCTGTACACATGAAAAAGAGACATGTGAGGATAGGAAAGCTCTGTACACATGAAGAAGAGACCTGTGAGGAAAGGAAAGGTCTGAACACATGAGGATAGGAAAGGTCTGTACACATGAAGAAGAGACCTGAGGGGATAGGAAATATCTGTACACATGAAGAGGAGACCTGTGAGGATAGGAAAGCTCTGTACACATAAAGAAGAGAACTGTGAGGATAGGAAAGATCTGTACACATGAAGAAGAGACCTGTGAGGATAGAAAGTTCTGTACACATAAAAAAGAGACCTGTGAGGATAGGAAAGGTCTGTACACATGAAGAAGAGACCTGTGAGGATAGGAAAGCTCAGTACACATGAAGAAGAGATCTGTGAGGATAGGAAAGCTCAGTACACATGAAGAAGAGACCTGTGAGGATAGAAAGTTCTGTACACATGAAGAGGAGACCTGTGAGGATAGGAAAGCTATGTACACATAAAAAAGAGACCTGTGAGGATAGGAAAGGTCTGTACACATGAAGAAGAGACCTGTGAGGATAGGAAATATCTGTACACATGAAGAAGAGACCTGTGAGGATAGTAAAGATCTGTACACATGAAAAAGAGACATGTGAGGATAGGAAAGCTCTGTACACATGAAGAAGAGACCTGTGAGGAAAGGTCTGAACACATGAAGAGTAGATCTGTGAGGATAGGAAAGGTCTGTACACATGAGGATAGGAAAGGTCTGTACACATGAAGAAGAGACCTGTGAGGAAAGGAAAGGTCTGAACACATGAAGAAGAGATCTGTGAGGATAGGAAAGCTCTGTACACATGAAGAATAGACCTGTGAGGATAGGAAAGCTCTGTACACATGAAGAAGAGACCTGTGAGGATAGGAAAGATCTGTACACATGGAGAAGAGACCTGTGAGGATAGGAAAGATCTGTACACATGAAGAAGAGATCTGTGAGGATAGTAAAGATCTGTACACATGAAGAGGAGACCTGTGAGGATAGGAAAGCTGTGTACACACAAAGAAGAGATCTGTGAGGATAGGAAAGGTCTGTACACATGAAGAAGAGACTTGTGAGGATAGGAGAGCTCTGTACACATGAAGAAGGGACCTGTGGGGATGGGAAAGATCAGTACGCATGAAGAAGAGACCTGTGAGGATAGGAAAGATCTGTACACATGAAGAAGAGACCTATGAGGATAGGAAAGCTCTGTACACACGAAGAAGAGACCTGTGAGGATAGGAGAGCTCTGTACACATGAAGAAGAGACTTGTGAGGATAGGAGAGCTGTGTACACATGAAGAAGAGACCTGTGAGGATAGGAAAGATCTGTACAAATGAAGAGGAGACCTGTGAGGATAGGAAAGATCTGTACACATGAAGAGGAGATCTGTGAGGATAGGAAAGATCTGTACACATGAAGAAGAGACCTGTGAGGATAGGAGAGGTCTGTACACATGAAGAAGAGACCTGTGAGGATAGGAAAGGTCTGTACACATGAAGAAGAGACCTGTGAGGATAGGAAAGATCTGTACACATGAAGAGGAGATCTGTGAGGATAGGAAAGATCTGTACACATGAAGAAGAGACCTGTGAGGATAGGAGAGGTCTGTACACATGAAGAAGAGACCTGTGAGGATATGAAAGGTCTGTACACATGTAGAAGAGACCTGTGAGGATAGGAAAGGTCTGTACACATGAAGAAGAGACCTGTGAGGATAGGAAAGATCTGTACACATGAAGAGGAGACCTGTGAGGATAGGAAAGCTCTGTACAAATGAAGAAGAGATCTGTGAGGATAGGAAAGATCTGTACACATGAAGAAGAGACCTGTGAGGATAGGAAAGATCTGTACACATGAAGAAGAGACCTGTGAGGATAGGAAAGATCTGTACACATGAAGAAGAGACCTGTGAGGATAGGAAAGGTCTGAACACATGAAGAGGAGATCTGTGAGGATAGGAGAGGTCTGTACACATGAAGAAGAGACCTGTGAGGATAGGAAAGGTCTGTACACATGAAGAGGAGATCTGTGAGGATAGGAAAGATCTGTACACATGAAGAAGAGACCTGTGAGGATAGGAAAGATCTGTACACATGAAGAAGAGATCTGTGGGGATAGGAAAGATCTGTACACATGAAGAAGAGACCTGTGAGGATAGGAAAGATCTGTACACATGAAGAAGAGACCTGTGAGGATAGGAAAGGTCTGAACACATGAAGAGGAGATCTGTGAGGATAGGAGAGGTCTGTACACATGAAGAAGAGACCTGTGAGGATAGGAAAGGTCTGTACACATGAAGAAGAGATCTGTGAGGATAGGAAAGATCTGTACACATGAAGAAGAGACCTGTGAGGATAGGAAAGATCTGTACACATGAAGAAGAGATCTGTGGGGATAGGAAAGATCTGTATACGAGTAGAGGATTTGGGCATTTAGGTATGGGAATGGTCACTGTGCAGTTAGAATCTCTCTCCTCCAGTCTGATCAATCTCACCTTTTAGACCAAAGGTCCCAGTGATGGACGGCTGCTCTCCGGTAAACTTCTTGGGTGTTTTTTGTTTCCTTCCTGACTCAAAAGAGAGGAAAATAAAGAAAGTGTTTAGGAATCTATCCATAAGTGCACTCAAAGGGTTAATGTATGTTTATAGATCATTTTAACTGGTATTATTGGGTATAACAAACACAACAGTGAAATAATGCCATAGGCTTGACACTGTGAATACAGTTCGGCTTTGTGTGAAATAAACTTTCTTTGGTTTTCCTTAAGTGGAACTATCACATTAAATCTAGTTTGTGCATTTGAAAACAATATTAAAAACCATCTATGTGTCATGTTACCCAAAAGTCCAGCAAATGTACACTTAAGGAGATAGTCACACTTATTTCTGGGCAAAGTGAAAGTAAACACTGCCTGATACTGCACAGAACATCATTAGCATACAACACATCACTGAAACTTCTTAATTTGCATATGACACATCAGGGATACTACAATTAGCACTTATTACATATGGGAAAAAGTGCCACTATCTCCCTGACTGTTTATTTGCTGGTGTTCTGGATAACAGGATACATAGCCAGTTTTTAATGCAGTTTTCATATATGCAAGCTTGAGTTAAGGTGAAAGTTCCATTTTAGGCATTTTTGGGGCCGAAACAGGAACCTGTCTGGAGCAAACCAACTGCATCGTAGGGGACAATAAACCTTCTTAATGAAGGAAAAGGGGATTTTATCTCCTTAAATGCTGGAGAGGTCTACAAAGCATTGCTCCAATCTTACTGGTATTTAGGGGTTAAAAGCCACACTGAAACTGATGGGGATCTGGGACTGTTAATTAGTCCTATTAGATGAATTGTCCGTGACCCTTTTTATTTAGGAAAGTAAAGAGGGACAAATCCAGGGAAATTAATTGCACCGTAAAGAGGGCAATAATCATATTGAGTTAAATGGGCCTTTTAACCTACTGAATGCTGGAAAGGTCTTCAACACGAAGGAATGAATGTATATGTTTATTTATATAGCACCACAAGTGTACGCAGCTCTTTACAATTTCAGGGTTTAAACAATACAGGGTTACAGGTGCTTTGTATAGTAAAACAATGGGTGGGAGGTCCCTGCCCGAAAGCTTACAATCTAAAGTGGTAATAGGAGACATACAGAGTACATAAGGGTCATGTGCTGAATACAGTGCTAGTTCTGATGATAGAGGACATCAGTAATGTAAATAATTTATAAGACAGTTCATTGTACAACATCAGTGCCTTCTAACATGTTGGGATTTTATCCATGAGGTGCATTTTTAAGTGAGATTTGAAAGTTATCAGAGAAGTGCAATGCCACAGGTTGGATGGTAGAGCATTTGATACGTGATAGTACTGTAGACACAAAAGGAGCTGAGAGAAGACAGTCATTGGATGAACGTAAGTGGTGGGATGAGGTATAACGGGAGATCAGAGTGGAAATGTAAGAAGGAGTAAAGGAGAGAAGTGTCTTGAAAGAGAGAAGTAAGATTGTGTAAGATATCCGGAGTTTGATAGGCAGCCATTGGAGAGTTTTGAGGAGGAGTGGGGCAGGGACAGACCTAGGTGACAGAAGAGTAATTCGTGCTGCAGCATTCTGTATAGACTGAAGTGGATGGAGATGGGAGGCAGGAATGCCAGACAGAAGAATGTTACAATAGTCCACGCGGGAGAGGATGATTGTGTGTATAAGAATTTTAGCTGTGGAGGAACAGAGGAAGGGACGGATTTTAGCAATGTTACGCAAAAGAAGACGCCAGGATTTAGCAATGGCATTAATATGAGGGGAGAATGAGAGAGACTTGTAAAATATCACCCCTAGACACCGCTCTTCTGATACTGGATTTATGGTAGTGCCATTTACAGTCACCTGGAAGGGCGCTACAGGGCCAGGTCTAGGTGGGATGAGGAGTAGCTCAGTTTTAGACATATTGAGTTTGAGGTGCCTATGAGCCATCCAGTCTGAGATAACAGAGAGGTAATCTGTGACTTTAGCCTGGATATCAGAAGTCAATTGAGGTTCAGATAAGAAAAATCTTGGTGTCATCTGCAAAGAGGTGATATTTGAGACCAAATGAGTTAATAAGATCACCAAGTGTCATTGTGTAAAGAGAAAACAGAAGAGGTCCTAGAGCACAACCATGAGGAACCCCAACAGAGAGTTGGACGGGAGAAGATGAGGAAGTGGCAGAGGAGACACTGAAGGATCTGTTAGATAAGAGGAGAGCCAGTCCAGTGCTGTGTTGCGGATTCCTAAGGAGTGAAGATTGCGGAGGAGGAGAGCATGATTAACAGTGTAAAAGCTGCTGAGAGATCTAGCAGGATAATTATTGAATAGTGACCTTGAGATTTGGCAATGTGAAGATCATTGACGACTCTTGTAAGAGCAGTTTCAGTGGAGTGAGTAGTACGAAATCCAGATTGTATAGGGTCCAGAAGGTTGTATGTGTTAAGGAAGTCAAGCAGGCGTGAGTAGGCTAGGTGTTCCAAGAGTTTAGAGGCAAAAGGCAGAAGAGAAACGGGTCGATAGCTAGAGGGCGCATTCCTGTGAGAAGAGTTATTCTTGAGGATGGGTGTTACTAAGGCATGTTTGAAGTCATCAGGAAAGGTAGCAGTGGCAAAGGAGGAGTTAAAGATATGTAATAGGATAGGGATTAATGTGGGGGAGAGGGGCTGGATGAGGTGAGAGGGGAGCGGATCAAGTGAGCATGTAGTGGACGGAGCGGAGGATAGCAGATTAGTCAGTTTCTCCTCCGTGACTAGTGAAAAGAGTCCAGAGTGTCAGGAGGGGAACAAGGGAGGCTAGGAGGAGATATACAAGGTGGTATATTATCCCGGATGGAGTCCACCTTGTCTTTAAAGTAGTCAGCAAAGTCTTGTGGCTGTAAGGAGTTTTTCGGGGAAGCAGATGGAGGGCAGAGGAGGGAGTCAAAGGAAGAGAAAAGGCGTCGGGGGTTGGATTTATGAGTGTTGATAAAAGTTGTGAAAAGTAGAGTTCTTTGACGAGGGACAGAGAAGAGTTAAAGCAGGAAAGGAGGAACCTGTAGTGGAGAAAGTCTGCCAGAGAACCAGATTTTCTCCACAGTCTCTCAGCTGAATGGGTACAGGAGCAGAGGAAGCTGGTGTCTTTATTAAGTCATGGCTGCAGGTTAGTTCTGCGAGTCGATTGGAGAGATAGAGGCACATGCAGATTCAAAGAGGAGGATAGGACTGAGTTGTATGTTATGACAAGGCTGTTAACATCAGGATTAATGGGAATAGATGAAAGTCCAGTAGCCAGGGAGGACTGGAGAGCCGTGAGATTAAGGGATTTGAGGTTACGCGTGAAGCGGGGAGAGGAAGAAGAGATTGTGGAAGGTGTATAAGTTGTGCTGACTGTTAGAAGATGGTGATCGGATAATGGAAGAGGGGAGATATTAAAATCCGAGAGAGCACAGCCTCTAGTAACCACAAGGTCTAAGAAGTGACCATCCTTGTGAGTACTAGCATTCGTCCACTGGGTTAGTCCAAATGC
This sequence comes from Rhinophrynus dorsalis, assembly GCA_037306005.1. NCBI lineage: Eukaryota > Metazoa > Chordata > Amphibia > Anura > Rhinophrynidae > Rhinophrynus > Rhinophrynus dorsalis. The sequence goes on along the minus strand of CM074727.1, from coordinate 187,514,673 downwards.
AGATGTTAAAGAGAGAAAACGGGATGCCCAGGAGATGGAGGGATCATCCACATGGCAGTTGAAGTCCCCCAGAAGAAGTGAAGGTGTGTCTGATATGAGGAAGAAGGTGGGCGATAGATGACTGCAACTTGTCGAGAGACTGGAGCAAAGATATGGACAGCATGTGACTCAAAAGAGGAGAAGCAGAGTGAGGAGGGGGGACAAATTAGATTGTAATGACAACGTTCAGAGAGCAGCAAACCCACACCTCCCCCACGTCCAGTTGAGCGTGGAGTGTGAGAGAAGGAGAGACCAACATAGGAGATTGCTGCCTGTAAATCAGTGTCAGATTGAGAGAGCCAAGTTTCAGTAATAGCAAGTAAACTGAGGGAGCGGGAGAAAGAGAGATCATGCCCAGTGTTATATTTACTAGTAATGGAGCGAACATTCCACAGAGCACAGGAAAAGGGAAGAAACTGAGGTTGAAGGCAGGGAATGGTGATTAGATTTGAATTGTTCCTGTGCTGACTGGAGGTTGAGTGTTTGTGAATGGAGACAGGGCCAGGGTTTGGAGAGATATCTCCAGCTGCCATTAACAGAAGAAAAGTGAGAGACAGGAGATGAGAGAGCGATTTGTGTGTATTTGGTGGTTGGTTTGTGTGGGGTGGGGGAGTGCAGGAATGGAGAAGAGTGAGGAGTTGGTGTGTAGAGGTGAGCGTGGATGATAGAAGTGAAGGAGAGATGGGGTGGAGGAGATGGTGAAGGGAAGAAGGAACCAGATATTTTAGAACTGCAGCCATAGACAGAAGGAATATTAGGTATTTAGGATGTTTGTAGAGGGCATGATGTTGAAACAACAGTCCGAATGGGCCAAGAGCACCTTCTCATGATGGAGTTTGTTTTGTAAACAGAGTCCATAAGGTGGTGTTATACAGAGAATCTTGAAGTTTAGGAGAATTGCAGAACTTCCATTTAGATGTTTTTTTCAAGTCCTTTGTAGCCTTGATTTGGGAGGTGTTCTTTCTCCAGTGGAATCTGTTCTGTCTCCTTCCCCACTCCTGCTCAAGTCTTGGTTCATTTATGATGGCTCACTTGGGACCCCTTAACTGTCACCCTGTAGGGTGTCACCCTAGACTGATGGTATTATATAGCAGTCTTATACACATGAGACTTATTTAGCTTAATTAACAATGAAAGGCTGACCAAATGACCATCAGAGCTGATAAGCAAGTTCATTCACACCCATGTGAAAAGAGGGACCAATTCAGACCTCATTAATAACACAGGATGAAGGGGAAGGGGGTTGATCAAACAGAAATGAAGTCATTAACAATAGTTGCAAACAAACAGATGTGGGATGTGAAGAGTTAATACAATACCCAGTAAACAGGAGTTGAGGTGTTAGCAGGGGGGCAGAGAGACAGATGATATGGGATGTGAAGAGTTAATACAATACCCAGTAAACAGGAGTTGAGGTGTTAGCAGGGGTGCAGAGAGACAGATGATATGGGATGTGAAGAGTTAATATCATACTTGGGATGGGGAACCTCTTAAGTGTCACCCTTTAGGGCTGTCACCCTAGACTGATGGTATTATATAGCAGACCATTGTAATACTGAAAAGGTTAACCCGTTAAGGACTGTCCTATCGCGTACCTGGCTGGCACTTAAGGTCCATGGACCATTTTTTTCTCAGCATCCGGTTCAGAGCTCCCCAAGTGGCGTGCAGCCACGCGGGGAACCCTGAATTCTATGACAGTCCTTCCACTTCATGGGTCCTTATCGCTCCCCAATCCATGATGTGCCAGGACCGTCAAGGGTCCTTAAGGTGTTAAAAGACCCATTTGATTCACTGGGAATTAGGAGGAGTTTTCATTTTATTAAAGGGGAACTACCACCCCACAAAATCTTTACCTTAATCCAGTCCCCATCTGGCGACTAGCTGCTTAGTAGCGCTAGTCGCCAGAATTATTACCTGGTGTAACTGATTTTACACTTGTTCCGAGGCTGACAGTAGCAGGAAGCACGGACATCTTGCCATAGTGACGTCCGTGCGCCTGCGCTGTCAGTCCCTTTTGGAGCCGGCCGGTAAAGGTAAAGATTTTGTGGGGTGGTAGTTCCCCTTTAAATATGGTGCAGTTGGTTTAGTCCACGTTATCTTGATGGTATGGCCACTGGATTGCGGCTCCTGGTTCGGTCCATCCGCCTTATAACCGTAGAGACTGGAAGCATCTTTGTTACTTTTGTGATTTGTATTAATTCTCCTCATTGTAAGCCTGTCTCTGTACACAGCTGGGTACCCAGTAGCATTACACACCTGTCTCTGTACACAGCTGGGTACCCAGTAGTATTACACACCTGTCTCTGTACACAGCTGGGTACCCAGTAGCATTACACACCTGTCTCTGTACACAGCTGGGTACCCAGTAGTATTACACACCTGTCTCTGTACACAGCTGGGTACCCATTAGCATTACACACCTGTCTCTGTACACAGCTGGGTACCCAGTAGTATTACACACCTGTCTCTGAACACAGCTGGGTAACCACTAGCATTACACACCTGTCTCTGTACACAGCCGGGTACCCAGCAGTATTACACACCTGTCTCTGTACACAGCTGGGTACCCAGTAGCATTACACACCTGTCTCTGTACACAGCCGGGTACCCAGTAGTATTACACACCTGTCTCTGTACACAGCTGGGTACCCAGTAGCATTACACACCTGTCTCTGTACACAGCCGGGTATCCAGTAGTATTACACACCTGTCTCTGTACACAGCTGGGTACCCAGTAGCATTACACACCTGTCTCTGTACACAGCTGGGTACCCATTAGCATTACACACCTGTCTCTGTACACAGCTGGGTACCCATTAGCATTACACACCTGTCTCTGTACACAGCTGGGTACCCAGTAGTATTACACACCTGTCTCTGTACACAGCTGGGTACCCAGTAGCATTACACACCTGTCTCTGTACACAGCTGGGTACCCAGTAGCATTACACACCTGTCTTTGTACACAGCTGGGTACCCAGTAGCATTACTGAAATAGCTGAAAAACTATGACTTGATAGGCATAACAGAAACATGGTGGGATGACACACATGATTGGTCAATCAATTTGGAGGGCTACATGTTATTTAGAAAAGATAGGTCAATCAAAAGAGGTTGTGGGGTCTGTCTGTATGTCAAACCAGCATTATTGCCTCAATTGCGGGAAGATATATGTGATGACAGTAGTGAACATGTGGAATCCCTGTGGGTTGAAATAGTCACTGGGGGTAAAACTGCCCTGAAAATATTAGTGGGTATTTGTTATAAACCACCAAACAATGGTGACCTTGAAGAATCACAGCTATTAATGCAAATAGCAAAGGCTTCTCAATTAGGGAGAACTATAATTATGGGGGATTTTAATTATCCAGAAATAGACTGGAAAAATGGAACAGCTTATTCTGCTAAAAGCAGCAAGTTTCTGAACTTGTTGAATGACAATTTTTTGTCACAACTAGTGCAGACCTCAACCAGAGGGAATGCATGTTTGGATTTGGTAATAACTGACAATGAAGAACTTATCTCTAACATCCAAGTTAGGGAGCACTTGGGGAATAGTGACCATAACATGGTATCTTTTGAGATTAATTCAAAAAAGCAATTTGGTATGGGTTCCACCAAAACACTGAATTTTAAAAAGGCCAACTTTAGCAGATTTAATTCATCCCTTGGTCTCGTTGACTGGGATAAAATATTTTCAGGAAAAAACACAAAAGGTAAGTGGAATGCCTTCAAAATAACATTGCAAAAATACACACATAAATTTATCCCTGTAGGAAACAAATACAAAAGAAGCAAATTAAAACCAATGTGGCTAACCAGTAAAGTAATTCATGAAATAAATAACAAGAAAGCAGCATTTAAACATTACAAAGCTGAGGGATCAGCAGAGGCATTTGCAGAATACAAAAATGTCAACAAAAACTGTAAAAAGGCTATTAAATTAGCTAGACTGGAGAATGAAAAAAATATTGCTAAGGAGAGCAAAAGCAACCCAAAAAAATTCTTTAAATACATTAATGGCAAAAAATTAAGGTCTGATAATGTTGGGTCCTTGTTATCTGAAACGGGTGAGATGGTCAAAGGGGACAGAGAGAAGGCAGATATTTTAAATAATTTCTTTTCTTCTGTTTTTACCAAGGAAGACCCAATGGACAAGAATCTGCAAGCTACTTTTACAGAACAGTCACAGCAAGCATGGGACTGGCTAACACAAGAAAAGGTGTTAAAACAATTGAATGGTGTTAAGGTAGACAAAGCTCCGGGGCCAGATGGTATACACCCACGGGTACTTAAAGAGCTAAGCCAGACCCTGGCCAGACCGTTATATTTGATTTTCAGGGATTCTTTTATTTCAGGTATGGTGCCCATGGATTGGCTTAAAGCAGATGTGGTGCCCATATTTAAAAAGGGATCAAAGTCACAGCCAGGAAATTACAGACCTGTAAGCTTGACATCTGTGGTAGGGAAGCTGTTTGAAAGGTTGCTAAGGGAATATATTCAAGAATTCGGCTGGAACAGGAATATCATTAGCAATAGCCAACATGGCTTTGTGAAAGACAGGTCTTGTCAAACTAACTTGATCGCATTTTATGAAAAAGTGAGTAATAATATAGATGAGGGAGCGGCAGTTGATGTGATCTATTTAGACTTTGCCAAGGCATTTGATACAGTTCCGCACAAGAGGTTACTGTACAAATTGAATGAAATAGGCCTAGGGGAAAATGTTTGTGTGTGGATTGGAAATTGGCTGAAAGATAGAATGCAAAGAGTGGTAGTAAATGGCAAGTTCTCCAGTTGGATAAAAGTGATAAGTGGAGTACCTCAGGGATCTGTCCTGGGTCCTCTTCTTTTTAATTTGTTTATTAATGACCTCCCAGAGGGCATAGGGAGCCATATATCAGTGTTTGCTGATGACACAAAGTTAAGTAAGGTAATAAAGTCTGAACTGGATGTGTCTTCATTACAAGAGGATTTGGACAAATTGAGTAACTGGGCAGGCAAATGGCAAATGAGATTCAATATAGACAAGTGTAAAGTTATGCATTTTGGGTATAATAATAAAAATGCAACATATAGTTTAAATGGTGTTTCTCTGGGGAAATCTACTAATGAAAAGGATTTAGGAGTAATGGTAGACAATAGACTTAGCAGTAGCATGCAGTGCCAGCTGGCAGCTGCAAAGGCCAATAAGATATTGGCATGTATTAAAAGGGGTATTGACTCAAGGGAGGAAGATATAATTATGCCTCTTTACAGGTCCATGGTAAGACCCCACCTAGAATATGCTGTTCAATTCTGGGCGCCCTTTCTGAAAAAGGACATTATGGAACTAGAGAGAGTGCAGAGGAGGGCTACAAAACTAGTAAGGGGAATGGAAAGTTTTAGTTATGAAGAGAGGCTAGAAAAATTAAACTTGTACACGCTAGAGAAACGGCATCTTAGAGGGGATATGATAACACTATATAAGTATGTTCAAGGTCCATACAAAGGGCTCTCCAAAGACCTGTTCATTAACAGAACAGTACACAGGACAAGAGGCCACCCGCTTAGACTTGAGGAAAGGAGATTTAATCTACAACAGCGGAAGGGTTTCTTTACAGTAAGGACAATAAAGGTATGGAATTCACTTCCTGAGGAGGTGGTGCTATCAAATACATTAGGTGCCTTTAAAAGGGGCCTGGATACTTATTTAAAAGAGCATAACATAGAGGGCTATGTACATTAGTATTGGGATTAATATTTAGTTAGGGCTTGTTGATCCAGGGAGAAATCTCTTCTTTTGGATCAACGATGGTAAACAGAATAGGAAAAGGGTTGAACTAGATGGACGCAAGTCTTTTTTCAACCTAAATTACTATGTTATTACACACCTGTCTCTGTACACAGCTGCGTACCCAGTAGTATTACACACCTGTCTCTGTACACAGCTGGGTACCCAGTAGCATTACACACCTGTCTCTGTACACAGCTGGGTACCCATTAGCATTACACACCTGTCTATGTACACAATTGGGTACCCATTAGTATTACACACCTGTCTCTGTACACAGCTGGGTACCCATTAGTATTACACACCTGTCTCTGTACACAGCTGGGTACCCATTAGCATTACACACCTGTCTCTGTACACAGCTGGGTACCCAGTAGCATTACACACCTGTCTCTGTACACAGCTGGGTACCCAGTAGTATTACACACCTGTCTCTGTACACAGCTGGGTACCCAGTAGTATTACACACCTGTCTCTGAACACAGCTGGGTACCCATTAGTATTATACAAATACACAGCTCTGCTTGTGCTGCCTTCCAGCAGAACGGGGAAGCAATTTCCCTTGCACTCCTCATTTCCTGTGTAAATGACGCAGGAAGTGGGGATCACAAATAAACTGTTCCTTCAAACTACTGACAAACATAACATGTAGTTTCACATATCTTAAATTCTATTTATGTATGGGAAAGGTTTTGCACACGCACATACACAAGCACACACACACGCACACATAACACACACACACACACCTCTTTTTATTCTCTACACCAGACAAGACAAACAGAGTCTGTTGACGGATCTGACTCTCATCTGGATTTGATCAGCTCCTTTATTTTGACTGGACTGAAGCACACTGCACTGGACTAGAGAACACTACACTGGACTGGAGAACAATACACTGGACTGGAGAACACTACACTGGACTGGTGTACACTACATTGGACTAGAGAACACTACACTGGACTTGGGAAAAATACACTGGACTGGAGAACAATACACTGGGCTGGTGCACACTACACTGGACTGGAGAACACTACACTGGACTGGAGAACACTACACTGGACTGGTGCACACTACACTGGACTGGAGAACACTATAATGAACTGGAGAACACTACACTGGACTGGAGAACACTACACTGGACTAGAGAACACTACACTGGACTAGAGAACACTACACTGGACTGGAGAACACTACACTGGACTAGAGAACACTACACTGGACTGGAGAACACTACACTGGACTAGAGAACACTACACTGGACTGGAGAACACTACACTGGACTAGAGAACACTACACTGGACTAGAGAACACTACACTGGACTGGAGAACACTACACTGGACTGGAGAACACTACACTGGACTAGAGAACACTACACTGGACTAGAGAACACTACACTGGACTGGCACCCACTACACTGGACTGGAGAACACTACACTGGACTAGAGAACACTACACTGGACTGGAGAACACTACACTGGACTAGAGAACACTACACTGGACTGGAGAACACTACACTGGGCTAGAGAACACTACACTGGACTGGAGAACACTACACTGGACTGGAGAACACTACACTGGACTAGAGAACACTACACTGGACTGGAGAACACTACACTGGACTGGAGAACACTACACTGGACTAGAGAACACTACACTGGACTAGAGAACACTACACTGGACTGGAGAACACTACACTGGACTGGAGAACACTACACTGGACTGGCACCCACTACACTGGACTAGAGAACACTACACTGGACTGGAGAACACTACACTGGACTAGAGAACACTACACTGGACTGGAGAACACTACACTGGACTAGAGAACACTACACTGGACTGGAGAACACTACACTGGACTGGAGAACACTACACTGGACTGGCACCCACTACACTGGACTAGAGAACACTACACTGGACTGGAGAACACTACACTGGACTGGAGAACACTACACTGGACTAGAGAACACTACACTGGACTGGAGAACACTACACTGGACTAGAGAACACTACAATGGACTGGAGAACACTACACTGGACTGGAGAACACTACACTGGGCTGGTGCACACTACACTGGACTGGCACCCACTACACTGGACTGGCACACACTAAACTTGGTTGGAGAACACTACACTGGGCTGGCGCACACTACACTGGGCTGGCGCACAGGGCTGATGCACACTACACTGGGCTGGCGCACACTACACTGGACTGGTGCACAGGGCTGGTGCACACTACACTGGACTGGTGCACACTACACTGGACTGGTGCACACTACACTGGACTGGCGCACACTACACTGGACTGGTGCACACTACAATGGGCTGGCGCACACTACACTGGGCTGGTGCACACTACACTGGGCTGGCGCACAGGGCTGATGCACACTACACTGGGCTGGTGCACACTACACTGGACTGGTGCACACTACACTGGACTGGCGCACACTACACTGGACTGGCGCACACTACACTGGGCTGGCGCACAGGGCTGATGCACACTACACTGGGCTGGCGCACACTACACTGGACTGGTGCACACTACACTGGACTGGTGCACAGGGCTGGTGCACACTACACTGGACTGGTGCACACTACACTGGACTGGTGCACACTACACTGGACTGGTGCACACTACAATGGGCTGGCGCACACTACACTGGGCTGGTGCACACTACACTGGGCTGGCGCACAGGGCTGATGCACACTACACTGGGCTGGTGCACACTACACTGGACTGGTGCACACTACACTGGACTGGCGCACACTACACTGGACTGGTGCACACTACACTGGGCTGGTGCACACTACACTGGACTGGTGCACACTACACTGGACTGGTGCACAGGGCTGGTGCACACTACACTGGACTGGTGCACACTACACTGGACTGGTGCACAGGGCTGGTGCACACTACACTGGACTGGTGCACACTACACTGGACTGGCGCACACTACACTGGGCTGGTGCACACTACAATGGGCTGGCGCACACTACACTGGACTGGTGCACACTACACTGGGCTGGCGCACACTACACTGGACTGGTGCACACTACACTGGGCTGGTGCACACTACACTGGGCTGGTGCACACTACACTGGACTGGTGCACACTACACTGGGCTGGCGCACACTACACTGGACTGGCGCACACTACACTGGACTGGTGCACACTACACTGGACTGGTGCACACTACAATGGGCTGGCGCACACTACACTGGGCTGGTGCACACTACACTGGGCTGGTGCACACTACACTGGGCTGGCGCACAGGGCTGATGCACACTACACTGGGCTGGTGCACACTACACTGGACTGGTGCACACTACACTGGACTGGTGCACACTACACTGGGCTGGTGCACACTACACTGGACTGGTGCACACTACACTAGACTGGTGCACACTACACTGGACTGGTGCACAGGGCTGGTGCACACTACACTGGACTGGTGCACACTACACTGGACTGGTGCACAGGGCTGGTGCACACTACACTGGACTGGTGCACACTACACTGGACTGGCGCACACTACACTGGACTGGCGCACACTACACTGGGCTGGTGCACACTACAATGGGCTGGCGCACACTACACTGGACTGGTGCACACTACACTGGGCTGGCGCACACTACACTGGACTGGTGCACACTACACTGGGCTGGTGCACACTACACTGGACTGGTGCACACTACACTGGGCTGGTGCACACTACACTGGACTGGTGCACACTACACTGGGCTGGCGCACACTACACTGGACTGGCGCACACTACCTGGCGCACACTACACTGGGCTGGTGCACACTACACTGGACTGGTGCACACTACACTGGACTGGTGCACACTACACTGGGCTGGTGCACACTACAATGGGCTGGCGCACACTACACTGGACTGGTGCACACTACACTGGGCTGGCGCACACTACACTGGAATGGTGCACACTACACTGGACTGGTGCACACTACACTGGACTGGTGCACACTACACTGGGCTGGCGCACACTACACTGGACTGGTGCACACTACACTGGGCTGGCGCACACTACACTGGACTGGTGCACACTACACTGGGCTGGCGCACACTACACTGGGTTGGCACAAAAATATCACTTCTGGTTTTCTGTCCAGTGACAGTGTGATAGATTTTATCATATTGCACAAGACTGATACATTGTATCACAAATCACAACACTGTGACTATCCATCTAGCTATAAAAAACAATACAAATAAAATCTGTCTTTCTCTCTATACATCTACCTACATGCACACACAGTCCGACACACAAAACCTACGCACTTTATTCTGTTTGGAAATGCTGTACAACTATGGCCCAGTAGAAACATGTTAGTGAGGAAACAGACTGGGCAAATTCTAGGTCCCCTCTCCCACCCCCGGTACACAGTCCCCTCCTTACTGTGCCTCATTCTCTCCGGATCCTCATCGGACAGACAGACATCCTTCTGTTTAATCCCACGACTGTAGAGGGGAATCTCCCCATTCTCCTGGGAACTCCCCACCTTGGAATGTCTGTGTGGTCGGGGGGAGCTCTCGGATGGTCTGGGAGCAACATAAATGGTGAAGGTTTAAATAACATCCCCCTCCTCCAAATATGACACTATTCACCCTTCACACCCCAGCCCAAATGTCACCCCCCAACACATACTCTTCTGCCTTCTACAATTCCATGAATACTCCCCCTACACATACACAACTGCATCACTGCACCCCAATATTTATCTTTTTCCTACTGTAATGGACTGAACATGCATTGGATTGGGGGGCATATTGTAACACAGCCCCCTAGTACCTGATACCCCCCCCCCCACCATTATCTATTGGTTCTGCTGGATACATTGTTCTGCGAGCCCTGCACCCACTTGTACCTATTTCTTCCCAAGCTGGAGCCTGCAGGGTGGGGTGGTCTCTTCTCCCTGCTGCTCCCTCGCAGGGGGTGGTTCCACACCAGATGTTTCTGCAGTTGGGATTTGGAAGTAAAGATGGCTTCACAGCTGGAGCAGGAGAAGGGCAGGCGGGAGGAGAGGGCTGCCTGGCGGGAGAAAGCAGCTGTGAGCAGGGCTGGATTTACATCATAAAGCATCCCTGGACAATGCACCCCGCCCCCGGAAATGTAGCTTATATTACACAAATATAAAAAGGCTCTTCACTCTAGGTGCTATAGAATTATCCAACTCTGTGCAACACGTCTCAAGCACCCGGGGGACTTCTGTAGCCTTAGGTGTGTCCCAGTGACTACTAGAGGGTCTGGTGACTATAGCAGTGTATTGCTAGTAGTAGGGGGTTGTAGAGAGTACTGAGCATATCGAAGATCCTAGTGGATGTCACAAGGCTCACACCGAGTGTAACAGGGTCTGTCTGAAACAGTTCTAATAGATTACATTTAGACTACCGGGGCTCTGAGGTGAAGTCAGAGAACAGTAATTCGAGGTGAAGTCGGAGAATATAGTTCAACTCCCGGGGCTTCAAGGTGAAGTTGTAAGATAGTAATTTGACTACCCCAACCCTCGACTTGTCGGATAGCCCGGAGGAAGTGGTCTCAGAGGCTATGACCGATGACACCCTCAACAAGTCAGACAGGCAGGAGGCAGGAAATCCAGCAAACGCCTCTTCACACCCTCGACTAGTCGGAAGTCCCAAGGTGGTTGTTGGAGAATCGATGACAACGCCCTCGACTAATCGGAAGGCCTGAGGTGTGAATCAATCGTAGGATAGCAGACATGGTATACAATGGGCACAGGACTCACAGGTAAGTGAAAGCTGAAGGGACTCCTGCTGCGAGCAAGGAACCTGCTGCAGACTACGTGAAGGTCGAATACAAGGAGAGGTCAAGACAAGCTGAGGTCAGAACCAAACAGGCAGCAGAAGAATCAAGGGGTGAGAGACTTAGACGATGTTGGAGGACAAGCCTGGTCAAAGTCGGAGGAGGTGAATAGGCCAGATCAGCAGCCGGGAAGCAAGGTCAGGACACTCCAAAATCGGTATACGGGAAATCTTAAAAACACTGGATATCAAGAGCAGCGACTCTCAGATACTCTGCACGAAGATCTAGCACAGGTAATATGGCAGAGCAGGTAGATAAAGGAGTGGTGTCCAATGAGAAGAAGGGGTTATAGGTGAGGAGGAGTGACAGTGTCACAGTTGATATCTGAGCATCAAACCAAGTGTCAGAGTGTCACAGTGAGTGTCAGAGGGTCACACCGAGTGTAAGAGGGTGACACAGAGTGTTAGAGGGTCACATTGAATATCTGAGGTCATGTATTCATTAGCATGCAAAATGATTGTACTGCTGTATAATGTGGTACGTACAGTGTGATACGTATAGTGTGGTATATACAGAATGGTACATATAGTGTGATACGTATAGTGTAGTACATACAGTGTGATACGTATAGTGTAGTACATATAGAGTGGTACATATAGTGTCGTACGTATAGAGTGGTACATACAGTGTGATACGTACAGTGTGGTACATACAGTGTGGTACGTATAGTGTGATACATATAGTGTGATACGTACAGTGTGGTACATACAGTGTGATACGTATAGTGTGATACATGTAGTGTGATACGTATAGTGTGGTACGTACGTACAGAGTGGTACATGCAGTGTGATATGTATAGTGTGGTACATACAGTGTGATATGTATAGTGTGGTACGTACAGAGTGGTACATACAGTGTGATACATACAGTGTGATAGGTATAGTGTGGTACATACACAGTGGTACGTACACTGCGATAGTATAGTGTGGTATGTACAGTGTGAGACGTATAGTGTGGTACGTATAGAGTGGTACATACAGTGTGATACGTATAGTGTGGTACATACAGAGTGGTATGTACAGTGTGATACGTATAGTGTGGTATGTACAGTGTGAGACGTATAGTGTGGTACGTATAGAGTGGTACATACAGTGTGATGTGTATAGTGTGGTACATACAGAGTGGTACATACAGTGTGATATGTATAGTGTGGTATGTACAGTGTGAGACGTATAGTGTGGTACGTACAGAGTGGTACATGCAGTGTAATATGTATAGTGTGGTACGTACAGAGTGGTACATACAGTGTGGTACGTACAGTGTGATAGGTATAGTGTGGTACATACAGAGTGGTACATACAGTGTGGTACGTATAGTGTGGTACATACAGAGTGGCATGTACAGTATGATACGTATAGTGTGGTACATACATAGTGGTACATACAGTGTGATACGTATAGTGTGGTATGTACAGTGTGAGACGTATAGTGTGGTACATACAGTGTGATATATATAGTGTGGTACATACAGTGTGGTACGTACAGTGTGATACGTATATTGTGGTACGTACAGAGAGGTACATACAGTGTGGTACGTACAGTGTGATACGTATAGTGTGGTACGTATAGAGTGGTACATACAGTGTGGTATGTATAGTGTGGTACGTACAGAGTGGTACATACAGTGTGGTACGTATAGAGTGGTACAGACAGTGTGATACATATACTGAGTGGTACGTACAGTATGAGACGTATAGTGTGGTACGTATAGAGTGGTACATACAGTGTGATACATATAGTGTGGTACATACAGAGTGGTACATACTGTGTGGTACGTACAGTGTGATACATATAGTATGATACATATAGTGTGGTATATACAGAGTGGTACATACTGTGTGGTACGTATAGTGTGGTACGTATAGTGTGGTACGTATAGAGTGGTACATACAGTGTGATACATATAGTGTGGTACATACAGAGTGGTACATACTGTGTGGTACGTATAGTGTGGTACATAGAGTGGTACATACTGTGTGGTACGTATAGAGTGGTACATACTGTGTGGTACATATAGTGTGGTACATATAGTGGTACATACAGTGTGATACATATAGTGTGGTACTTACAGAGTGGTACATACAGTGTGATACATATAGTGTGGTACATACAGAGTGGTACATACTGTGTGGTACGTACAGTGTGATACATATAGTATGATACATATAGTGTGGTATATACAGAGTGGTACATACTGTGTGGTACGTATAGTGTGGTACGTATAGTGTGGTACGTATAGAGTGGTACATACAGTGTGATACATATAGTGTGGTACATACTGTGTGGTACGTATAGTGTGGTACGTATAGAGTGGTACATACAGTGTGATACATATAGTGTGGTACATACAGAGTGGTACATACTGTGTGGTACGTATAGTGTGGTACATATAGTATGATACATAGGACCAATTAACACAGTTGGCTCCCACATACAGAAGAGTGGATGTCCTCATCCCACTGTAACATCCACAAGGTGTTTAAGGTACACATGTCTCCTTACTGGAATCTCTCTTGATTGTTCTCTCTTAGATGCTGTGACGCTCATGCTGCCTGTCAGAGTGTACAGGATTATCTCCACTACCCGGATCTCCACTTCCCATCACCCTTCTTCACTCCCGATCACTGCCATCTTCGTCTGTCCTGGTGGAGGCATGGAAGGAAGCAGCCAGCAGGAGAGAAGAAGGAAGATCTCAACATCGCCAATCTCTGTTTTGCGATTTTGGGACTCTGTCTTTTGAAACCAGAGGCTGCCTCGGAGGTTAGCGCATGTCGCAATATGCCAAATTAATATCAAAACCTGTCAAAAGCATGGCGGATTCATAGAGATGTTGGCATATTTATGGCATATTCACTGGGATCTAATGAAAAACACATCTTTGTGAATATTGTTGATATGACAATGACACAAATACAACACAAGATCGCCAGTTAGCCCCCTTATCGAGGGTAATGGGGGTCAATGATATTAATGAGGTCAATGAGGGTAATGGGGGTCAATGATATTAATGAGGTCAGTGGGATAATGGGGGTCAGTGATAATGAGGTCAGTGAGGGTAATGGGTGTCAGTGATAGTAAGGAGGTCAATGAGGGCAATCGGGGTCAATGATAATGAGGTCAATGAGGGTAAAAGTAGGTCAGTTAAAGCGGAACAACCACCGCTAAAAACTTGCCCTCCCCAATAATTCCCCATCTGACGATTAGCTGCTCAGTAGCGCTAGTCGCCAGAATTATTACCGCGTTAACGAGCATTATCCATTGTTCCCGACTGACAGGCAGGATGGAGAGCAGTCATCTTTCCATAGTGACGTCTGTTCACCTGTGCTCTCAGTCCCAGTCGGCTCTAGGAGGCGTTGCTAGGAGCCGTTCGGCTCCAAAAGGGACTGACAGAGCAGGTGCACAGACGTCACTATGGAAAGATGTCTGCACTCTGTCCTGTCTGTCAGCCTGGAAACAATAGATAATGCCCGTTAACGTGGTAATAATTCTGGTGACTAGTGCTACTGAGAAGCTAGTCACCAGAAGGGGAATTTTTGGGTGGCAGGTTTTTTAGCGGTGGTAGTTCCACTTTAAGATAAAGGAGATGACTGAGAATAAAGAGGATGGTAAAGAGGGCGCAGTCAGGGTTGAAGGGTGCACCGAACGGGAAGGGTAGATCAGTGATCACAGGAAACCACCAAGGGTAGAGGAAGAAATTCACTAAGAGAACCTAATTTCTGGGGTGAGGAGTCAGTAAGGAGTGTGGGATATTATGGGTAATGGAGTCATTATGGTCCATGCACATTCTCTCAGATAATTTCTTTATATGAAAGTGCACGGATTTGTCTACATTCTGCCCGATCCCCCATTTACCGGAATCCTCCGCAGAGCCCGATTCTCTTGTTTTTGATACTTCTTCTGATCCGATTCTTTATTGGCAGAATCACCTATGGACAGAAAATCAGAGTTAAAAACAACAAAGAACTTGGGTACCAAACACCTCATGTTTGTGGTTTGGAAGTAGCAATGTGAGTCGGACCACTTATGGATTATCTACAGAGGATTTCTGTCTATCAAACAGAAACAGAGGCTCCGGGCCCTGGACTGAACAGTTCCTCTATGGCAGAGGCAAGCCAAAACGCAGAGGGTAGAATGAAAAACTATCCAGTCAGCAATCCAAAATAACAAACTCTCCAGGCTGTCACAACCTTCCTTACTAGGCCCCAACTTACCACAAATCCATCCTTCAAACCATAATCTACCCCAACTCTACCGATCAGACCCCAACAACATTCACCAAAACATAATCTACCTCAACTCTACCTATCAAACACCAACCTACCACAACCCCATCCACCAAACCACAATCTATCCCAACCCTGCCTATCAGACTCCAACCTATCAAACAGACCCCAACCTACCACAACCCCATCCATCAAGCCATAATCTACCTCAACCAACCACAAACCCATCCACCAAACCAGAATCTACCTCAACCTTACCTATCAGACCCCAACCTATCAAACAGACCCCAACCTACCACAACCCTATCCACCAAACCATAATCTACCCCAACTCTACCTATCAGACCCCAACCTACCACAATCCCATCCGCCATAATCTACCCCAATCCTACCTATCAGAACCCAACCTACCACAACCCTATCTATTAGAATGTTACTTACCAGCCGCCATCTGTGACAAACCAACTAAACAATCCCCTATTTACCAAGAAGCTGGACTTGAGATGAGAAAGGCTGGTGAGTTATGGTGAGGACCAGTGACTTTCTGTTACTGGATTATTGAGTATATTTATCAGATAAACAGAAAGTAATTACATACAGTCTTACAGTTCAGGGACATCCTGTCAGTGAGATCTGAAGCATCAGCCATGACAAAATGCATTGGTATCATATATCACCTGCCCTGCAAGGCACTAACCGGGGGTTCCTGGGATTCGGGGGCAATACCGGGTGTGTACCGGGCCAAACCCCTTCCCTTCAGACGTATGACAGGTTATGTTATCTTACACCCAATGATGTCAGTAAATGAAACCTGGGACCTTTCATTGTATTTAATTGCTGGCAGAACCTTGCTTTACACCAGACACTGAGGCTGGTGCACTGGGAGGAACAGGAGAAATTCTGTAGCACTGAATCTTACACCATAGGAACAAGTACCTTTACATGATTATCATTTATATGAATGGGGCTTTTAACCTTTTGAATGCTAGAGGGAGCTCCAACAAATTGCATTGTAGGCCTCTCTGCAACTCAAGGTTAAAAAAACTATTTAATGAAGTCAAATGCAGTTAGAGGTCCCAGAATTGCTCCAGACTTCCCTGGGGCATCAGCCTCAGTGAAACAGACTGTGAAATAGTGAACATTGTGCAAAGAAGAAGAAGAAGATATGTGGGAATTACATTGTATAAAACACTGACTAATTCCCAGTTCCTGGTGTAGATTCAGCTCCTACCACTAAACAGGATAAAGGATTTCAGTGCGTCTACAGCGCAACATCATCCTCTCCCAAACCTAACATCCTCTCCTCACCAAACCCATCATCATCATCATCTCATAAACCTAACATCCCCTCCTCACCAAACCCAACATCATCATCTCCTAAACCTAACATCCCCTCCTCATCATCATCTTCTAAACATAACATCCCCTCCTCACCAAACCCATCATCATCATTATCTCCTAAACCTAACATCTCCTCCTCACCAAACCCATCATCATCATCATCAGCTCCTAAATCTAACATCCCCTCCTCACCAAACCCAACATCATCATCATCATCTCCTAAACCTAACATCTTCTCCTCACTAAACTCATGATCATCTCCTAAACCTAATATCGCCTCCTCACCAAACCCATCATCATCATCTCCTAAACCTAACATCCCCTCCTCACCAAACCCAACATCATCATCATCATCTCCTAAACCTAATATCGCCTCCTCACCAAACCTATCATCATCATCATCTCCTAAACCTAACATCCCCTCCTCACCAAATCCATAATCATCATCTCCCAAACCTAACATCTCCTCCTCACCAATCCCATCATCATCTCCTAAACCTAATATCTCCTCCTCACCAAACCCATCATTATCATCTCCTAAACCTAACATCCCCTCCTCACCAAGCTCATCATCATCATCTCCTAAACCTAACATCCCCACCTCACCAATCCCATCATCATCCTCTCCTAAACCTAAAATCCCCTCCCCACCAAACCCATCATCATCATCTCCTAAACCTAAAATACCCTCCTCACCAATCCCATCATCATCGTCTTCTAAACCTAACATCCCTCCCCACCAATCACATCATCATCTCCCAAACCTAAGATCCCCTCCCTACCAATCCAATCATCATCACCATCATCTCCTAAACCTAACATCCCCTCCCCACCAATCCCATCATCATCATCTCCTGAACCTACCATCCCCTCCTCACCAAACCCATAATCATCATCATCTCCCAAACCTAACATCTCCTCCTCACCAAACCCATCCTCATAATCTCATAAACTGAACATCTCATCCTCACCAAACCCATCATCATTATCATCATCATCTCCTAAACCTAATATCTCCTCCTCACCAAACCCATCATTATCATCATCTCCTAAACCTAACATCCCCTCCTCACCAAACCCATCTTCATCATCATCTCCTAAACCTAACATCTCCTCCTCACTAAATCCATCATCATCATCATCATCACCATCTCCTAAACCTAACATCTCCTCCTAAACAAACACATGATCATCATCTCCTAAACCTAACATCATCCCCTCCTCATCAATCCCATCATCATCATCTCCTAAACCTAACATCCCCTCCTCACCAATGCCATCATCACCATCATCATCTCCTACACCTAACATTCCCTCCTCACCAAACCCATCCTCATCATTATCTCCTAAACCTAACATCCCCTCCTCACCAACCTAATATCAGCATCACCATCTCCTAAACCTAAAATCCCCTCCCCTCCTCAACAATCCCAACATCATCTCTAAAAAACTAATATCCCTTCCTCACGATCCATCATCATCTCCTAAACCTAACACCCCCCCCTCACCAACCTAACATCATCATCTCCTAAACCTAACATCCCCTCCTCACCAATCCCATCATCATCATCTCCTAAACCTAACAACCCATCTTCACCAATCCAATCATCTCCTAAACCTAACATCCCCTCCTCATCAATCCCATCATCATCATCTCCTAAACCTAGCGTTCCCTACTGTCACGGTTTTAGTAAACGCTCAGTTTGGTTAAGGTAAAACAATGTAGCTTTATTAAATAAATAATAAAGAACAGAGATGCCCTTCACAGGTCCAGACCCAGACAGAGGATAAGCTCTTCTGGATCTGATGCAGGTCAGGATACAACAGAGACAGGTATGTACAAAATAACGGTAATGCAGCGTGTAGAACTGGAACAGGAACTGGAACAAAACCTCAGCAGTACTGGCCAGGAGGTGCCCTAGGTGAGGTAAGTACTGCAGGGCAGAAATCCCCAAGTGAACAGGGAGACAGTTGAGACTACCGGACTTCCCCAGGAAACCAGGTATAGGCAGCCCACGTGACGGCTCAGATACACTTACTCGGAGGTTATGCCCGGAGGCAACCGGAATAGGCACAGGCTGTATAGTAGCGCAACCGGAGGCAATCGTGAGTCACAGATCGAACAGCGCAACCAGAGGCAACAGTAATAACAGGCTGAGTATAGCACAACCGGAGGCAATCGTAAGGTACAAGCAGTACAGCAGCGCAACCGGAGGCAACAGGAAGGTACCTGTAGCTAGTAGCGCAACTAGAGATAATAGTACGGCACAGGCTGTATAGTAGCGCAACTGGAGACAATGGAAAGGTGTAGGCTGAAAGGTAGTGCAACCGCAAGTGACCGCTAAGGCACAGGCTGTATAGTAGCACAACTGGAGGCAACAGTGAGGCACAGGCTGTATAGTAGTGCAACCAGAGATAACCGCTAAGGCACAGGATGTCTAGTAGCCCAACCGGAGGCAACAGAAAGGTGCAGGCTGAAAGGTAGTGCAACCACAAGTGACCACTAAGGCACAGGCTGTATGGAGAGCAACCGGGCAACCGTAGAGCAAATGGCTATAGGACATAAGACCGGAGCCGACAGGGACACTAGTGGTAAAGCTAATGCCAGGAGAGTAGCCAATGCAGAAATGGTACTCTAGAGAGCGGAGGTCAGCCAAGGCCTGGATCAGTACACACAAATCGGAGTCAGCAAAGCCTGGATTGGTACACAGAGAGCGGTAGTCAGCCAAAGCCTGGATCGGTACACAGAGAGCGGTAGTCAGCCAAAGCCTGGATCGGTGCACATAGAGCGGTAGTCAACGGAATCGGTCACAGGAATAGTAGTCAGGCAAGCCGGGTCGTAAACAAGTCGGGCAGCGAAGACAGGAGCACGGTCAGATGAAACCGGATCATACACGGAACAGGAACACAGCAACAAACGTCTGGTTAGGAACACCACGAAAGGGCACCGGTATAGTGACAGGAGGGCGTATATAAAGGCAAGCCCTGGGAGGGGTTGAAAACCCAGAGCCAATAAGAAGCAGCCAAGGTAAACCCGGAAGTAAGAATGTCACTCAGGCAGAATTACGGGCACTGTGATACCTTCTCACCAATCCCATCATCATCATCTCCTAAACCTAACACCCCTTCACCAATCCCTTCATCATCATCTCCTAAAATCTAACTTCCCTTCCTCACCAAACCCATCCTCATCATCATCTTCTAAACCTATCATCCCCTCCTCACCAATCCCATCAGCATCATCTCCTAAACTTAACATCCCCTCCTCTCCAACCTAACATCATCGCCATCTCTTAAACCTAACTTCCCCTCATTACCAACCTAACATCATCATCACCATCTCCTAAACCTAACATCCCATCCTCACCAATCCCATCATTATCTCCTAAACCTAATACCCCCTCCTCACCAATCCCATCATCATCATCTCCTAAACCTAATATCCCCTCCTCACCAATCCCATCATCATCATCTCATAAATCTAACATCCCTTCCTCACCAAACCCATCCTCATCATCTCCTATACCTATCATCCCCTCCTCAAAAATCCCATCAGCACCATCTCCTAAACTTAACATCCCCTCCTCCCCAACCTAACATCATCATCACCATCTCCTAAACCTAACTTCCCCTCCTTACCAACCTAACATCATCATCACCATCTCCTAAACCTAACATCCCTTCCTCGCCAATCCCATCATCATCATCTTCTAAACCTAACATCCCCTCCTCGCCAATCCCATCATCGTCTTCTAAACCTAACACCCCCCTCCTCACCAATCCCATCATCATCTCCTAAACCTAACATCCCCTCCTCACCAAAACCATCATCATCTCCTAAACCTAACATCCTCTCCTCACCAAGCCCATCACCATCATCCCCTAAACCTAACATCCCCTCCTGACCAATCCCATCATCATCTCCTAAACCTAACATCCCCTCCTCACCAAAACCATCATCATCTCCTAAACCTAACATCCCCTCCTCACCAAGCCCATCGTCATCATCCCCTAAACCTAACATCCCCTACTGACCAATCCCATCATCATCATCTCCTAAACCTAACATCCCCTCCTCACCTAACTAACATCATCATTACCATCTCCTAAACCTAACATTCCCTCATCACCAATCCTATACTCATCATCTCCTAAACCTAACATCCCCTCTTCACCAATCCCGTCATCATCATTATCTTCTAAATCTAACATCCCCTCCACACCAATCCCACCATCATCTCCTAAACCTAACATGCACTCCTCACCAATCCTATCATCATCATCATCATCTCCTAAATCTAACATCCTCTCCTCACCAAACTCACCCTCATCATCTCCTAAGCCTAATATCCACTCCTCACCAAGCCCATCATCATCATTTTCATCTCCAAAACCTAATAGCCTTTCCCCACTGTAACAGATCATAGTCCATTACTGGAAATCGTTCCCGGCCATAAAAACTGACACCCATTTATTCCAGACTATGGGAGAACTTTGTACATTGTAGTGGCAGACAGCACTCCAAACGAGTTTGAATACATCAACTGCCTTGCTTATGAGCGTCGGTGACTATCGGAGTAGCCACTGGTTCAGAGGGACTGTGTAATGCACTACTGGAATACATTTAGCTGACAACTAGTCGGAGATTCCGTCCACGGTGTTTGAAGCATCAACACCGCGTCAAACACTCGGTGGTGGGGACAGTGGGCAGCAGCATGATTGGCTGAATCCCTGAGCAGGACATTTAAAGGTCTTTCATAGAATTAACATGGAGAAAAGTAGGCGGCTCGGGATTGGTCAACAAGCATACCCACTGTGGCATCTGAATATTCATACTAGTCGAGGAATTGCTTCAACCCCTGGCCATTGTATCAAGATGTGTATTCCAGCCCTCAATCCATGCTGTCTATTGTCTACTCTAGCTCAAGTCCTTTGTGTACTAATGTAATCATGTCTGCCCTATTGTGTATCCCTGAGCCATCTGTTGTTGGTTCTTTGTATTAGGTGTTGTGATTGCATTTCCCTATGGATATGCCTATTGTGTTATGTCTTCACCATGTACTGTGATTGAATCATGTCTCCTGCACTGCCCATGTTAACTGTATAAATAAGCTGTGGTTTCAAATAAAGTTGTGTTAGTTGCTCTAAACTAAGAAGGAGTCCTGGTGTCTTTATTCTTGGATGGTTGAAAGCGTTCTCTCTGATGCCCATCCATGAGAAGTATACTGTGTCGTTGACTGTCTGCTGCCAGCTATCTGTGGATCCGAATCTGAGTTGGGACTTTGGGATTTGTATGCTGTCAGACTCGTTGATGTGGACTCAGCTCTATGCCTTTGACCGGGAGTAGAGCCATTCACTCTCTGCGTCCCATGGGTCAAGTCCGCAAGTCGACGCTGCATAATAGTACGGCACAGGCTGTATAGTAGCGCAACTGGAGACAATGGAAAGGTGTAGGCTGAAAGGTAGTGCAACCGCAAGTGACCGCTAAGGCACAGGCTGTATAGTAGCACAACTGGAGGCAACAGTGAGGCACAGGCTGTATAGTAGTGCAACCAGAGATAACCGCTAAGGCACAGGATGTCTAGTAGCCCAACCGGAGGCAACAGAAAGGTGCAGGCTGAAAGGTAGTGCAACCACAAGTGACCACTAAGGCACAGGCTGTATGGAGAGCAACCGGGCAACCGTAGAGCAAATGGCTATAGGACATAAGACCGGAGCCGACAGGGACACTAGTGGTAAAGCTAATGCCAGGAGAGTAGCCAATGCAGAAATGGTACTCTAGAGAGCGGAGGTCAGCCAAGGCCTGGATCAGTACACACAAATCGGAGTCAGCAAAGCCTGGATTGGTACACAGAGAGCGGTAGTCAGCCAAAGCCTGGATCGGTACACAGAGAGCGGTAGTCAGCCAAAGCCTGGATCGGTGCACATAGAGCGGTAGTCAACGGAATCGGTCACAGGAATAGTAGTCAGGCAAGCCGGGTCGTAAACAAGTCGGGCAGCGAAGACAGGAGCACGGTCAGATGAAACCGGATCATACACGGAACAGGAACACAGCAACAAACGTCTGGTTAGGAACACCACGAAAGGGCACCGGTATAGTGACAGGAGGGCGTATATAAAGGCAAGCCCTGGGAGGGGTTGAAAACCCAGAGCCAATAAGAAGCAGCCAAGGTAAACCCGGAAGTAAGAATGTCACTCAGGCAGAATTACGGGCACTGTGATACCTTCTCACCAATCCCATCATCATCATCTCCTAAACCTAACACCCCTTCACCAATCCCTTCATCATCATCTCCTAAAATCTAACTTCCCTTCCTCACCAAACCCATCCTCATCATCATCTTCTAAACCTATCATCCCCTCCTCACCAATCCCATCAGCATCATCTCCTAAACTTAACATCCCCTCCTCTCCAACCTAACATCATCGCCATCTCTTAAACCTAACTTCCCCTCATTACCAACCTAACATCATCATCACCATCTCCTAAACCTAACATCCCATCCTCACCAATCCCATCATTATCTCCTAAACCTAATACCCCCTCCTCACCAATCCCATCATCATCATCTCCTAAACCTAATATCCCCTCCTCACCAATCCCATCATCATCATCTCATAAATCTAACATCCCTTCCTCACCAAACCCATCCTCATCATCTCCTATACCTATCATCCCCTCCTCAAAAATCCCATCAGCACCATCTCCTAAACTTAACATCCCCTCCTCCCCAACCTAACATCATCATCACCATCTCCTAAACCTAACTTCCCCTCCTTACCAACCTAACATCATCATCACCATCTCCTAAACCTAACATCCCTTCCTCGCCAATCCCATCATCATCATCTTCTAAACCTAACATCCCCTCCTCGCCAATCCCATCATCGTCTTCTAAACCTAACACCCCCCTCCTCACCAATCCCATCATCATCTCCTAAACCTAACATCCCCTCCTCACCAAAACCATCATCATCTCCTAAACCTAACATCCTCTCCTCACCAAGCCCATCACCATCATCCCCTAAACCTAACATCCCCTCCTGACCAATCCCATCATCATCTCCTAAACCTAACATCCCCTCCTCACCAAAACCATCATCATCTCCTAAACCTAACATCCCCTCCTCACCAAGCCCATCGTCATCATCCCCTAAACCTAACATCCCCTACTGACCAATCCCATCATCATCATCTCCTAAACCTAACATCCCCTCCTCACCTAACTAACATCATCATTACCATCTCCTAAACCTAACATTCCCTCATCACCAATCCTATACTCATCATCTCCTAAACCTAACATCCCCTCTTCACCAATCCCGTCATCATCATTATCTTCTAAATCTAACATCCCCTCCACACCAATCCCACCATCATCTCCTAAACCTAACATGCACTCCTCACCAATCCTATCATCATCATCATCATCTCCTAAATCTAACATCCTCTCCTCACCAAACTCACCCTCATCATCTCCTAAGCCTAATATCCACTCCTCACCAAGCCCATCATCATCATTTTCATCTCCAAAACCTAATAGCCTTTCCCCACTGTAACAGATCATAGTCCATTACTGGAAATCGTTCCCGGCCATAAAAACTGACACCCATTTATTCCAGACTATGGGAGAACTTTGTACATTGTAGTGGCAGACAGCACTCCAAACGAGTTTGAATACATCAACTGCCTTGCTTATGAGCGTCGGTGACTATCGGAGTAGCCACTGGTTCAGAGGGACTGTGTAATGCACTACTGGAATACATTTAGCTGACAACTAGTCGGAGATTCCGTCCACGGTGTTTGAAGCATCAACACCGCGTCAAACACTCGGTGGTGGGGACAGTGGGCAGCAGCATGATTGGCTGAATCCCTGAGCAGGACATTTAAAGGTCTTTCATAGAATTAACATGGAGAAAAGTAGGCGGCTCGGGATTGGTCAACAAGCATACCCACTGTGGCATCTGAATATTCATACTAGTCGAGGAATTGCTTCAACCCCTGGCCATTGTATCAAGATGTGTATTCCAGCCCTCAATCCATGCTGTCTATTGTCTACTCTAGCTCAAGTCCTTTGTGTACTAATGTAATCATGTCTGCCCTATTGTGTATCCCTGAGCCATCTGTTGTTGGTTCTTTGTATTAGGTGTTGTGATTGCATTTCCCTATGGATATGCCTATTGTGTTATGTCTTCACCATGTACTGTGATTGAATCATGTCTCCTGCACTGCCCATGTTAACTGTATAAATAAGCTGTGGTTTCAAATAAAGTTGTGTTAGTTGCTCTAAACTAAGAAGGAGTCCTGGTGTCTTTATTCTTGGATGGTTGAAAGCGTTCTCTCTGATGCCCATCCATGAGAAGTATACTGTGTCGTTGACTGTCTGCTGCCAGCTATCTGTGGATCCGAATCTGAGTTGGGACTTTGGGATTTGTATGCTGTCAGACTCGTTGATGTGGACTCAGCTCTATGCCTTTGACCGGGAGTAGAGCCATTCACTCTCTGCGTCCCATGGGTCAAGTCCGCAAGTCGACGCTGCATCTGGAGACCAGTCAACCTTCTTGGGGCTCACCTCATTCGACGTGGAGTCAACCCCAGCGTTCCTAGGCGACTTCCGAGTCGATGACTGGTCCGGCCATCCTCCGACCGGTGCATCCAGCGGTGCCCATCTGGCGTCTAGAGAGAGAGACCAGGAACGATGGCTGAGGGAGACCCGGTGTCCTTGAAGCTCCCGTTGCAGGGAAAGGATGATCCTGGGTGCCTCCTGTCAGCTCTCGTTACACTGGTGGCAGCGGTGGGATTATCTCCTTCATCAGAGTTGGGTACACTGGTGAACCATGGAAGCTCAGAAACTCATTGGAGCAGTAGAGCCAGAATGGGGTTTCATTGAGTTCTTAGAGGAGAAACGATGGACTATGATAGGAATAGGGGTCGACCCTTACCCTGTGTACAGGAGAATGGTGAACCTCATGTCTCTCCTGGGAAACAAGCTGTTGATAATGATGATAGATCGACTTATGGATGTAGTGTGGCAGCATTACCACAGCGAACTACAGGAAGCCTGGTTTGATGTCCCTGCAATAGGGAGTGGGGCAGACGTCCTCCCTGAAGTGCAGGTTGCCCCTTTCCTTGCTAACTCTGCTGCGGTGAGTCGGACTCACCAGCAGCCCCTGTGTTGTTGCCCCTGAATTGGTGAGTGGGAGTGTGCTCCTCACCAGGCCCTGTGAGACCCCTGTCCTGGTGAGTGGGACCAAGGTTCTCACCAGTGGCGACATGTGCCCTAAACTGAAGAGTGCGAATCTGCCTCTCATCAGCCCAAAAGAGGCCCCTGCATTAAAGAGTGGGTCAAACGTCCTCCATGATGTGCATGTTTCCCCTTTCCCTGCTAACCGTGCTGTGATGAGTGGGACTCAGGTCCACACCAGCAGCCACTAACCCTGCCTGGGCGAGGGGGACTCAGGTCCTCGACAGTGGCCCCTTTGTTGCCCCTGAACCGGAGAGTGGGAGTCCTCTCCAGGGACCTTGTTGCCCCCTCCCCTGATATCACAGCCCTAGAGATGGGGACCCCTGTCCTCTCTAGTGGCCCTAATGACCTCACCCTGGGGAGTGGGACCAACATCCTCCCAGGGGATCTGCTGACTCAGCATTAGAGAGTGGGACCCCGGTCCTCTCTAGTTGCTCTCTGGACCATGCCTTAAAGGGATAGTAACACTTCGTTTTAACTTTATTTTATTTTGTAGGCATTAAAAAAACATGAAGAATGATATAAGTCTTATCTCTCAAACCTTTATGGTTTATGAGATATTCACATTCAAAGTTCCCCTCCCCGCCCCTTTTTCCTAGTGTAAGCCATCTCTTCTCAGATGTGAGTCTGGTTGTATGACAGTACAGATAACAGAAGGGGACAATTTTCTTTGTATGAAAACAATGAAAGCCCTTCCCCCCTTGACAAGTTTTTCAGCTTTTTCCATTATCTTAATTGAAGATTGTCCCTCTCTGCAGTCTACCTGGGCATCTCCCTTCTGATCTGGTAGAAAAGGGGGGGATACTTTGTTTGTGAATATCTCTTAAACCATAAAGGTTTCAGAGATAAGACTTATATCATTCTTCATGTTTTTTTAATGCCTACAAAATAAAATAAAGTTAAAATGAAGTATTACTATCCCTTTAAGGTGGGGGAAAGATGTCTCGGTCCAACTGCAGAATTGCCCAAACCAGACCCCTGGTATTCAAAGAGGGGCTGCCAGAATCAGCCATTCCCCAGCTCAGTTACATCGGTGGAAACCCCTTTGCCCCATGGAACTCCACCACATAGACTGGCCCTGGATCCAGAACCAATGGCCCCAGACCCAGGGGAATCTGACCCAAGCTCTGCCTGGATCATGGACCAGCAGAGACCCCCCAACCTATTGCTAGCCCAGGACCAGGGGCTACCACTTTCTCCGGACAAGGAAAAGGGGCTCACAAGTTGTTTCCTGGCCCAGAACAAGGGGCTCCTGCCTTTTTTTTTAGACCAGGACAAGGGGCTAACCTTTCATTGCTCAGCACAGGAGGAAGGGCTAACAGTTTGCTTCCTGGCCCAGGACAAGGGGCTCACAAGTTGTTTCCTGGCTCAGGGCAAGGGGCTCCTGTCTTGTTTCTTAGCCCAGGACAAGGGGCTAACTTTTCATTGCTCAGCCCAGGACCAAGGGCTAACAGTTTGCTTCCTGGCCCAGGACAAGGGGCTAATGTTTTACTCCTGGCCCAGGACAAGGGGCTACCGCCCTAGAATCAAGGACTTATTGGACTCCCCAAGCCAGAGTTCAACTAAGCTGCCGCTGGCTTGGTACTGAGAAATGTAACAGATCATAGTCCGTTACTGGAAACCGTTCCCGGCCATAAGGACTGCCGCCCATTTATTCCAGACTATGGAAGAATTTTGTACATTGGATCAGCAGGCAGCACTCCAAACGAGTTGGAATACATTGAATGCCTTGCTTATGAGTGTGGGCAACAATCAGAGTAGCCACTGGTTCAGAGGGACTGTGTAATACACTACTGGAATACATTTCGCCGACAACTAGTCGGAGATTCCCACAACGGTGTTTGAAGCGTCAACACCGTGTTGAACACTCGGTGGTGGGGACAGTGGGCAGCCACATGATTGGTCAAATCCCTGGGCAGGACATTTAAAGGTCTTTCATAGACTTAACATGGAGAAAAGTAGGCGGCTCGGGGATTGGTCGACCAGCTGACCCACTGTGGCATCTGATTGGCCAGGTTTGAAGCGGAATATTCAAACTAGTCGAGGAATTGCTTCAACCCCTGGCCATTGTATCAAGATGTGTATTCTAGCCCTCGAGCCTTGCTGTCTCTTGTCTACGCTAGCTTAAATCCTTTGTGTATTAATGTAATCATGTCTGCCCTATTGTGTATCCCTGAGCCATCTGTTGTTGGTTCTTTGTATTAGGTGTTGTGATTGCATTATCCCTATGGATACATCTATTGTGTTATGTCTTCACCATGTACTGTGATTGAATCATGTCTCCTGCACTGCCCAAGTTAATGGTATAAATAAGCTGTGGTTTCAAATATAGTTGCGTTAATTGTTCTAAACTAAGAAGGAGTCCTGGTGTCTTTATTCCTGGATGGTTAAAAGCATCCTCTCTGACACCCATCCATGGAAAGTATTCTGTGTCGTCTACCGTTTGCTGCCAGCTACCTGCGGATCCAAATCTGAGTCGGGACTTTGGGATTTGTATGCTGTCAGACTCGCCGACGTGGACTCAGCTCGATGCTTTCGACAGGGAGTAGAGCCATTCACTCGCTACGTCCAATGGGTCCAGTCTGTAAGTCAACGCCGCATCTGGAGACTCGTCGATCTTCTTGGGGCTCTCCTCATTCGACGTGGCGACTTCTGAGTCGAAGACTGGTCCGGCCATCCTACGGCCGATGCATTCTATGGCGCCCATCCTGGAACAACAGCTGAGGGAGACCCGGTGTCCTTGGAGCTCCCGTTGCAGGGTAAGGACAATCCGGGGTGCCTCTTGTCAGCTCCCGTTACACCCACCTCCCCCAGTTAACCACTCCCACAATGCCTTAAATCTGTGATGCAGCCTTAAGCTCATCCTCTTTCTTTGCTGCTCCCTCAGGATCAGTATTTTTTTTATAGAAAAACTGTTGTAACTACTATAGTAAGATAGATATAATGTAGTTTCACCGCAGGTCTTTAAAATATACAAAACAAGAATAAAGAAAAAAGAGTTGAATGAATTCTATATAGGTCTGATGTTCCTCAATTAGTAGATAGAGTTCCACTCTTTTAAGACCAGTTCAGTGATTATGATTGATTCTGCTAATACATAGGCTTATGACTAGTAAAAACAGCTTATTGATTCCAAGTGCTCTATATACCAATCACGGTCACGATCATAATACTTAACTTTTAATAGGTCAAAAGTTAAAAGATATGTGAATACCCAAAACATTTTTTTGTGTTGTTAATATACCAGTTAATGAAAAACATGACACGTGGGTCGGGTATTAATAGTATCCGATCTTCTAAAAACAAAACACACCTCTAAAGAGTTAAGAAATGTTGAGTCTCCTACTGAGTTTAGAAAAGAGTCTGAGTGTTGATACATCTTTGTTACGGTTGAAATGACACTCAGACTCAGGAGATGGAATAAAACACAGTTTTATTGAACAGGTTTAGCAACATTAACCCTCACGGGTCCAGCAGTATAGGTGACACAATACAGTGCTGACACAGGACAGGTTATAGCAAATTACAATGAATACCAACACGGGTCCAGTATATGTATAAACAGACCATACAGTATACTGACACAGGTCAGGTAGAGAACGTGTGAACTCGGACCGAGACAGCCAGGAACGGGTTACTATTGGGCCACACAGCGAACCGGCCCTAATAGTGCGAGGCCCTAGGAACTCCCACTCTGTACAGGGAGTGATAAATAGCGAGGAACGCCCAGGTGAAAATGGAGGCCCTGGATACTAGAACTGTCTCTACAATAACGGAGGACTGAGACAGTATGCCCAGATGAATGCCCAACGGAGACTGCACAGTGATTGACCGGAGACAAATGGCATCTTCCCCGGAGGGGTTAACGAACGCCACAACCAACCTAGACTGCCTGATGGTAACGCAGCTAGATGCGCCTTATGAAACACCAGCCTCAGCAGTAGGCAGAATGGAGGGTCGAGAGTACCGTTGTGCACAGGAGTGTCAAATATGGGAATGTCGCCCGCGCGACACAGACTAGACACAAGAGACTCTGAGGCCAACAGGGTAGTGCAGAGACTAAGGCAGACTCCGGAACCCCAAACCGAGGACCGGAATGGGATGGCAAGTCGCTCTTGGATCAGAGGCAGTAGCCCAACTGGGCCGGTACGTAGAGCAGGAACGTGCCAAACAGTCAGTACACCAAACAGGAACGTCAGCTGGGCCGGGTCGGTACACAGGCAGGAACAGATACAGCAGAGGAGTCAGGCAATCCGGGTCAGTACACAGGCAGGAACAGATCAGCAGAGTTGTCAAGCAATCCGGGTTGGTACTCAGAGCTTCACACGGAGAACTGGAACAAGCGCTGGCAACAGAAACACCACGAAAGGGCAACAGGGAAGTGACAGGACCCAGTATTTAACGACAAATACTGGGCGGGACAAGATACTGCAACCAATGAGAATATCAGTGTAGGAGACTGACAAAATGTCGCCAGGAAGCATGGGAACCGTGATAGTCTTATACACTCATGCCCGAGTAGTTGTTAATTTAAAGTGATACAGATATTGTATGCTTCACCATTGTCACAATATTTCTTCTCTGTGTATGGCACTTGTGAGATAAAAGAGACTGCACTCTGGGCACAGGGCATAGTCCAGAGGAGCTCTTTGCATACCCTTGCAAGGTCACAAGCCTAGCTGAGCATCTCTGACTTCTATCTATATGCACATTGTTCTTAGGGATGGTCACCCTAAGGGTAATAGGGGAATCCAGACATGGACCCCTTACTCACAAGTGCCTAGAGGGATCAGCTGCACCTCATCAACAAGGTGTAACAAGGCCAAAACGTTAGCTGTTTCCCTTGTTCAGAGATGAACTGATATTTTGGCAGGACATGTAAAATATCCTTCAGAAGGTTTCCTCTCTGTATATGGCACTGTATATGAGCTAAAAAAGATTCCACCCTGGGTGCGAGGACATAGTCCCAGTGAGCTTTTGTATACCCATAAGCCTAGTTGAGCATCTCTGACTTCTTTTATTTCTATGCAAATTGCTCTTGGGGTTAATCAGCTTAAGGGTGATGGGGGAATCCAGACATGGACCCCTTGCTCACAAATGCCTAGAGGGATCAGCTGCACCTCACCAACGAGACCCAATAAGGCCAAAATGTACGTCCGGGGTTAGCTGCTTCCCTTCTTCAGAGCAAAATTATCTGACATTTCGTGGCTGGACTGTCATTTTGGCAGGACCAGTATGATATGCTTCAGAATAGCTCTCCTTTGTGTATGGCATTTGTGAACTAAAAGAGATTGCACCCTGGGTGCAGAACATAGTCTTAGTGAGCTCTTTGCATACCCTTGCAAGCTCATGACCCCAGTTAATCATCTCTGAATTTTTATATCTCAATTATATATTTATATCTGATTGCTGTACGATGGACTCCTACCTAGGTAAGCGCTTCTGTTACACACAGTAATTATATAGATACACCTGACTGCTGTATGATGGACTACTACCTAGGTAAGTGCTTCTGTTACACACAGTAATTATATATATATACGCCTGACTGCTGTATGATGGGCTCCTACCTAGGTAAGTTCTTCTGTTACACATAGTAATTATATAGATACACCTGACTGCTGTGTGATGGACTCCTACCTAGGTAAGTTCTTCTGTTACACATAGTAATTATATAGATAAACCTGACTGCTGTATGATAGACTCTTACCTAGGTATGTCCTTCTGTTACACACATTAATTATATAGATACACCTGACTGCTGTATGGACCCCTGCCCAGGTAAGTGCTTCTGTTACACACAGTAATTATATAGATATACACCTGACTGCTGTGTGATGGACTCCTACCTAGGTAAGTGCTTCTGTTACACACAGTAATTATATAGATACACCTGACTGCCGTGTGATGGACTCCTACCTAGGTAAGTGCTTCTGTTACACACAGTAATTATATAGATACACCTGACTGCTGTGTGATGGACTACTACCTAGTTAAGTGCTTCTGTTACACACAGTAATTATATAGATAAACCTGACTGCTGTATGATAGACTCTTACCTAGGTAAGTGCTTCTGTTACACACAGTAATTATACAGATACACCTGACTGCTGTGTGATGGACTCCTACCTAGGTAAGTGCTTCTGTTACACAGTAATTATATAGATACACCTGACTGCTGTATGATGGACTCCTACCTAGGTAAGTCCTTCTGTTACACACAGTAATTATATAGATACGCCTGACTGCTGTATGGACCCCTGCCTAGGTAAGTGCTTCTGTTACACACAGTAATTATATAGATACACCTGACTGCTGTATGATGGACTCCTACCTAGGTAAGTAATTCTGTTACACACAGTAATTATATAGATACACATGACTGCTGTGTGATGGACTCCTACCTAGGAAAGTGCTTCTGTTACACACAGTAATTTTATTGCAAGAACAGAGGCTTCATATTATGCATTAACTCTCTCCACTGCTTGCTCTAGCAGCAAAGGTACTTTATTACAAATACAAATAAAAAACTTGCAGTAACCATAGCAACCCCTCCACCAATTACATAGTAATTATATAGATACACCTGACTGCTGTGCGATGGACTCCTACCTAGGTAAGTCCTTCTGTTACACACAGTAATTATATAGATACACCTGACTGCTGTGTGATGGACTCCTACCTAGGTAAGTACTTCTGTTACACACAGTAATTATATAGATACACCTGACTGCTGTATGGTGGACTCCTAGCTAGGAAAGTGCTTCTGTTACACACAGTAATGTTATTGCAAGAACGGAGGCTTCATATTATGCATTAACTCTCTCCACTGCTTCCTCTAGCAGCAAAGGTACTTTATTACAAATACAAATAAAAAACCTGCAGTAACCATAGCAACCCCTCCACCAATGACATAGTAATTATATAGATACACATGACTGCTGTGCGATGGACTCCTACCTAGATAAGTCCTTCTGTTACACACAGTAATTATATATATATATATATATATATATATACACATGACTGCTGTGTGATGGACTCCTACCTAGGAAAGTGCTTCTATTACACAGAGTAAATTTATTGCAAGAACGGAGGCTTCATATTATGCATTAACTCTCTCCACTGCTTCCTCTAGCAGCAAAGGTACTTTATTACAAATACAAATAAAAAACTTGCAGTAACCATAGCAACCCCTCCACCAATGACATATTAATTATATAGATACACCTGACTGCTGTGTGATGGACTCCTACCTAGAAATTTTATGGCAAGCACGGAGGCTTCATATTATGCATTAAAGGGATAGTAATATTTGAAAATAATGTTATTTTATATTGCAGCCTTTAAAAAACAAAAATGATATAAGTCTTATCTCCCAAACCTTTATGGTTTGGGAGATATTAGCAAGTAAAATTCCCTTTTCCTGGCTGTTTTAGCCAAGTCTGCCATCTAGTGGACAGATTTGGAATCCGGTCCACAGATCAGCTCGAAGCTCTTTAGCAGTGCAGAGATCACAATCTTTAAAAATAACTACTTCATTGGAACTGTCTACAAAGTGTGCCTGGCTTGCAAAGCATTCCAATGAAGAAATTCTTTTTAAAGATCTTGATCTTGGCACTTCTGGAGAGCCGTGGCCGGTCAAGGGACCGGATTCCAAATCTGAAGGCTAGAGCAGTGACGTCACTCCAGGTGAAACTTTACTTGCTAATATATCCCAAACCATAGACATAGCATTTTTAATGTTTTTTTAAGGGCTATAATATAAAATAAAATTATTTTCACATATTACTATCCCTTTAACTCGCCTCACTGCCACCCTCAGCAGTAAAGAAAACTTTATTTGCACAGCATATATCAAAAGAAAACTTGATAACCATAACTCCTCCCTCCCAATCAATCATCAGTCTCTATCTCTTATAACTGGGCTGCAACAGGATAACACATCCTCTTTCTTTACTGCTAGCCCTCAAGACAAGTACTCACAATTTTGTCATTGTTTACTACTTACTGTGTCTATCTGCCCTTTTATTATTGCTATCTGTCTTAGTGGGGTCACTTTCTGCGTGCCTTCTTTAACAGGTTAATGATTTTTCTTTTCTCATTACTGTTGATTGCTGTTAATTAAATAACTTGTTTCCTTGGAACTAGGCCTGTTTTAGTGGGCTCTCAATCTGGGCACCTCCTCAGACAGTATACTAGTCTTCACTTGTATCCTTGTATCTTCCTATTGATGGTGGTTGCTTAGGCAAATTGATGTGTGATTTGGCTGTTGCGTTTCGCTATGGTTTGTGGTGCTAGAGATTAGGTATATGTCTCGCTGTTGGGGGTACTTGTTGTTCCCTGGTTCTATCTTATTGGTCTTAGGATGTTTCTAGTACTGTTCCTTTTTTAACCCTATTTTCTCTGTCTGCCTTAGCGGGTTTTTTTCTCCCTCGCATCCCTTTTGCCTTTGCTCCGGTTCCCGGAGCATATCCCTTTTGGAGCGCTTGTTTCTCCTGCCCCTTTCTCTTCCCCGTCTCTGGTTTGGTGCAGTCCGCGCACATATGGTGCGGTCCTCTCTGGAGGTTTTTTCTCCGCGCCGCCATCTTATGTCTCGCTAGGTCGGGCGAATGCGCATGGTGACCCTAATGCGGAAGACTTCCTATGTGCCCGACATTTTGTTTGTTGCAGTCTGTGCGGTTTTCCCTGCGTAGGTACGGTCAGTTGTTTGCTCTATTCTGTTGTCTATCTGGGGGTATTTCCCTTGTAGTCTACTAGTTCGCTTATTGTATTATCCCGAATTTTCCTATTCTAAAACCTTATTTGCCTTCGTTATAAGGTATGTCTAGTTACAGTGAGGATAGCGATTGCCCTGATTTGCCTCATGATACTGTGCAGGAGTTTGTTGGGCTTCCTATTAATTCTAATCCTGACCTGGGTCTGGGGGTGTCCTTAAATAAACCTGACCCCCCTGTTTCTCTGGCTACGGCTAAGCAACTTAAAAAGTTTATGTAGTCTTCTGTTCAGGCTGCTATGCAGCAAATATCTGCATCTTTTGCTGAGTCCTTTGCTCTAATGCTGGGACATTCAACCCCTACTATGGGAAGTGCAAGTCTGTCCAATCCTCCTGATAAACACCCTGATGCGGGCAATGCTTCTAATTTATCCCCGAATATGCCTGCTCAAAAAAGGGGGCAAATGTCTCTGTAAGAGGAAGCATTTTTCTTCCAATGACCCTGATGGGTTCATGTTATCTGGGGTAAATGATATTACCTTATCTGTTAATGCCTCATCTGGGAATGCCCTGCTTATTGGCGGTGGTGACATTGATCCGTGCGGCTCTGGCCCACAAGTAAGACCCCCACCTCAAGGGGAGGATGTCTTGAGGAGGAAAGGGAAATGGCGTTCCAAGCCGGATTCATATTGCTCCTCCTCATCCAATGAGGATAAGTCTAACGTTGATTGGGTGCAGTCTGATCACGATGACTGATTCCGAGGCTACTTCCCAAAAAAAGGGTAGATCTGTGCCTAACACCCCCTTACTGAGCCTTCTGGATTTATATGGTGTACCCCTTTTCGATCCAAAGGGGATTAAACATCCCCGTTCATCCGAATGGGCTCCTATTCCTTATATTGCCCAGTACTTGCAGACATGGGTGCGTAGACCTATGGATCGTAATACCAGAAATAAATTGCAGACAGAATGCCCTAGACCTCTAATTCCTCATAAGGTATGTGAGACACCGGAGTTGGATATTAAAATTGTTTAGTTCATCCAAAAATCCGGTAAGGACCCTAGAAAGGGAATTGGCCTCTCCTTAAGGTCCTGTCAGGACAAATTATTGGACGCCCTGGGGCCGATTACTAAAATCTTTGAGCTGACTGAAGTGGTCCTGCAATCTAATACTTAGTTGGACATCCAGGTCCTTAGGGCTGGATACAACGTGCGATTTGCATGATAGGTAATATCAAAGCAGCGTTGGCCTCTGAACGCCACAGGGAGATACTATTAAAAATTGACTCCAAGTTGGCAGATATGGCCAACTCTGAGCCATGCCCTGCTGCACAAGGGCAATTGTTAGGAGACACATTTATTAAGGAGTTGGGCAAGTTCGTTGCTTCCTTTACTGCTCAAACTTCTCTAAAGAAGGTGTTTCAGCCCAGAATTTTTGGGAAGGCTGGAAGAGGCAGGGGTCGCTTTTCCGGCCGAGTTAGATCTTCTCAGCAAAAATTTCAAGGCCCCAAACACCCTACCTATCTGGGACAATAGACTCAGGACTATAGAGCTCCAGGACTGTTCTTCTCTCCTAGAGGCAGACTGTGGAGATCCAGAGCCGGCAGATCTCAGTTTCGTGGCCGAGCCTATCCAGGTATGCTCTTTTCAGTCAACCCTTTCTTACCGGATAAGGGTGGGGGGCAGATTAGATCTTTTTTCCCACCAGTGGCACATGATTACTTCGGTTCAATGGATCCTTCAAACTGTATGGGGGTACCAAATAGAATTTTATGCCCCACCAGTTCAGGAGGTTCTACCGATTCCTTTTCAGTTCTCTCGGATAAACAGGGCCTTGGTGGACACCGAAGTAAAAAAAAGGGGCAATCAAATGCATCTCAGACACTGCAAATGGCTTTTTGAGCGATATCTTCCTGGTCAAAAAGAAGGACGCAGGTCTACGGCCAGTGATCAATCTATCGCCATTTCAAGATGGAGGGTATCCACCTTTTGAGGGACTTGCTTTTGCCAGAGGATTGGATGATCAAGATCGATCTAAAAGATGCTTACTTGACGGTGCCCATGGCCCCATCGTCTCAGAGCTTCCTGCATTTCCTGTGGCAAGACCGGATTTGGCAATTCATTTGTCTTCCTTTTGGTTCATCTTCAGCTCCTTGGTGTTCCACAAAGTTGCTGAAACCTGTTGTCAGTTTTTTGAGAAGCCGCCGCATGCTTCTGATTATCTATACAGACGACATGCTGATAATGTCTCAGGATCGGAAGTTACTAATCATTCTTGCCGAATGGGCAATCCGGTTTTTGAAGGATCTAGGATTTCTGATCAACTGGGAGAAGTCCGTTCTGATTCCGACACAGAGCATGGAATTCCTGGGGTTTCTGATCGACTCCATTCAAGCCTCTTTGAGCCTTCCAGGCACAAAGGTACGCAAGATTCCAAGGAGATTTGTACCATTTTAAGAAGGGACCGAATCTCGTTACGCATATTGGCCAAAGTAGTGGGCCTGTTATCGGCATCAATTCAGACAATCTTTCCGGCTCCCCTTCATTATCGGGCTTTGCAACACCTGAAGGCGCACCACCTACGCAGAGGTCTAGGTTTCACAGATCTAATTTCAATCTCCACAGACGTCAAAGAGGAACTGTTATGGTGGTTCAAGCATCTCGACGCCTGGAATGGCAAGGCCATCTTTGGCACGGCTCCAGACGTCATAATAGAGTCAGATGCCAGTCTACTCGGTTGGGGTGCTCGTCTAGGACACGTTTCTACTGGCGGAAAATGGTCGCCCAGGGAAGCGGAGTTCCATATCAATTGTTTGGAACTTTGGTCGGCTCTTTTGCTCTGAAAAGTCTGTCAAAAGACAAGGTCCACTGTTATGTCTTACTCAGGATGGACAATATGTCAGCGGTCCAATACATCAACAGGTTGGGAGGCACGAAATCCAAGCAGTTGGCAGAGTTGGCCAAAGACTTCTAGCACTTTTGTTTGAATCACAATGTTATGGTTATCGCAGAACATTTAGTTGGTCTCTCCAACACGGTTGCGGACTGGAATTCCAGGTACCTATCCGATCACAGCGATTGGCTGTTACACAGGCGGGTGTTTTCACTTTTGATGGATCTTTTGGGGTCCTTTACAGACCGATCTTTTTGCGTCATACCTCAATCCACAGAGTCGCAACTTTTTCAGTTGAAGGCCGGATCCGGAAGCACTCGCGACCGATGCTTTCTTACAGAATTAGGCTCCAGGGACGAATTATGCGTTTCCCCCGTTCTCCATGATACCGAGAACACTCTTGATGATAAGACGTCAGGAGGCGACAGTGGTTCTGGTGACACCCTTTTGGCCTCCCCAACCTTGGTTCCCTCCACTTTTGGAATTATCAGTCGACGTTCCACGATTACTCCCATCTCTTCCCGAGCTGCTGATCGATCCCTTAAGAGGTCCGCACGAACTGTTACTGTCCGGGGAGCTTCGGCTGCTTGCATGGTTGGTTTCGGGTGTTCCGCAGATCCCGGTACATTTTCGGAGTCAGCTTGATCGCTTTTGGCTGAGGCATGGGCGCCGGGTACTCGAGCCATGTATTCATCTGCTTGGTCCTGTTGGGGTCGTTGGTACTTGGAACGGGGTTTGGATCCCATTTCAGCACCTTCAGTAGAAGTTGTTAATTTTCTGTCCTATTTGTTTGATCTGGGGAAAGCTTATCGGACCATAAACACGTACCACTCTGCTATTTCTGCGGGGCATGTACCTGTGGATGGTTCGCCTGTGGGTCAGAGTGTTTTGGTATGTCGCCTCATGCGCGGCATTCGCTTTTCTCATCCACCTCAGTCACGGTACAATTCTACTTGGAACATTACGGATGTTCTCCGTCTCTTGGAATGCTGGCCTTCAAATGACCTATAGTCTTTGAAGCAGTTATCTGCCAAATTAACTATGCTTTTGTGCCTGGTGTCCTTCAAGAAAGTATCTGACGTACGAGCCTTAGATCTTGGTAATCGGTCTTTTACACCTCAGGGTGTTCAATTTCGGATTGTCAGACGAACTAAGACTGGTGTTCGTTCGGTGTCCTATCCTTCCTTTCCTGCTCAGCCTCAGTTACGTGTGGTTCGGTGTTTGCAGGAATATGAGCTTCGTACTGCCCCCTTGCGGGCCAAGGTTTGTTCTCAATTGTTGATTTCCTTTCGTTGTCCCTCTTTACCCAATTCTGCAGCCACTTTGGCCCGTTGGGTCAGGTGGATTATGCAGTTGGCGGGTGTGGATGTTTCTTTATTTGGGGCACATTCCTCTAGAGGGGCAATGGAGTCCATGGCTTTACAGGTGGGCGGTCGGCTTGAAGATATCCTTAGGGAAGCTGATTGGTCCAGGGAATCTACATTTCGTAATTTTTATTGTAAACCAACTGTACATGTGTCTACCCAGGTGGCTCAAAATCTATGAATTGTTTATTATCTGATATTTTAATTTTGTATTTGTTTTATGGTAGCTTTAAACTTGCATAATATGAACCCTCCATGCTTGCCATAAAATTTGCGGATTTTCCTAACTTATTGTGATGGAAAGTCATAGTAACATAGTAATTTAGGTTGAAAAAAGACTTGCGTCCATCTAGTTCAACCTTTTCCTATTCCTGTTTACCATCGTTGATCCAAAAGAAGGCAAAAAAAAACCCCTCAATTAGCAATTTAAAATTCTGCCTTGAATGGGGCAAAAATACCTTCTTGATTCCAAATGGCAATCAGATTCCTCCCTGGATCAACAAGCCCCAACTAAATATTCATCCCAATACTAACATACATAGCCCTCTATGTTATGCTCTTTTAAATAAGTATCCAGGCCCCTTTTAAAGGCATCTAATGTTTTCGATAGCACCACCTCCTCAGGCAGTGAATTCCATACCTTTATTGTCCTTACTGTAAAGAAACCCTTCCGCTGTTGTAGACTAAATCTCCTTTCCTCAAGTCTAAGCGGGTGGCCCCTTGTCCTGTGTACTGTTCTGTTAATGAACAGGTCTTTGGAGAGCCCTTTATATGGGCCCTGAACATATTTATATAATGTTATCATATCCCCTCTAAGACGCCGTTTCTCTAGTGTGTACAAGTTTAACTTTTCTAGCCTCCCTTCATAACTAAAGCTTTCCATTC
This sequence comes from Rhinophrynus dorsalis, assembly GCA_037306005.1. Classification (NCBI taxonomy): domain Eukaryota; kingdom Metazoa; phylum Chordata; class Amphibia; order Anura; family Rhinophrynidae; genus Rhinophrynus; species Rhinophrynus dorsalis. The sequence continues at coordinate 187,474,347 of CM074727.1, read as the reverse complement.
CCCTTACTAGTTTTGTAGCCCTCCTCTGCACTTTCTCTAGTTCCATAATGTCCTTCTTCAGAAAGGGCGCCCAGAATTGAACAGCATATTCTAAGTGGGGTCTTACCATGGACCTGTAAAGAGACATAATAATATCTTCCTCCCTTGAGTCAATACCCCTTTTAATACATGACAATATCTTATTGGCCTTTGCAGCTGCCAGCTGGCACTGGATGCTACTGCTAAGTCTATTGTCTACCATTACTCCCAAATCCTTTTCATTTGTAGATTTACCCAGAGAAACACCATTTAAACTATATATTGTATTTTTATTATTATACCCAAAATGCATAACATTACACTTGTTTATATTGAATCTCATTTGCCATTTGCCTGCCCAGTTACTCAATTACAGAATTTTATTAAAGACACGGAGGTGAATATTATCCCTCCATGTTTTCCCTCCCCTATTATCTGTTTTCTGTTCCTTCTCCAGGATGACATGCTGGTGTTGATGATGATTTTCAGTCGTGCATGGCGGAGGTTGATGATCTGTTGCACCCAGTTCAACATTTCTTCAGTTCTTCCTCTGTTTGGTTCAAGCTTGTTGCGTTTCGTCATGGATGTGAAGTTACGTCAAGACTGTCAATTTGAGAAGGATGGCCTACTATGAATTCGGTTGCAGAAAGAAAGAGGATGTGTTATCCTGTTGCAGTCCAGTTATAGGAGATAGAGACTGATGATTGGTTGGGAGGGAGGAGTTATGGTTATCAAGTTTTTTTTTATATATGCTGTGCAAATAAAGTTTTCTGTACTGCTGAGGGTGGCAGTGAGGAGAGTTAATGCATAATATTTGCCTCTGTGTCTTTAATAAAATTCTGACTTTCCATCACAATAAGTAAGGAAAATCCACAAATGATATAGATACACCTGACTGCTGTATGATGGACTCCTACCTAGGTAAGTGCTTCTGTTACACACAGTAATTATATAGATATACCTGATTGATGCATGATGGACTCCTACCTAGGTAAGTGCTTCTGTTACACACAGTAATTATATAGATACACATGACTGCTGTGTGATGGACTCCTACCTAGGTAAGTACTTCTGTTACACACAGTAATTATATAGATACACATGACTGCTGTGTGATGGACTCCTACCTAGGTAAGTACTTCTGTTACACACAGTAATTATATAGATACACCTGACTGCTGCATGATGGACTCCTACCTACGTAAGTGCTTCTGTTACACACAGTAATTATATAGATACGCCTGACTGCTGTGTGATAGACTCCTACCTAGGTAAGTACTTCTGTTACACACAGTAATTATATATACACCTGACTGCTGTATGATGGACTCCTACCTAGGTAAGTGCTTCTGTCACACACAGTAATTATACAGATACACCTGACTGCTGTGTGATGGACTCCTACCTAGGTAAGTACTTCTGTTACACACAGTAATTATACAGATACACCTGACTGCTGTGTGATGGACTCCTACCTAGGTAAGTGCTTCTGTTACACACAGTAATTATATAGATACATCTGACTGCTGTATGATGGATTCCTACCTAGGTAAGTGCTTCTGTTACACACAGTAATTATACAGATACACCTGACTGCTGTATGATGGACTACTACCTAGGTAAGTGCTTCTGTTACACACAGTAATGATATAGATCCACCTGACTGCTGTGTGATGGACTCCTACCTAGGTAAGTGCTTCTGTTACACACAGTAATTATATAGATACATCTGACTGCTGTATGATGGATTCCTACCTAGGTAAGTGCTTCTGTTACACACAGTAATTATACAGATACACCTGACTGCTGTATGATGGACTCCTACCTAGGTAAGTGCTTCTGTTACACACAGTAATGATATAAATACACCTGACTGCTGTATGATGGACTCCTACCTAGGTAAGTCCTTCTGTTACTCACAGTAATTATATAAATACACCTGACTGCTGTATGATGGACTCCTACCTAGGTAAGTGCTTCTGTTACACACAGTAATTATATAGATATACCTGACTGCTGTATGATGGACTCCTACCTAGGTAAGTGCTTCTGTTACACACAGTAATGATATAAATACACCTGACTGCTGTATGATGGACTCCTACCTAGGTAAGTCCTTCTGTTACACACAGTAATTATATAGATCCACCTGACTGCTGTGTGATGGACTCCTACCTAGGTAAGTGCTTCTGTTACACACAGTAATTATATAGATACATCTGACTGCTGTGTGATGGACTCCTACCTAGGTAAGTACTTCTGTTACACACAGTAATTATATAGATACACCTGACTGCTGTATAATGGACTCCAACTGTTACGGTTTTCTGACACTCAGATACAGGTAGAGTAAAAACACAGTTTTATTGAAATAAACGTAAATGAACAGCGCCGCTGGGGGCCAAGAATAGTAATGGCAATATACAGGCCCAAATAAGTATAGCGTAGATATATAGATCAGTCAAGTAATATATACAGGGGAGAATGTGGAGAAACTGAATAGTTTAGCAAACTGATTGGCCAACGCCCAGAAGGTAATATCAGTCTCTAGGTGGTGCAAGGAGGGTGTACTGTATGACTGGACTAATCACTCTCAGATATCTTGCAAAGAACGCCCCAAAATGAACAGCGCCTGACCAGAGCTGAGCCTATACCACCTTAGTGGGATAATCAGGAGATAAGCCACTGCAGGAGCTAACCAGAACCTGAATCGCCCTCAATATTCTCACAGATGTAACCCTGCATGTGCCAACGGGACTAGAGCCCTAAACACCCCTTGGGTGCCAGAACAGACCAATCACTGCACAAGCAATAGTGAGCCAAAGTAACTGGTAGTACGGCAGATCGATTAACACACTGAGCACTCGAAGACCAGAGCCAGGACACCCTTCCGGTGCCGTTACGGAGCACACACTGCAAGAGCCTACTGGAGGTACCAACGCCAACCGGCGTGACCGCGGCGCTGCACGAGCACCGGAACGGACAACAGCTCTGCTAGTGTGAATAGGTAGGCTAGGTTGGTAAGGCACAGGCTCAGTAAGTGTTAAATGGCTCAATCGGAACACACTGGCTTGGCAAGTGTATGAGAACAGGCTCAAATAAAGAAGGCAACCAGCACAGCAAGGGTTAATGCAGGTTCGGTAAGGAAGACTACAGCTCAGCAGCGCTATGAGGACTGACTCAGGCAACAGCTTGGTGGAATAGAGAGAGGATTAGCCAGAGCGACACAAACACAGTTCAGAATGTCGCCAGACGGCGACCGGAATCTCACAAGAACACAAGAAACGATCACGGAGCAGGAACGTCAGCCAGAGCCGGGTCAATCACAGAGCAGGAACGTCAGCCAGAGCCGGTTCAATCACAGAGCAGGAACGTCAGCCAGAGCCGGGTCAATCACGGAGCAGGAACGTCAGCCAGAACTGGGTCAATCACGGAGCAGGAACGTCAGCCAGAGCCGGGTCAATCACGGAGCAGGAACGTCAGCCAGAGCCGGGTCAATCACGGAGCAGGAACGTCAGCCAGAGCCGGGTCAATCACGGAGCAGGAACGTCAGCCAGAGCCGGGTCAATCACGGAGCAGGAACGTCAGCCAGAGCCGGGTCAATCACGGAGCAAGAACGTCAGCCAGAGCCGGGTCAATCACGGAGCAGGAACGTCAGCCAGAGCCGGGTCAATCACCGAGCAGGAACGTCAGCCAGAGCCGGGTCAATCACAGAGCAGGAACGTCAGCCAGAACCGGGTCAATCACAGAGCAGGAACGTCAGCCAGAGCCGGGTCAATCACGGAGCAGGAACGTCAGCCAGAGCCAGGTCAATCACAGAGCAGGAACGTCAGCCAGAGCCGGGTCAATCACGGAGCAAGAACGTCAGCCAGAGCCGGGTCAATCACGGAGCAGGAACGTCAGCCAGAGCCGGGTCAATCACGAGCAGGAACAACGGAATGGTCAAAAAGGCCGGGTCGGTACACAGGAACGCGGAAACACAGCAACAAGGCGCAGACTCAGGAACACCATGAAAGGACATCTGACAAGTGCCCAAAACCCAGTATATGAAGGAACATCCTGGGCGGGCCAATCAGCCTCCTCCAATGCACAGGTAACAACAGAAGAGATTGACAGGGAATCACGGGGACCGTGATACCTACCTAGGTAAGAGCTTCTGTTACACACAGTAATTATACAGATACACCTGACTGTTGTGTGATGGACTCCTACCTAGGTAAGTGCTTCTGTTACACACAGTAATTATATAGATACACCTGACTGCTGTGTGATGGACCCCTACCTAGGTAAGTGCTTCTGTTACACACAGTAATTATACAGATACACCTGACTGCTGTATGATGGACTCCTACTTAGGTAAGTGCTTCTGTTACACACAGTAATTATATAGATACACCTGACTGCTGTGTGATGGACCCCTACCTAGGTAAGTGCTTCTGTTACACACAGTAATTATACAGATACACCTGACTGCTGTATGATGGACTCCTACTTAGGTAAGTGCTTCTGTTACACACAGTAATTATATACATACACCTGACTGCTGTATGATGGACTCCTACCTAGGTAAGTGCTTCTGTTACACACAGTAATTATATACATACACCTGACTGCTGTGCGATGGACTCCTACCTAGGTAAGTGCTTCTGTTACACACAGTAATTATATACATACACCTGACTGCTGTGCGATGGACTCCTACCTGGGTAAGTGCTTCTGTTACACACAGTAATTTTATGGCAGAACGGAGGCGAATATTATGCATAAAACTCTCTCCACTGCTTCCTCTAGCAGCAAAGGATAGTTTATTCAAAAAATACAAAGAAAACACTTGCAGTAACCCTTAGCAACCCCACAACCAATGAGATAGAGTCCCATGTTATAAATCAGGTTGCACACTCCCAGAACTCCTCTTTCTTTGCTGCTTCCTGCAGATAAGTACCTTCAGTCACTCTCTGTGTTTGTGTCTGTTTCATGGGCTATTGACTTTTATTTACTTTATTTGACTTTTGTTTTGCTTTATATGTATTGTCTGTGTTTGTGTCTGATTTATAGGCTATTGACTTTTTATTTACTTTATGTGTATGTTGTTTTTTGCTTTATATGTACTTATTTTTGTGGCTTTGGTTTCCCTGGCATTCTTCTGAGTTTGCCTGGGGGTTTTTTCTTTGTCTGTGCTTGGGAGAGTTTGTTTTCATTGACTGTCCAAGTGTTTGTCTTCAATCTGATCGCTTATGCGTTTTCTTCTTACCATTGTTTGGGTTTTCGCTGGTTCTGTCCCTTGGCGCCGCACTTTTACTCTGGGCGCTTCGTTTTCCCCCTCTCCCCTCCCCCTCCTTTATCCTTTCGGATTCTCCTCTGTTTGTTCGCGCTGCGCGGCGGCTAACTTCCGGGTTGCCGACCGCGCATGCGCGTTGTTATGTCAGCGTCTCCTACGTGCGCGCGCGGCCCTACTCTAGTGGGCGTTTAGTTTTCTGCCGATCGCCATTTTGTTTATTACTGGCGATCTAGGCGTTTGGCAGGTGCCTTTTTTCTCTTTCTCTTCTTCTTTTAACGCTAGTTTCTTGTTGATAATGTCTTCCTCTGAGGCTGAATTCCCAGACCTTGACATGCCTGAGGTGGATCTAGCCCAACCCCTTGGGTCTGCCTCTTCCTCGGCTAAGGTGGGTTTTCACCCTGCAGATTTTGCCACCTTGATTAAAGCTGACCCTTCTCAGTTTAATAAAGCACTTGAATTATCCATGCAGTCTGCTCTGCAAAAAATGTCTGCTACCTTTGCAGAGTCCTTTGCATTAGCTATTAAAGGGCGCCATATCTCCCCTGAGTCTCACAATAGAGATTCTGCTGTAGCACTACCAGTTAGTGTCTCTGATTTGTGTGGTTTAATTCCACATACCGGATCCTCCCCCCCAGAGGACACCAACGGGGGTAATTTGAACCTGAGGAGGTTACAACCTATTTCTACTAAGAACCTGCGGAGGTCAAAACCGGACTCGTACCGTTCCTCCTCTTCTGAGGGGTCTTCGGACGAGGATTGGGCGCCATCTCATGTGGAGGAGGATGATTCAGATGAATCTCACCCTAAGAAACCTAGATCCCATTCCGCTGAGCCTAGTGATGCTCCTTCTACCTCCACTACCCCCCTTATTCTTGATGCTCAGGGTGCCCCTATGTTTGATCCCGAGGGCATTAAACACCCCCGCTCCTCGGAATGGACCCCTAGGCCTCATGTAGCTAAATTTTTAGAGGCCTGGGTCCGTAAACCTATCAGTCGGGCTACTAGATCCAAGCTTAGGGCTGAATGTCCTCGCCCGGTCATCGCCAACAAAGTTTGTGAGATGCCTGAATTGGACTCAAAAATGGTCCGATTCATTGCGAAGTCTGGGAAGGATCCCCGTAAAGGTGTGGATCAAGCACTAAAGTCATGCCAGGATAAGCTCCTAGATTCTTTGGGGCCCCTCACTAAAATCTTTGAGCTATCCGAGGATGCGCTGCAAAGCGGTTCTCCTGTGGATGTTCACGTTTTACGTGGATGGATTCAACGGGCTATCTGCATGGTGGGCAATGCAAATTCAGCTGTCGCCTCTGAAAGGCGACGAGCCCTCCTCTTACGTATAGATCCTAAACTAGCTGAGATGGCAAATACTGAACCGGGCCCGTCTGCCAAAGGTCAACTTTTTGGGGACTCCTTTATTAAAGATTTGGGGAAGTTTGTGTCATCATTTACGGCCCTGGATAAAGCTCAATCCTCTTTACGTAAGGTTTTCCGCCCAAAAATTTTTGACGGGGCCGGGAGAGGTAGGGGCCGCTCTTCCGGCCGGGCCCGCCAACGCCAGCACCAGTTTCAGGCCCCTGATTTCTCCTCCTATCGGGGTCAACCCCCACAAGCTCCTAGAGGACAAAGCCCTTTCTTCCCACCTCGTGGCAGATCCTGGAGGGCAAGATCCGGCAGAGGACAATTCCGTGGCCGTCCCTACTCTGGTGAGTATGTTTTCTCATACCCTTTCTTCCCCAATTCCAGTAGGCGGCAGGTTAGCACAATTTTTCCATCATTGGTGTGGGTTGACCGCAGATCCCTGGATCCTTCAGACGGTTCAGGGATTTCAGATAGAGTTTGTTGTTCCCCCGCGACAGCGGTTTTGTCCCCCTCCTTTAAGGTTTTCCCGGGGAGACGCCGCTTGCGTGGAAACCGAAATCTCCACCTTACGGGAAAAAGGAGCGGTCGCTCGCGCGTCAGGGTCCCCTATTGGTTTCGTGAGCAACATCTTTCTCGTCAGAAAGAAAGATTCCGGCCTCCGTCCGGTGATAAATCTTCGTGCCCTAAACCAGTGTGTCCTTTACCGCCATTTCAAGATGGAGGGTATCCATCTACTGCGGGACCTCCTACTCCCGTCGGATTGGTTGATCAAAATCGATCTTCAGGATGCTTATCTGACGGTCCCCATGGCTCTAGAGTCTCAGGTTTTTCTGCGTTTCGTTTGGCACAACAAGTTTTGGCAGTTCACCTGTCTTCCTTTTGGTTTGTCCTCGGCTCCCTGGTGCTTCACGAAGCTCCTAAAGCCTGTGGTCGCCTTCTTGCGCAGTCGGGGTATTCGTCTAATAATTTATTTGGACGACATGCTCATAATGTCGCAGGATCGGAACACATTGTTCGAGCACACGACCTGCGCCATTCGGTTACTAACCAGTCTGGGATTCCTAATCAATTGGAAAAAGTCTCAGTTGGTGCCGTCCCAGCGAATGGAGTTCCTGGGTTTCGTCGTGGACTCCAGGTCTGCCTCCCTGAGTCTTCCACGTGCAAAGATCCGAGCAATTCGCAGGGAGATCCAATATATTCTCCGTCAGGATCGGATCTCTCTCCGTCATCTGGCTCGTGTGGTGGGCCTTCTGGCCGCTTCCATCCAGGCGATTTTTCCAGGACCTTTGCACTATCGCGCCCTGCAACGCCTGAAAGCCCTTCATTTGCGCAGGGGTTTGGGGTACGCCGACTTCATCGCCCTTTACAGCGACGCTCGAGAAGAGCTCATTTGGTGGCTCAAGCACTTAGACGCCTGGAATGGCAGAGCCATTTTCGGCGTCGTTCCGGATCTCGTTATCGAGTCCGACGCCAGCCTCTTGGGTTGGGGTGCTCGCTTGGGAGACCTCTCTACGGGCGGCAAATGGTCTCCAGAGGAGGCTTCTCTTCATATCAATTGCCTCGAACTCCTGGCAGGGTCGTTCGCTTTGAAGAGCTTAACCAAGGATCAGGTCCATTGCTGCATACTGCTGAAGATGGACAACGTCTCGGCAGTACGGTATATCAATCGACTCGGTGGCACGAGATCCAAACCGTTGGCAGACTTGGCCAAGGATTTCTGGCATTTTTGCCTGGATCGGGGTATAACTGTGTTAGCAGAACACTTACCTGGACTTTCCAACGCTGTTGCGGATTGGAATTCTCGTTATCTGGTCGATCGCAGCGATTGGATGCTTCATTCCAGTGTTTTCGCGATGTTGTATCGCCTTTGGGGTCCGATTGGTGTCGATCTTTTTGCCTCCCGCCTGAACCGGCAGGTTCCTCTGTTTTTCAGTTGGCGCCCGGATCCGGAAGCTTTAGCGACAGACGCTTTTCTGCAATCTTGGCCCCCGGGGACGAATTATGCGTTTCCCCCGTTTGCCATGATTCCTCGGACTCTTTTGATGGTACGGAGGCAAGCGGCGACGGTGGTGGTTGTGACTCCTTTTTGGCCGATGCAACCATGGTTTCCACCTCTTCTGGAATTGTCGGCGGATTTCCCACGTCTTCTCCCGGTGTTTCCACACCTGTTGTCGGATCCCTCAGGCGCTCCACACGATTTGTTGGTGTCCGGGGAACTTCAGCTCCTAGCTTGGTTCCTCTCGGGGGTTCCCCGGGTAACGGAGGATTTTCGGACTCGGCTCAAGCTCTGCTGGCCGAGTCATGGGCCCCAGGTACCAGGGCAATGTATGGATCGGCCTGGTCCGCCTGGAGTCGTTGGTGCATGGAACGGGATTTGGATCCCGTTTCGGCATCTCCGGTAAGTGTGGTTAATTTCTTATCCTATTTGTTTGATTCTGGTAAGGCTTATCGTACTATCAATTCTTACCGCTCGGCTATTTCCGCGGGGCATACTCCAGTCAATGGGGTTCCTGTGGGTCAGTCGGTGGTTGTTTGTCGCCTTATGAGGGGGATTCGTTTTTCTAGACCCCCTCAGTCGCGTTATCAGTCCCTCTGGAATGTCAATGACGTCCTCCATTTGTTGGAGAGTTGGCCTTCCAATGTACAATTGTCGCTGAAACAGCTGTCAGCCAAACTGACCATGTTGTTGTGTTTGGTGTCCTTCAAACGGGTTTCCGATGTGAAGGCTTTAGATTTTCCTTCTCGGTCGTTCACACCGCAGGGTGTGCAATTTCGGGTTTCCCGTCGTACAAAAACGGCGGTACGGTTGGTTTCTTATCCTGCTTTTCTATCCCAACCTCAGTTGTGTGTCGTCCGCTGTTTACAAGAGTATGAACTTCGTACGGCCTCCGTTCGTTCGCCTTCTTGCTCGCAATTACTTATCTCGTTTCGCAGTCCGCATCTCCCTGTTTCTGCAGCCACTCTGGCCCGGTGGGTTCGGTGGGTTATGCAGTTGGCAGGCATTGATGTCTCTTTGTTTGGGGCACATTCCGCCCGGGGTGCGATGGCTTCTCGAGCGGTTCAAGTTGGGGGTCGTTTGGAGGATGTCCTTCGGGCTGCTGATTGGTCCAGAGAATCTACCTTTCGGGATTTTTACTGCAAACCTATTACTCATGTTGCTCATACTGTTGTGTCTAATATGTGATGTGTTTTGCCTGTTGCTTTAAACTTGCATAATATGAGCCTCCGTTCTGCCATAAAATTCGTAGATTTTCCTAACATGGTGTGAAGGAAAGTCAGAATTTTATTAAGACACGGAGGCGAATATTATCCCTCCCAATGTTCCCTCCCTTTCATTTATTTTTTCTTTCTTCAGGTTGAAGGCTGGTGGCTTCTGGTACGCTGCGATTGGTTACTGTGTTCGTTTGGGCACGTTTGCCTACTTCACTGAGGTCCAAGTTTGGATGTTAGTTCCTTCTGGCGGTGTTCCGGTTCCGGTGGTTGTTATGCCGTGCAGTTCGAATGTCAGCCAGCAAGAAAGAGGGAGTTCTGGGAGTGTGCAACCTGATTTATAACATGGGACTCTATCTCATTGGTTGTGGGGTTGCTAAGGGTTACTGCAAGTTTTTTCTTTGTATTTTTTGAATAAACTATCCTTTGCTGCTAGAGGAAGCAGTGGAGAGAGTTTTATGCATAATATTCGCCTCCGTGTCTTAATAAAATTCTGACTTTCCTTCACACCATGTTAGGAAAATCTACGAATTATATACATACACCTGACTGCTGTGCGATGGACTCCTACCTGGGTAAGTGCTTCTGTTACACACAGTAATTATATAGATACACCTGACTGCTGTATGATGGACTCCTACCTGGGTAAGTACTTCTGTTACACACAGTAATTATATAGATACACCTGACTGCTGTACGATGGACTCCTACCTAGAGAAGTGCTTCTGTTACACACAGTAATTATATAGATACACCTGACTGCTGTCTGTTGGACTCCTACCTAGGTAAGTCCTTCTGTTACACACAGTAATTATATAGATACACCTGACTGCTGTATGATGGACTCCTACCTAGGTAAGTGCCTCTGTTACACACAGTAATTATATAGATACACCTGACTGTTGTATGATGGACTCCTACCTGATTGGTTTTACACCCACACTGCCCCTGTGCCTTACCCAGTTTGACAGGCTCGCTGGCAGGATTCATCACATTGCTAAGGGTATGAGCCTGGGAGGAAGCCCTGTTCTTGGTGCCCCTCCTGGGGTAACTTCTTCTGGGTACGGCTGAATCAGTCATGTCTGTATAGAGGGGAACAAAAGAGACATGGGCCAGATTCTGTGGAGGGGACAGAAAGGTATACAGAGATAGGCCCATAATGTGGCATAGAGGGAAGAACTATTTACTTCCTCTGGAGTTGGAGGAGACAAGGGGGAAGATTCACTAAGGTGTAATAAATTATCCAGTTCCAGTTCCTATGTTATTCTATGGAGCCTAGGCACTATGATTTCTCAAGTGGGAGAGATCTTAGTGTTTTGGCTCTAAAGAACAACATAGGAACTGGAGAAGCGATCTCACTGGAGAAGTTATCTCGTCTTCATCACCTCTTTATCACATCTTAGTGCATAACCCCCAAGGACCTGTCTGACTCCTCTAATGAACGGGAATTGAGGATTAGCATGTGAAAAAAAAGGTATTGTCTGTCTGTCTCAATTCATCAAATGAAATATCTATTTGTTTAACTTCAGGTTGAAGAAGGAACCAGTCTTGATTGATGTATATGGCAAGGAAAGAGTTACAGTCCAAATCCAGTCATCCACAACACAGGCATTCAGGATCCCCTAACTTGAACACAAGTAGATATGTGCTTGGCTCAGAGATCCACGCACACAAATGACTGATCCACTCACACAAATGACTGATCCACCTAGATAGTCTACTCAGTCTTGCAGTAATGGTGGCCCCGTCTCCTGATGGATAGTACCTGGTTACAGTGTAACAAACCGCTGGCACAATTCTGCCCCACAGACATACAGAACTGGCCCACAAGTGACCAAAACCATAAACTGTGCTGTAAAACTGCCCCGGGGCAAGAGAGGAGATCAGTGAATCATTACCCAGTAGTAAGAGAGTGCTAAGCTCTGTGATGTAGATGACAGGTCCTGAGGATTTGTAAGTGTTGGGTTGCTGTGACCCACTCAAGTAGGGTACCAGTTACTGGCAGTTCCTTAGTTCAGAGTTGGGATGCGAGGGTGTGTTTGGAGTGCTCTGATCACTGATGGGAGGTGAGAGATCCTAAGTGTGAGTTGGTGTTTGGAGTGCTCTGCTCAGGTAGGTTTAGAGTTGGTGTGATGAGGGTGAATGGGGAGATGTGCTCAGGTGGTTGCTCAGTGATCAAGTAATTATGCTCAGTGAATGGATGATGATTATGTCTGTGATTGTGGGTCCTGCATTGTGGTAGATACCTAGTGATTGGCAGGTTTAGAGCTGGGGTGATGAGTATGAGTGGGGAGATAAGCTCAGGTAGGTGCTCCATAATTGGGTGGAAGTTTGTGATGATGCTCAGTAAATGGATGATGATAATAACGGTGGGTGTGGGTCATTTGGTCTGGTAGGAACCTAGTGATTTGTAAGTCTAGAGTTTGGGTGATGTACTCAGGTATGTACTTCATGATCAGGTGGAAGGTGATGCTGCTCCTCAGTGATTGGATGATGATGGCGGTGAGTGTGGGACCTGTGCTTGGTACTTAAGAGACTGGAAGATTTAGAGTTGGGGCGATGAGAGGGGAGGTGTGCTCAGGTATGTACTCAGAGATTGGGTGGAAGGTGATTATGATGCCCAGTGAATGGATGATCATGGTGAGTGTGGGTCTTGTGCTCTGGTAGGTACCCAGTGATTGGCAGGTTTAGGATGATGAGAGTGAGTTGGGGGTGTTATGCTCAGGTAGGTACATAATGATCAGTGGGTTCCCACTTAAGCCTGGATTCTTCAAGTAAGCGATGGCCAGATAGATCCATAAATGTGATCCGCTAGCTTCATGTTGGTGAATCCCATTTGAATGCATGGGGCGACCTTCTACCAATGATGAGTACCCGAAGATATCCATCAATGATGAGTACCCGAAGGTATCTGTCAATGATGAGTACCCAAAGGTATCCATCAATGATGAGTACCAGAAGGTATCTACCAATGATGAGTACCAGAAGATATCCATCAATGATGAGTACCCGAAGGTATCTACCAATGATAAGTACCCGAAGGTATCTATCAATAATGATGAGTACCCGAAGGTATCTACCAATGATGAGTACCCGAAGGTATCTACCAATGATGACTACCCGAAGATAACCATCAATGATGAGTACCCGAAGGTATCTGCCAATGATGAGTACCTGAAGGTATCCATCAATGATGAGTACCCGAAAGTATCCATCAATGATGAGTACCCGAAGGTATCTACCAATAATAAGTACCCGAAGGTATCCATCAATGATGAGTACCCGAAGGTATCTACCAATGATGAGTAACCGAAGGTATCCATCAATGATGAGTACCAGAAGGTATCTACCAATGATGAGTACCCAAAGGCATCCATCAATGATGAGTACCCGAAGGTATCGACCAATGATGAGTACCCGAAGATAACCATCAATGATGAGTACCCAAAGGTATCTGCCAATGATGAGTACCCGAAGGTATCCATCAATGATGAGTACCAGAAGGTGTCTACCAATGATGAGTAGGCCAAAGGTATCTACCAATGATGAGTACCCGAAGGTATCCATCAGTGATGAGTACCCAAAGGTATCTGCCAATGATGAGTACCCGAAGGTATCAATCAATGATGAGTACCCAAAGGTATCCATCAATGATGAGTACCCAAAGGTATCCATCAATGATGAGTACCCAAAGGTATCTGCCAATGATGAGTACCCGAAGGGATCCATCAATGATGAGTACCAGAAGGTATCCATCAATGATGAGTACCCAAAGGTATCCATCAATGATGAGTACCCGAAGGTATCTATCAATGATGAGTACCCGAAGGTATCCATCAATGATGTGTACCGGAAGGTATCTACCAATGATGAGTACCCAAAGGGATCTACCAATGATGAGTACCCAAAGGTATCTGCCAATTACGAGTACCCGAAGGTATCCATCAATGATGAGTACCCAAAGGTATCCATCAATGATGAGTACCCGAAAGGATCCAGCAATGATGAGTACCCAAAGGTATCCGTCAATGCTGAGTACCCGAAGGTATCTATCAGTGATGAGTACCCGAAGGTATCTGCCAATTATGAGTACCCGAAGGTATCCATCAATGATGAGTACCCAAAGGTATCTGCCAATTATGAGTACCCGAAGGTATCCATCAATGATGAGTACCCAAAGGTATCTGTCAATGCTGAGTACCCGAAGGTATCTATCAAAGATGAGTACCCGAAGGTATCTGCCAATTATGAGTACCCGAAGGCAGGGCTCAAAATTTCCACTTTCCACTAGCCAATGGCGAGTGAAAATTTAGCCCTGGCGAGTAAAAATTCAGTCCTGGTGGGTATGTTATGGCTTGCAGTGGCTAGTAACTTTTCAGGTCTGGCTAGTAGCAAAGGACTTAAAATTATAAGCCCTGCCCGAAGGTATACATCAATGATGAGTACCCAAAGGTATCCATCAATGATGAGTACCCGAAGGTATCTACCAATGATGAGTACCCGAAGGTATCTGCCAATTATGAGTACCCGAAGGTATCTGCCAATTATGAGTACCCGAAGGTATCCATCAATGATAAGTACCCAAAGGTATCTACCAATGATGAGTACCCGAAGGGATCCATCAATGATCGTGGCGAAGAGCAGAGTATTTGATACACTGCTCTTCCCGCAGTTTGATGAATCCAGCCTTAGGGTGATATGGGGGAGTTGGGGTGCTGTGCTCAGACAGGTGACAATTGGGGGTGATAAGGGTGAGCTGGGACGCTGTGCTCAGAAAAAACTTAAAGGGTAAGGATAAATTGGGGTGAGGTGCCCTGGCAAGTCACACTTTGGGATTAAGGATAAGTTGGGGTGCTGTGCTCAGGCAGGTCACACTTGGGGGGGGTAATGATAACTTAGGGTGCTATGTTCAGGCATGTCACATCTTGGAGGTTAAGGATAAGTTGGGGTGCTGTGCTCAAGCAGGTCACATTTGGGGAATAAGTTGGGGTGCTGTGCTCAGGCAGGTCACATTTGGGGCATAAGGATAAGTTGGGGTGCTGTGCTCTGTCATGTCACACTTGGGGGATAAGGATAAGTTGTGGTGCTGTGCTCAGGCATGTCACACTTGGGGCTAAGGATAACTTGGGGTGCGGTGCCCAGGCAGGTCACATTTGGGGGATAATGGTAAGTTGGGGTGCGGTACCCAGGCAGGTCACATTTGGGGGATAAGTGTAAGTTGGGGTGCTGTGCCCAGGCAGGTCACATTTGGAGGATAAGGGTAAGTTGGGGTGCTGGGCTCAGGAAGGTGACAATTGGGGAGATAAGGGTAATGTGGGGTGCTGTGCTCAGGCAGGTCACATTTGGGGGATAAGGGTAAGTTGGGCTGCTGTGCTCAGACTGGTGACAATTGGGGGATAAGGGTAAGTTGGGGTGCTGGCTCAGACAGGTGATAATTGGGGGGATAAGTATAATTGGGGTGCTGGGTTCAGACAGGTGATAATTGGGGGATAAGGGTAATTTGGGGTGCTGGGCTCAGACAGGTGATAATTGGGGGATAAGGGTAAGTTGGGGTGCTGTGCTCAGGCTGGTGACAATTGGAGGGATAAGGGTAAGTTGGAGTGCTGTGCTCAGACAGGTGACATTTGGGGGATAAGGGTAAGTTGGGGTGCTGGGCTCAGACAGGTGACAATTGGGGGATAAGGGTAAGTTGGGGTTCTGGGCTCAGACAGGTGACAATTGGGGGGATAAGGGTAAGTTGGGGTGCTGTGCTCAGACAGGTGACAATTGGGGGGATAAGGGTAAGTTAGGGTGCTGTGCTCAGACAGGTGATAATTGGGGGGATAAGGGTAAGTTGGGGTGCTGGGCTCAGACAGGTGATAACTGGGGGATAAGGGTAAGTTGGGGTGCGGTGCTCAGACAGGTGATAATTGGGGGGGGGATAAGGGTAAGTTGTGGTGCTGGGCTCAGACAGGTGATAATTGGGGGATAAGGGTAAGTTGAGGTGCTGGGCTCAGACAGGTGATAATTGGGGGATAAGGGTAAGTTGGGGTGCTGGGCTCAGACAGGTGATAATTGGGGGGATAAGGGTAAGTTGGGGTGCGGTGCTCAGACAGGTGATAATTGGGGGGATAAGGGTAAGTTGGGGTGCAGTGCTCAGACAGGTGACAATTGGGGGGATAAGGGTAAGTTGGGGTGCTGTGCTCAGGCAGGTGACAATTGGGGGATAAGGGTAAGTTGGGGTGCGGTGCTCAGACAGGTGACAATTGGGGGGATAAGGGTAAGTTGGGGTGCTGTGCTCAGGCAGGTGACAATTGGGGGATAAGTGTAAGTTGGGGTGCGGTGCTCAGACAGGTGACAATTGGGGGATAAGGGTAAGTTGGGGTGCTGGGCTCAGACAGGTGATAATTGGGGGGATAAGGGTAAGTTAGGGTGCTGTGCTCAGACAGGTGATAATTGGGGGGACAAGGGTAAGTTGGGGTGCTGTGCTCAGACAGGTGATAATTGGGGGGATAAGGGTAAGTTGGGGTGCTGGGCTCAGACAGGTCACATTTGGGGGATAAGGGTAAGCTGGGGTACTGTGCTCAGGCAGGTGACAATTGGGGGATAAAGGTAAGTTGGGGTGCTGTGCTCAGACAGGTGATAATTGGGGGATAAGGGTAAGTTGGGGTGCTGTGCTCAGGCAGGTGACAATTGGGGGATAAGGGTAAGTTGGGGTGCGGTGCTCAGACTGGTGACAATTGGGGGGATAAGGGTAAGTTGGGGTGCTGTGCTCAGACAGGTGATAATTGGGGGGATAAGGGTAAATTGGGGTGCTGGGCTCAGACAGGTCACATTTGGGGGAAAAGGGTAAGTTGGGGTGCTGTGCTGGGACAGTTGATAATTGGGGGATAAGGGTAAGTTGGGGTGCTGTGCTCAGACAGGTGATAATTGGGGGATAATGGTAAGTTGGGGTGCTGTGCTCAGACAGGTGATAATTGGGGGGATAAGGGTAAGTTGGGGTGCTGTGCTCAGACAGGTGATAATTGGGGGATAAGGGTAAGTTGGGGTGCTGTGCTCAGACAGGTGATAATTGGGGGGATAAGGGTAAGTTGGGGTGCTGGGCTCAGACAGGTCACATTTGGGGGATAAGGGTAAGTTGGGGTGCTGTGCTCAGACAGGTGACAATTGGAGAGATAAGGGTAAGTTGGAGTGCTGGGCTCAGACAGGTGATAATTGGGGGGATGAGGGTAAGTTGGGGTGCTGTGCTCAGACAGGTGACAATTGGGGGGATAACGGTAAGTTGGGGTGCTGTGCTCAGACAGGTGATAATTGGGGGATAAGGGTAAGTTGGGGTGCTGGGTTCAGACAGGTGATAATTGGGGGGATGAGGGTAAGTTGGGGTGCTGTGCTCAGACAGGTGACAATTGGGGGATAAGGGTAAGTTGCGGTGCTGTGCTCAGACAGGTGACAATTGGGGGATAAGGGTAAGTTGCGGTGCTGTGCTCTGGCAGGTGACAATTGGGGGGATAAGGGTAAGTTGGGGTGCTGGGCTCAGACAGGTGACAATTGGGGGGATAAGTGTAAGTTGGGGTGCTGGGCTCAGACAGGTGACAATAGGGGGGATAAGGGTAAGTTGGGGTGCGGTGCTCAGACAGGTGATAATTGGGGGGATAAGGGTAAGTTGGGGTGCTGGGCTCAGACAGGTGACAATTGGGGGGATAAGGGTAAGTTGGGGTGCTGTGCTCAGACAGGTGACATTGGGGGGATAAGGGTAAGTTGGGGTGCTGGGCTCAAACAAGTGATAATTGGGGGGATAAGGGTAAGTTGGGGTGCTGTGCTCAGACAGGTGACAATTGGGGGGATAAGGGTAAGTTGGGGTGCTGGGCTCAGACAGGTGATAATTGGGGGGATAAGGGTAAGTTGGGGTGCTGGGCTCAGACAGGTGACAATTGGGGGGATAAGGGTAAGTTGGGGTGCTGGGCTCAGACAGGTGATAATTGGGGGGATAGGGGTAAGTTGGGGTGCTGGGCTCAGACAGGTGATGATTGGGGGGATAAGGGTAAGTTGGGGTGCTGGGTTCAGACAGGTGATAATTGGGGGGATGAGGGTAAGTTGGGGTGCTGTGCTCAGACAGGTGACAATTGGGGGATAAGGGTAAGTTGCGGTGCTGTGCTCAGACAGGTGACAATTGGGGGATAAGGGTAAGTTGCGGTGCTGTGCTCTGGCAGGTGACAATTGGGGGGATAAGGGTAAGTTGGGGTGCTGGGCACAGACAGGTGACAATTGGGGGGATAAGTGTAAGTTGGGGTGCTGGGCTCAGACAGGTGACAATAGGGGGGATAAGGGTAAGTTGGGGTGCGGTGCTCAGACAGGTGATAATTGGGGGGATAAGGGTAAGTTGGGGTGCTGGGCTAAGACAGGTGACAATTGGGGGGATAAGGGTAAGTTGGGGTGCTGTGCTCAGACAGGTGACATTGGGGGGATAAGGGTAAGTTGGGGTGCTGGGCTCAGACAAGTGATAATTGGGGGGATAAGGGTAAGTTGGGGTGCTGTGCTCAGACAGGTGACAATTGGGGGGATAAGGGTAAGTTGGGGTGCTGGGCTCAGACAGGTGATAATTGGGGGGATAAGGGTAAGTTGGGGTGCTGGGCTCAGACAGGTGACAATTGGGGGGATAAGGGTAAGTTGGGGTGCTGGGCTCAGACAGGTGATAATTGGGGGGATAGGGGTAAGTTGGGGTGCTGGGCTCAGACAGGTGATGATTGGGGGGATAAGGGTAAGTTGGGGTGCTGGGCTCAGGTGCTTAGTGATCGGGTGATGATGAAGGTCTGGGGCGCTGTGCTCGGTGATTGGCCGGTGCTAGATCCCGGGATGGGGGAGATGAGGTCCCCGGTCCATTTGCGGTGGGGATGGAGAGGCTCCGGTCCGGGCAGTTATCAGATCACCCAGATCTCCGCGCTGCCCGGTTCTGCCCCCGGTGCTCCCGGTACCGGGCTGTCTGTCTCTTACCTGCCGGGCCCCGCAGCTCTCCGTCATGCGCTCAGCTTCTCTCCGCCCCCGGAGCCCGAACTCTCGCGGTACTGAGGGGGGAACCGGGGGAAGAACCGGGGGAGGGAGGAGGAGAGACCGCTCCCCAGGGTGGGCTGCCACGGCTGTGTGCCCCCTCCTGTTACCTACCGCTGAATACAAGTTATATACCTGCTATATACCCCTGTATACCTGCTATATACCCTGTATACCTGCTATATACCCCTGTATACCTGCTATATTCCCCTGTATACCTGCTATATACCCCTGTATACCTGCTATATTCCCCTGTACTATATACCCCTGTATACCTGCTATATACCCCTGTATACCTGCTATATTCCCCTGTATACCTGCTATATACCCCTGTACTATATACCCCTGTATACCTGATATATACCCCTGTATACCTGCTATATCCCCCTGTACTATATACCCCTGTATACCTGATATATACCCCTGTATACCTGCTATATCCCCCTGTACTATATACCCCTGTATACCTGCTATATACCCTGTATACCTGATATATACCCCTGTATACCTGCTATATACCCCTGGATAACTGCTATATTCCCCTGTACTATATACCCCTGTATATCTGCTATATACCCCTGTATACCTGCTATATACCCCTGTACTATATACCCCTGTATACCTGCTATATACCCCTGTACTATATACCCCTGGATACCTGCTATATACCCCTGTATACTTGCTATATACCCCTTTACTATATACCCCTGTATACCTGCTATATACCCCTGTACTATATACCCCTGGATACCTGCTATATACCCCTGTACTATATACCCCTGGATAACTGCTATATACACCTTTATAATTGCTATATGCCCCTGTACTATACCCCTGTATACCTACTATATACCCCTGTACTATATACCCCTGTATACCTGCTATATTCCCCTGTACTATATACCCCTGTTCTATACATCCTGTATACCTGCTATATTCCCCTGTATACCTGCTATATGCCCCTGTACTATGTACCCCTGGATAACTGCTATATACCCCTGTACTATATACCCCTGGATAACTGCTATATACCCCTGTACTATACACCCCTGGATAACTGCTATATACCCCTGGATAACTGCTATATACCCCTGGATAACTGCTATATTCCCCTTTATAATTGCTATATACCCCTGTACTTTATACCCCTTTATACCTGCTATATACCCCTGTACTATATACCACTGGATAACTGCTATATACCCCTGGATACAATATATATACACCCCTGGATACAATCTATATATACCCCTGTATACCAGCTATATACCCCATTATACAATGTATATATTATTATTATTATTAATCTTTATTTATATAGCGCCAACTAATTCCGCAGCGTTGTGCAATAGGGAATAGACATACAGAGGTATTAAATAGTACAATCATATGTGGAGAAGAGAAGGATCAGAGGGCCCCCTGCTGGTGAGAACTTATATACCATGTATACCTGCTACATACCCCTGTATAACTGCTAAATTCCCCTTATATACCCCTGTATAACTGCTATATATCCCTAAATACAATATATATATACCCATGTATACAATATTTCTCTTATATACCCCTGGATACAATATATAGCTCCCTTATTTACCCCTGTATACTACTTATACACCCCTGTATAACTGCTATTTACACATGTATACAATATATATACCTCTGTATACCTCCTATATACCTATGTATACTTGGATACCTCTTATATACACCTGGATACAATGTATGTATCCCTGTATACCTGCTATATACCACTCATCTACCCTTGTATACTCCTTATCTACCACTGTATAACAGCTATATACATCATGTACTAGCTGACCCCTATATACCTGTTATATACATTATATACTGACCCCTATATACATCAGATACTGAACCCATATACCTCTTATATACACTATATACTTACAAATGTATATCTGTTATATAGATCACATACTGACCCTATATACCTGTCATACATTATATACTGACTCCTATATACATCATTTACTATCCTCTCTATACCTGTCGTATACATTATATACTGGCCTCTGTATACCTGTTCTATACATCATGTACTGAACCCTATATACATGTTATATACATTATAAACTGATCTCTTTATACCTGTCTTATACATTATATACTGACCACTATATACCTGTTATATACATCATATACTGACCCCCTACTGTATACATTATATACTGTTGTAAACATTATATACTGACCACTGTATAGCTGTTATATACATCATATACTGACCCCCTACTGTATACATTATATACTGTTGTATACATTATGTACTGACCACTGTATAGCTGTTATATACATCATATACTGACCCCTATAAACCTGTTATATACATCATATAATGTCCCCTATGTACCTGTTGTATACATTATATACTGACCCCTACATACCACTTATAAACATTATAAAACAAAAGTGAAGATAAAAAGGCAAAACAATTTGTTATAGATTTTCCTGTGATGATTTGTGCTCAGTTAGCGAATCTTATAACAGAGACTGAATACAGAGTATGAAGGTTTGTTCATATCTCCAAAGTGTCCATTCTTATATAAGTGTATATAAGGGTATCACCCTGGTGTCCCTGTGTTTAGGAGATCAGACTGTGTGGTGTGTATATATGTGTATCACCCTGGTGTCCCTGTGTTTAGGAGATCAGACTGTGTGGTGTGTATATAAGGGTATCACCCTGGTGTCCCTGTGTTTAGGAGATCAGACTGTGTGGTGTGTATATATGTGTATCACCCTGGTGTCCCTGTGTTTAGGAGATCAGACTGTGTGGTGTGTATATAAGGGTATCACCCTGGTGTCCCTGTGTTTAGGAGATCAGACTGTGTGGTGTGTATATATGTGTATCACCCTGGTGTCCCTGTGTTTAGGA
Source organism: Rhinophrynus dorsalis (assembly GCA_037306005.1). NCBI lineage: Eukaryota > Metazoa > Chordata > Amphibia > Anura > Rhinophrynidae > Rhinophrynus > Rhinophrynus dorsalis. The sequence goes on along the minus strand of CM074727.1, from coordinate 187,452,562 downwards.
GATCAGACTGTGTGGTGTGTATATAAGGGTATCACCCTGGTGTCCCTGTGTTTAGGAGATCAGACTGTGTGGTGTGTATATAAGGGTATCACCCTGGTGTCCCTGTGTTTAGGAGATCAGATTGTGTGGTGTGTATATAAGTGTATCACCCTGGTGTCCCTGTGTTTAGGAGATCAGACTGTGTGGTGTGTATATAAGTGTATCACCCTGGTGTCCCTGTGTGTAAGAGATCAGACTGTGTGGTGTGTATATAAGGGTATCACCCTGGTGTCCCTGTGTTTAGGAGATCAGACTGTGTGGTGTGTATATAAGGGTATCACCCTGGTGTCCCTGTGTTTAGGAGATCAGACTGTGTGGTGTGTATATAAGGGTATCACCCTGGTGTCCCTGTGTTTAGGAGATCAGACTGTGTGGTGTGTATATAAGTGTATCACCCTGGTGTCCCTGTGTTTAGGAGATCAGACTGTGTGGTGTCTATAGAAGTGTATTACCCTGGTGTCCCTGTGTTTAGGAGATCAGACTGTGTGGTGTGTATATAAGTGTATCACCCTGGTGTCCCTGTGTTTAGGAGATCAGACTGTGCGGTGTGTATAGAAGTGTATCACCCTGGTGTCCCTGTGTTTAGGAGATCAGACTGTGTGGTGTGTGTATATAAGTGTATCGCCCTGGTGTCCCTGTGTTTAGGAGATCAGACTGTGTGGTGTGTATATACGGGTATCACCCTGGTGTCCCTGTGTTTAGGAGATCAGACTGTGTGCTGTGTATATAAGTGTATCACCCTAGTGTCCCTGTGTTTAGGAGATCAGACTGTGTGGTGTGTATATAAGTATATCACCCTGGTGTCCCTGTGTTTAGGAGATCAGACTGTGTGGTATGTATATAACTGTATCACCCTGGTGTCCCTGTGTTTAGGAGATCAGACTGTGTGGTGTGTATATAAGTGTATCACCCTGGTGTCCCTGTGTTTAGGAGATCAGACTATGTGGTGTGTATAGAAGTGTATCACCCTGGTGTCCCTGTGTTTAGGAGATCAGACTGTGTGGTGTGTATATAAGTGTATCACCTGGTGTCCTGTGTTTAGGAGATCAGACTGTGTGGTGTGTATATAAGTGTATCACCCTGGTGTCCCTGTGTTTAGGAGATCAGATTGTGTGTTGTGTGTATAAGTGTATCACCCTGGTGTCCCTGTGTTTAGGAGATCATACTGTGTGGTGTGTATATAAGTGTATCACCCTTGTGTCCCCGTGTTTAGGAGAAGAGACTGTGTGGTGTGTATATAAGTGTATCACCCTGGTGTCCCTGTGTTTAGGAGATCAGACTGTGTGGTGTGTATATAGAAGTGTATCACCCTGGTGTCCCTGTGTTTAGGAGATCAGACTGTGTGGTGTGTATATAAGTGTATCACCCTGGTGTCCCTGTGTTTAGGAGATCAGACTGTGTGGTGTGTATATAGAAGTGTATCACCCTGGTGTCCCTGTGTTTAGGAGATCAGACTGTGTGGTGTGTATAGAAGTGTATCACCCTGGTGTCCCTGTGTTTAGGAGATCAGACTGTGTGGTGTGTATATAGAAGTGTATCACCCTGGTGTCCCTGTGTTTAGGAGATCAGACTGTGTGGTGTGTATATAGAAGTGTATTACCCTGGTGTCCCTGTGTTTAGGAGATCAGACTGTGTGGTGTGTATAGAAGTGTATCACCCTGGTGTCCCTGTGTTTAGGAGATCAGACAGTATGGTGTGTATATAAGTGTATCACCCTGGTATCCCTGTGTTTAGGAGATCAGACTGTGTGGTGTGTACAGAAGTGTATCACCCTGGTGTCCCTGTGTTTAGGAGATCAGACTGTGTGGTGTGTATATAAGTGTATCACCCTGGTGTCCCTGTGTTTAGGAGATCAGACTGTGTGGTGTGTATATAAGTGTATCACCCTGGTGTCCCTGTGTTTAGGAGATCAGACTGTGTGATGTGTATATAAGTGTATCACCCTGGTGTCTCTGTGTTTAGGAGATCAGACTGTGTGGTGTGTATATAAGTGTATCACCCTGGTGTCCCTGTGTTTAGGAGATCAGACTGTGTGATGTGTATATATGTGTATCACCCTGGTGTCCCTGTGTTTAGGAGATCAGACTGTGTGGTGTGTATATAAGTGTATCACCCTGGTGTTCCTGTGTTTAGGAGATCAGACTGTGTGCTGTGTATATAAGTGTATCACCCCTGTGTCCCTGTGTGTAGGAGATCAGACTGTGTGGTGTGTATAAGTGTATCACCCTGGTGTCCCTGTGTTTAGGAGATCAGACTGTGTGGTGTGTATAGAAGTGTATCACCCTGGTGTCCCTGTGTTTAGGAGATCAGACTGTGTGGTGTGTATATAAGTGTATCATCCTGGTGTCCCTGTGTTTAGGAGATCAGACTGTGTGATGTTTATATAAGTGTATCACCCTGGTGTCCCTGTGTTTAGGAGATCAGACTGTGTGGTGTGTATATAAGTGTATCACCCTAGTGTTCCTGTGTTTAGGAGATCAGACTGTGTGCTGTGTATATAAGTGTATCACCCCGGTGTCCCTGTGTGTAGGAGATCAGACTGTGTGGTGTGTATAAGTGTATCACCCTGGTGTCCCTGTGTTTAGGAGATCAGACTGTGTGGTGTGTATAGAAGTGTATCACCCCGGTGTCCCTGTGTTTAGGAGATCAGACTGTGTGGTGTGTATATAAGTGTATCATCCTGGTGTCCCTGTGTTTAGGAGATCAGGCTGTGTGATGTGTATATAAGTGTATCACCCTGGTGTCCCTGTGTTTAGGAGATCAGACTGTGTGGTGTGTATATAAGTGTATCACCCTGGTGTTCCTGTGTTTAGGAGATCAGACTGTGTGCTGTGTATATAAGTGTATCACCCCGGTGTCCCTGTGTGTAGGAGATCAGACTGTGTGGTGTGTATAAGTGTATCACCCTGGTGTCCCTGTGTTTAGGAGATCAGACTGTGTGGTGTGTATAGAAGTGCATCACCCTGGTGTCCCTGTGTTTAGGAGATCAGACTGTGTGGTGTGTATATAAGTGTATCATCCTGGTGTCCCTGTGTTTAGGAGATCAGACTGTGTGGTGTGTATAGAAGTGTATCACCCTGGTGTTCCTGTGTTTAGGAGATCAGACTGTGTGGTGTGTATATAAGTGTATCACCCTGGTGTCCCTGTGTTTAGGAGATCAGACTGTGTGGTGTGTATAGAAGTGTATCACCCTGGTGTCCCTGTGTTTAGGAGATCAGACTGTGTGGTGTGTATATAAGTGTATCACCCTGGTGCCCCTGTGTTTAGGAGATCAGACTGTGTGGTGTGTATATAAGTGTATCACCCTGGTGTCCCTGTGTGTATGAGATCAGACTGTGTGGTGTGTATATAAGTGTATCACCCTGGTGTCCCTGTGTTTAGGAGATCAGACTGTGTGGTGTGTATATAAGTGTATCACACTGGTGTCCCTGTGCTTAGGAGATCAGACTGTGTGGTGTGTATATAAGTGTATCACCCTGGTGTCCCTGTGTTTAGGAGATCAGACTGTGTGGTGTGTATATAAGTGTATCACCCTGGTGTTCCTGTGTTTAGGAGATCAGACTGTGTGGTGTGTATAGAAGTGTATCTCCCTGGTATCCCTGTGTGTAGGAGATCAGACTGTGTGGTGTGTGTGTATATAAGTGTATCACCCTGGTGCCCCTGTGTTTAGGAGATCAGACTGTGTGGTGTGTATATAAGTGTATCACCCTGGTTTCCCTGTGTTTAGGAGATCAGACTGTGTGGTGTGTATATAAGTGTATCACCCTGGTGTCCCTATATTTAGGAGATCAGACTGTGTGGTGTGTATATAAGTGTATCACCCTGGTGTCCCTGTGTTTAGGAGATCAGACTGTGTGGTGTGTATATAAATGTATCACTCTGGTGTCCCTGTGTTTAGGAGATCAGACTGTGTGGTGTGTATGTAAGTGTATCACCCTGGTGTCCCTGTGTTTAGGAGATCAGACTGTGTGGTGTGTATATAAATGTCTCACATTAAAACGCTCTGTCCCAACCTGGTGTCCCTGTGTTTAGGTGATCAGACTGTGTGGTGTGTATATAAGTGTATCACCCTGGTGTACCTGTGTTTAGGAGGTCAGACACTGTGGTGTATATATAAGTGTATCACCCTGGTGTCCCTGTGTTTAGGAGATCAGGCTCTGTGGTGTGTATATAAGTGTATCACCCTAGTGTCCCTGTGTTTAGGAGATCAGACTGTGTGATGTGTATATAAGTGTATCATCCTGGTGTCCCTGTGTTTAGGAGATCATACTGTGTGGTGTGTATATAAGTGTATCACCCTGGTGTCCCTGTGTTTAGGAGGTCAGACTGTGTGGTGTGTATAGATGTGTATTACCCTGGGGTCCCTGTGTTTAGGAGATCATACTGTGTTGTGTGTATATAAGTGTATCACTCTGGAGCAACTGTGTTTAGGAGATCAGACTGTGTGGTGTGTATATAAGTGTATCACCCTGGTGTCCCTATGTTTAGGAGATCAGACTGTGTGGTGTGTATAAGTGTATCACCCTGGTGTCCCTGTGTTTAGGAGATCATACTGTGTTGTGTGTATATAAGTGTATCACCCTGGAGCCCCTGTGTTTAGGAGATCAGACTGTGTGGTATGTATATAAGTGTATCACCCTGGTGTCCCTGTGTTTAGGAGATCATACTGTGTGGTGTGTATATAAGTGTATCACCCTGGTATCCTTGTGTTTAGGAGATCAGACTGTGTAGTGTGTATATAAGTGTATCACATTAAATCCCTCTGTCCCACCCTGGTGTCCCTGTGTATAGGAGATAAGACTGTGTGGTGTGTATATAAATGTATCACCCTGGTGTCCCTGTGTTTAGGAGATCAGACTGTGTGGTGTATATATAAGTGTATCACCCTGGTGTCCCTGTGTTTAGGAGATCAGACTGTGTGGTGTGTATAGAAGTATATCACCCTGGTGTCCCTGTGTTTAGGAGATCAGACTGTGTGGTGTATATATAAGTGTATCACCCTGGTGTCCCTGTGTTTAGGAGATCAGACTATGTGGTGTGTATATAAGTGTATCACCCTGGTGTCCCTGTGTTTAGGAGATCAGACTGTGTGCTGTGTATATAAGTGTATCACCCCGGTGTCCCTGTGTTTAGGAGATCAGACTGTGTGGTGTGTATATAAGTGTATCACCCTGGTGTTCCTGTGTTTAGGAGATCAGACTGTGTGCTGTGTATATAAGTGTATCACCCCGGTGTCCCTGTGTGTAGGAGATCAGACTGTGTGGTGTGTATAAGTGTATCACCCTGGTGTCCCTGTGTTTAGGAGATCAGACTGTGTGGTGTGTATAGAAGTGTATCACCCTGGTGTCCCTGTGTTTAGGAGATCAGACTGTGTGGTGTGTATATAAGTGTATCATCCTGGTGTCCCTGTGTTTAGGAGATCAGACTGTGTGGTGTGTATAGAAGTGTATCACCCTGGTGTTCCTGTGTTTAGGAGATCAGACTGTGTGGTGTGTGTATATAAGTGTATCACCCTGGTGTTCCTGTGTTTAGGAGATCAGACTGTGTGGTGTGTTTATATAAGTGTATCACCCTGGTGCCCCTGTGTTTAGGAGATCAGACAGTATGGTGTGTATATAAGTGTATCACCCTGGTGCCCCGGTGTTTAGGAGATCAGACTGTGTGGTGTGTATAGAAGTGTATCACCCTGGTGTCCCTGTGTTTAGGAGATCAGACTGTGTGGTGTGTATATAAGTGTATCACCCTGGTGTCCCTGTGTTTAGGAGATCAGACTGTGTGGTGTGTATAGAAGTGTATCACCCTGGTGTCCCTGTGTTTAGGAGATCAGACTGTGTGGTGTGTATATAAGTGTATCACCCTGGTGCCCCTGTGTTTAGGAGATCAGACTGTGTGGTGTGTATATAAGTGTATCACCCTGGTGTCCCTGTGTGTATGAGATCAGACTGTGTGGTGTGTATATAAGTGTATCACCCTGGTGTCCCTGTGTTTAGGAGATCAGACTGTGTGGTGTGTATATAAGTGTATCACACTGGTGTCCCTGTGCTTAGGAGATCAGACTGTGTGGTGTGTATATAAGTGTATCACCCTGGTGTCCCTGTGTTTAGGAGATCAGACTGTGTGGTGTGTATATAAGTGTATCACCCTGGTGTTCCTGTGTTTAGGAGATCAGACTGTGTGGTGTGTATAGAAGTGTATCTCCCTGGTATCCCTGTGTGTAGGAGATCAGACTGTGTGGTGTGTGTGTATATAAGTGTATCACCCTGGTGCCCCTGTGTTTAGGAGATCAGACTGTGTGGTGTGTATATAAGTGTATCACCCTGGTTTCCCTGTGTTTAGGAGATCAGACTGTGTGGTGTGTATATAAGTGTATCACCCTGGTGTCCCTATATTTAGGAGATCAGACTGTGTGGTGTGTATATAAGTGTATCACCCTGGTGTCCCTGTGTTTAGGAGATCAGACTGTGTGGTGTGTATATAAATGTATCACTCTGGTGTCCCTGTGTTTAGGAGATCAGACTGTGTGGTGTGTATGTAAGTGTATCACCCTGGTGTCCCTGTGTTTAGGAGATCAGACTGTGTGGTGTGTATATAAATGTCTCACATTAAAACGCTCTGTCCCAACCTGGTGTCCCTGTGTTTAGGTGATCAGACTGTGTGGTGTGTATATAAGTGTATCACCCTGGTGTACCTGTGTTTAGGAGGTCAGACACTGTGGTGTATATATAAGTGTATCACCCTGGTGTCCCTGTGTTTAGGAGATCAGGCTCTGTGGTGTGTATATAAGTGTATCACCCTAGTGTCCCTGTGTTTAGGAGATCAGACTGTGTGATGTGTATATAAGTGTATCATCCTGGTGTCCCTGTGTTTAGGAGATCATACTGTGTGGTGTGTATATAAGTGTATCACCCTGGTGTCCCTGTGTTTAGGAGGTCAGACTGTGTGGTGTGTATAGATGTGTATTACCCTGGGGTCCCTGTGTTTAGGAGATCATACTGTGTTGTGTGTATATAAGTGTATCACTCTGGAGCAACTGTGTTTAGGAGATCAGACTGTGTGGTGTGTATATAAGTGTATCACCCTGGTGTCCCTATGTTTAGGAGATCAGACTGTGTGGTGTGTATAAGTGTATCACCCTGGTGTCCCTGTGTTTAGGAGATCATACTGTGTTGTGTGTATATAAGTGTATCACCCTGGAGCCCCTGTGTTTAGGAGATCAGACTGTGTGGTATGTATATAAGTGTATCACCCTGGTGTCCCTGTGTTTAGGAGATCATACTGTGTGGTGTGTATATAAGTGTATCACCCTGGTATCCTTGTGTTTAGGAGATCAGACTGTGTAGTGTGTATATAAGTGTATCACATTAAATCCCTCTGTCCCACCCTGGTGTCCCTGTGTATAGGAGATAAGACTGTGTGGTGTGTATATAAATGTATCACCCTGGTGTCCCTGTGTTTAGGAGATCAGACTGTGTGGTGTATATATAAGTGTATCACCCTGGTGTCCCTGTGTTTAGGAGATCAGACTGTGTGGTGTGTATAGAAGTATATCACCCTGGTGTCCCTGTGTTTAGGAGATCAGACTGTGTGGTGTATATATAAGTGTATCACCCTGGTGTCCCTGTGTTTAGGAGATCAGACTATGTGGTGTGTATATAAGTGTATCACCCTGGTGTCCCTGTGTTTAGGAGATCAGACTGTGTGGTGTGTATATAAGTGTATCACACTGGTGTCCCTGTGTTTAGGAGATCAGACTGTGTGGTGTGTATATAAGTCTATCACCCTGGTGTCCCTGTGTTTAGGAGATCAGACTGTGTGGTGTGTATATAAGTGTATCACCCTGGTGTCCCTGTGTTTAGGAGATCAGACTGTGTGGTGTGTATATAACTGTATCACCCTGGTGTCCCTGTGTTTAGGAGATCAGACTGTTTGGTGTGTATATAAGTGTATCACCCTGGTGTCCCTGTGTTTAGGAGATCAGACTGTGTGGTGTGTATATAAGTGTATCACCCTGGTGTCCCTGTGTTTAGGAGATCAGACTGTGTGATGTGTATATACGTGTATCACCCTGGTGTCCCTGTGTTTAGGAGATCAGACTGTGTGGTGTGTATATAAGTGTATCACCCTGGTGTCCCTGTGTTTAGGAGATCAGACTGTGTGGTGTGTATATATAAGTGCATCACCCTGGTGTCCCTGTGTTTAGGAGATCAGACTGTGTGGTGTGTATATAAGTGTATCACCCTGGTGTCCCTGTGTTTAGGAGATCAGACTGTGTGGTGTGTATATATAAGTGTATCACCCTGGTGTCCCTGTGTTTAGGAGATCAGACTGTGTGGTATGTATATAAGTGTATCACCCTGGTGTCCCTGTGTTTAGGAGATCATACTGTGTGGTGTGTATATAAGTGTATCACCCTGGTATCCTTGTGTTTAGGAGATCAGACTGTGTAGTGTGTATATAAGTGTATCACATTAAATCCCTCTGTCCCACCCTGGTGTCCCTGTGTATAGGAGATAAGACTGTGTGGTGTGTATATAAATGTATCACCCTGGTGTCCCTGTGTTTAGGAGATCAGACTGTGTGGTGTATATATAAGTGTATCACCCTGGTGTCCCTGTGTTTAGGAGATCAGACTGTGTGGTGTGTATAGAAGTATATCACCCTGGTGTCCCTGTGTTTAGGAGATCAGACTGTGTGGTGTATATATAAGTGTATCACCCTGGTGTCCCTGTGTTTAGGAGATCAGACTATGTGGTGTGTATATAAGTGTATCACCCTGGTGTCCCTGTGTTTAGGAGATCAGACTGTGTGGTGTGTATATAAGTGTATCACACTGGTGTCCCTGTGTTTAGGAGATCAGACTGTGTGGTGTGTATATAAGTCTATCACCCTGGTGTCCCTGTGTTTAGGAGATCAGACTGTGTGGTGTGTATATAAGTGTATCACCCTGGTGTCCCTGTGTTTAGGAGATCAGACTGTGTGGTGTGTATATAACTGTATCACCCTGGTGTCCCTGTGTTTAGGAGATCAGACTGTTTGGTGTGTATATAAGTGTATCACCCTGGTGTCCCTGTGTTTAGGAGATCAGACTGTGTGGTGTGTGTATATAAGTGTATCACCCTGGTGTCCCTGTGTTTAGGAGATCAGACTGTGTGGTGTGTATATAAGTGTATCACCCTGGTGTCCCTGTGTTTAGGAGATCAGACTGTGTGATGTGTATATAAGTGTATCACCCTGGTGTCCCTGTGTTTAGGAGATCAGACTGTGTGGTGTGTATATAAGTGTATCACCCTGGTGTCCCTGTGTTTAGGAGATCAGACTGTGTGGTGTGTATATATAAGTGTATCACCCTGGTGTCCCTGTGTTTAGGAGATCAGACTGTGTGGTGTGTATATAAGTGTATCACCCTGGTGTCCCTGTGTTTAGGAGATCAGACTGTGTGGTGTGTATATATAAGTGTATCACCCTGGTGTCCCTGTGTTTAGGAGATCAGACTGTGTGGTGTGTATATAAGTGTATCACCCTGGTGTCCCTGTGTTTAGGAGATCAGACTGTGTGGTGTGTATATAACTGTATCACCCTGGTGTCCCTGTGTTTAGGAGATCAGACGGTTTGGTGTGTATATAAGTGTATCACACTGGTGTCCCTGTGTTTAGGAGATCAGACTGTGTGGTGTGTATATAAGTGTATCACCCTGGTGTCCCTGTGTTTAGGAGATCACACTGTGTGGTGTATATAGAAGTGTATCACCCTGGTGTCCCTGTGTTTAGGAGATCAGACTGTGTGGTGTGTATATAAGTGTAGCACCCTGGTGTCCCTGTGTTTAGGAGATCAGACTGTGTGGTGTGTATATAACTGTATCACCCTGGTGTCCCTGTGTTTAGGAGATCACACTGTGTGGTGTGTATATAAGTGTATCACCCTGGTGTCCCTGTGTTTAGGAGATCAGACTGTGTGGTGTGTATATAAGTGTATCACCCTGGTGTCCCTGTGTTTAGGAGATCAGACTGTGTGGTGTGTATATGAATGTATCACCCTGGTGTCCCTGTGTTTAGGAGATCAGACTGTGTGGTGTGTATATGAATGTATCACCCTGGTGTCCCTGTGTTTAGGAGATCAGACTGTGTGGTGTGTGTATAAGTGTATCACCCTGGTGTCCCTGTGTGTAGGAGATCAGACTGTGTGGTGTGTATATAAGTGTATCACCCTGGTGTCCCTGTGTTTAGGAGATCAGACTGTGTGGTGTGTATAGAAGTGTATCACCCTGGTGTCCCTGTATTTAGGAGATCAGACTGTGGTGTGTGTGTATAGAAGTGTATCACCCTGGTGTCCCTGTGTTTAGGAGATCAGACTGTGTGGTGTGTATATAAGTGTATCACCCTGGTGTCCCTGTGTGTAGGAGATCAGACTGTGTGGTGTGTATATAAGTGTATCACCCTGGTGTCCCTGTGTTTAGGATATCAGACTGTGTGGTGTGTATATAAGTGTATCACCCTGGTGTCCCTGTGTTTAGGAGATCAGACTGTGTGGTGTGTATAGAAGTGTATCACCCTGGTGTCCCTGTGTTTAGGAGATCAGACTGTGTGGTGTGGATATAAGTGTATCACCCTGGTGTCCCTGTGTTTAGGAGATCAGACTGTGTGGTGTGTATATAAGTGTATCACCCTGGTGTCCCTGTGTTTAGGAAATCAGACTATGTGATGTGTATATAAGTGTATCACCCTGGTGTTCCTGTGTTTAGGAGATCAGACTGTGTGGTGTGTATAGAAGTGTATCACCCTGGTGTCCCTGTGTTTAGGAGATCAGACTGTGTGGTGTGTATAGAAGTGTATCACCCTGGTGTCCCTGTGTTTAGGAGATCAGACTGTGTGGTGTGTATATCAGTGTATCACCCTGGTGTCCCTGTGTTTAGGAGATCACACTGTGTGGTGTGTATAGAAGTGTATCACCCTGGTGTCCCTGTGTTTAGGAGATCAGACTGTGTGGTGTGTATATAAGTGTATCACTCTGGTGTCCCTGTGTTTAGGAGATCAGACTGTGTGGTGTGTATATATGTGTATCCCACTGCTACCTAGAAATAAAACGCACATTAATGTTTGCGTATCTGTCAGTATGTGTGTGTGTATTAATTAGCCTGTGTAAATAAAATACTTTGATCTTGCTCTAAATCATTTATTCGGTTACACAAAGCGTTGTCAATAGGTCATGAAGTAACCTAAAACTGTTAAATGCTCCACACACTAGTCCTGCCCTCAACACTGCCATCTATAACAAAACTCCCCCTCTTTGGCCAATTGAGGCACTGTGGGCTGTGTTCTCTGCCTCTCTCCTCCTTACTGCGATTGTGAGGCAGGGAGAGGCAGAGAACAGTGACAGATATAATGTATACTATACACTATCACAGTGAGGAGGAGAGAGGCAGAGAACAGTGACAGATGTAATGTATTCTGTACACTATCACAGTGAGGAGGAGAGAGGCAGAGAACAGTGACAGATATAATGTATACTATACACTATCACAGTGAGGAGGAGAGAGGCAGAGAACAGTGACAGATACAATGTATACTATACATGATCACAGTGAGGAGGAGAGAGGCAGAGAACAGTGACAGATATAATGTATACTATACACTATCACAGTGAGGAGGAGAGAGGCAGAGAACAGTGACAGATATAATGTATACTATACACTATCACAGTGAGGAGGAGAGAGGCAGAGAACAGTGACAGATATAATGTATACTATACACCATCACAGTGAGGAGGAGAGGGGCAGAGAACAGTGACAGATATAATGTATACTATACACTATCACAGTGAGGAGGAGAGAGGCAGAGAACAGTGACAGATATAATGTATACTATACACTATCACAGTGAGGAGGAGAGAGGCAGAGAACAGTGACAGATATAATGTATACTATACACTATCACGGTGATGAGGAGAGAGGCAGAGAACAGTGACAGATATAATGTATACTATACACCATCACAGTGAGGAGGAGAGAGGCAGAGAACAGTGACAGATATAATGTATACTATATACTATCACAGTGAGGAGGAGAGAGGCAGAGAACAGTGACAGATATAATGTATACTATACACTATCACAGTGAGGAGGAGAGAGGCAGAGAACAGTGACAGATATAATGTATACTATACACTATCACAGTGAGGAGGAGAGGGACAGAGAACAGTGACAGATATAATGTATACTATACACTATCACAGTGAGGAGAGAGGCAGAGAACAGTGACATATATAATGTATACTATACACTATCACAGTGAGGAGGAGAGAGGCAGAGAGCAGTGACAGATATAATGTATACTATACACTATCACAGTGAGGAGGAGAGAGGCAGAGAGCAGTGACAGATATAATGTATACTATACAGTATCACAGTGAGGAGGAGAGAGGGTGAGAACAGTGACAGATATAATGTATACTATACAGTATCACAGTGAGGAGGAGAGAGGCAGAGAACAGTGACAGATATAATGTATACTATACACTATCACAGTGAGGAGGTGAGAGGTAGAGAACAGTGACAGATATAATGTATACTATACACTATCACAGTGAGGAGGGAGGCAGAGAACAGTGACAGATATAATGTATAATATACACTATCACAGTGAGGAAGAGAGATGCAGAGAACAGTGACAGATATTATGTATACTATACACTATCACAGTGAGGAGGGAGGCAGATAACAGTGACAGATATAATGTATACTATACACCATCACAGTGAGGAGGAGAGGAGTAGAGAACAGTGACAGATATAATGTATACTATACACTATCACAGTGAGGAAGAGAGAGGCAGAGAACAGTGACAGATATAATGTATACTATACACTATCACAGTGAGGTGGAGAGAGGCAGAGAACAGTGACAGATATAATGTATACTATACACCATCACAGTGAGGAGGAGAGAGGCAGAGAACAGTGACAGATATAATGTATACTATACACTATCACAGTGAGGAGGAGAGAGGGGCAGAGAACAGTGACAGATATAATGTATACTATACACCATCACAGTGAGGAGGAGAGGGGCAGAGAACAGTGACAGATATAATGTATACTATACACTATCACAGTGAGGAGGAGAGAGGGGCAGAGAACAGTGACAGATATAATGTATACTATACACTATCACAGTGAGGAGGAGAGAGGCAGAGAACAGTGACAGATATAATGTACACTATACACTATCACAGTGAGGAGGAGAGGGGCAGAGAACAGTGACAGATATAATGTATACTATACACTATCACAGTGAGGAGGAGAGAGGCAGAGAACAGTGACAGATATAATGTATACTATACACGATCACAGTGAGGAGGAGAGAGGCAGAGAACAGTGACAGATATAATGTACACTATACACTATCACAGTGAGGAGGAGAGGGGCAGAGAACAGTGACAAATATAATGTATACTATACACTATCACAGTGAGGAGGAGAGAGGCAGAGAACAGTGACAGATATAATGTATACTATACACCATCACAGTGAGGAGGAGAGGGGCAGAGACCAGTGACAGATGTAATGTATACTATACACCATCACAGTGAGGAGGAGAGAGGCAGAGAACAGTGACAGATATAATGTATACTATACACTGTCACAGTGAGGAGGAGAGAGGCAGAGAACAGTGACAGATACAATGTATACTATACACTACACAGTGAGGAGGATAGAGGCAGAGAACAGTGACAGATATAATGTATACTATACACTGTCACAGTGAGGAGGAGAGAGGCAGAGAACAGTGACAGATACAATGTATACTATACACTATTACAGTGAGGAGGAGGGAGGCAGAGAACAGTGACAGATATAATGTATACTATACACTATCACAGTGAGGAGGAGAGAGGCAGAGAACAGTGACAGATATAATGTATACTATACACCATCACAGTGAGGAGGAGAGAGGCAGAGAACAGTGACAGATATAATGTATACTATACACCATCACAGTGAGGAGGAGAGGGTCAGAGAACAGTGACAGATACAATGTATACTATACACTATCACATTGAGGAGGAGAGGGGAAGAGAACAGTGACAGATATAATGTATACTATACACTATCACAGTGAGGAGGAGAGAGGAAGAGAACAGTGACAGATATAATGTATACTATACACTATCACAGTGAGGAGGAGAGAGGAAGAGAACAGTGACAGATATAATGTATACTATACACTATCACAGTGAGGAGGAGAGGGGCAGAGAACAGTGACAGATACAATGTATACTATACACTATCACAGTGAGGAGGAGGGAGGCAGAGAACAGTGACAGATATAATGTATACTATACACTATCACAGTGAGGAGGAGAGAGGCAGAGAACAGTGACAGATATAATGTATACTATACACCATCACAGTGAGGAGGAGAGAGGCAGAGAACAGTGACAGATATAATGTATACTATACACTATCACAGTGAGGAGGAGAGGGGCAGAGAACAGTGACAGATACAATGTATACTATACACTATCACATTGAGGAGGAGAGGGGAAGAGAACAGTGACAGATATAATGTATACTATACACTATCACAGTGAGGAGGAGAGAGGAAGAGAACAGTGACAGATATAATGTATACTATACACTATCACAGTGAGGAGGAGAGAGGAAGAGAACAGTGACAGATATAATGTATACTATACACTATCACAGTGAGGAGGAGAGGGGCAGAGAACAGTGACAGATACAATGTATACTATACACTACACAGTGAGGAGGATAGAGGCAGAGAACAGTGACAGATATAATGTATACTATACACTATCACAGTGAGGAGGAGAGAGGCAGAGAACAGTGACAGATGTAATGTATACTATACAGTATCACAGTGAGGAGGAGAGAGGCAGAGAACAGTGACAGATATAATGTATACTATACAGTATCACAGTGAGGAGGAGAGAGGCAGAGAACAGTGACAGATATAATGTATACTATACAGTATCACAGTGAGGAGGAGAGAGGCAGAGAACAGTGACAGATATAATGTTTACTATACAGTATCACAGTGAGGAGGAGAGAGGCAGAGAACAGTGACAGATATAATGTATACTATACACTATCACAGTGAGGAGGAGAGGGGCAGAGAACAGTGACAGATATAATGTATACTATACACTATCACAGTGAGGAGGAGAGAGGCAGAGAACAGTGACAGATATAATGTATACTACACACTATCACAGCGAGGAGGAGAGGGGCAGAGAACAGTGACAGATATAATGTATACTATACACCATCACAGTGAGGAGGAGAGAGGCAGAGAACAGTGACAGATATAATGTATACTATACTATCACAGTGAGGAGGAGAGAGGCAGAGAACAGTGACAGATATAATGTATACTATACACCATCACAGTGAGGAGGAGAGAGGCAGAGAACAGTGACAGATATAATGTATACTATACTATCACAGTGAGGAGGAGAGAGGCAGGGAACAGTGATAGATATAATATATACTATACACTATCACAGTGAGGAGGAGAGAGGCAGAGAACAGTGACAGATATAATGTATACTATACACTATCACAGTGAGGAGGAGAGGGGCAGAGAACAGTGACAGATATAATGTATACTATACACTATCACAGTGAGGAGGAGAGAGGCAGAGAACAGTGACAGATATAATGTATACTATACACTATCACAGTGAGGAGGAGAGAGGCAGAGAACAGTGACAGATATAATGTATACTATACACTATCACAGTGAGGAGGAGAGAGGCAGAGAACAGTGACAGATATAATGTATACTATACACTATCACAGTGATGAGGAGAGAGGCAGAGAACAGTGACAGATATAATGTATACTATACACTATCACAGTGAGGGGGAGAGAGGCAGAGAACAGTGACAGATATAATGTATACTATACACTATCACAGTGAGGAGGAGAGGGGCAGAGAACAGTGACAGATATAATGTATACTATACACTATCACAGTGAGGAGGAGAGGGGCAGAGAACAGTGACAGATATAATGTATACATACAATTGCATTTCTCTTGTGGCTTCATTTGCGCATTTGTGATCGCTGTGGCATTAAGGAGTTAAACATATATTCTCTGATACATATACACATACAATCTATCTTCCACAAACACAATATCACTCCTACAGACACATGCACAGTCTCATAGACACATACACACTAGTTGTAATCACTAGGTGTGATAAAGCACCATTGTGTGCGCTGCGTCTCAAAATTCATCACAAGACACAGATTTATAACTGAGGATTTATTAATTAAATAGTATAAAAAGTAAAAGGAAGAGCGTGAAGGGACAGGGGACTTACAATATCTGAGCTTGCCAAGCCCAGCCTTCAACAGCTGGATCAGTGAGATTCGTTTAATACATTCCCAGTCAATGAATCGAGGCTTCACGCTTGTCTTTGGATAGACAGTCACCGTCACCCACAGTCTCAGTGTCCACGACTGGCCACAGTCAATGGAAGCATTGTAATAAGGTGGCTGGACACAAGCAGTGCATTGCTAAGTAATGGGTTGTGCCCCCCCATCTTTAAAGGAGCAGTAAACTTTTTTTTAAATAAAATCTAAAAACCTGTATGTTATAGAACCTTACCTGCTGAGTAAAACAAGGGAATTCCCACCGTTGTCAGTTGCTTCATTCAAATGTTAGTGAATTACAGAGTGATTACTTCCTGACAGTTCAATCTGACAGGAAGTGACTTTACACATTCTCATTCTGAGGAGAACTCTTTGTCAGTGACTTAACTGGGTCTGTGTGATTTCACCCACTTCCTCTCCCCGTTCTGTCCACTAGGATTCCAGTCTTCCTGATATTCCTGTCTCATCCTCTGTCCTCCCAGGTAAGGGCCGGCTCCAGAATCTGCCTGATGACCCTGCCCACCCCTGTATTTAGTATGGCTAATCACTGATCCATCTGTTTCCCAATTATTAACTCTTTAATGCCTGAGCGGTCTCCTACGCGCTGTGAAGGAATGCCACATACACCTCACTACCATCTCAGGGATAAACATACACTAAAATTTAAGTATAAAATGTATATTGTCTTAGATGTGTTGTTATTCTGCAATTTGGGGGAAGCCTTCATCCGTGCACCTCTCATCTCCTGCTGCACCTTGGTCAGTACGTTGCAACCTTCTGACCAGGAAGAGAGAAGTGCACAGGAAAATGGTGTCCCCCAGCCTGCTGTAATATTATATATCAAAAAAACAACTTTATTCCCTCTGAAAATAAACTCCACTCTGTGTTATATTACCCATTGCTATTTAGAAAACTAGTTATTATTTAATTTATATGTATAATAAGTGACGCTAGTTAAGGTGTGCCGTACAGGCACTTCCTTTCTTCACACTACATTACCTCCTCCACTCACTGACACATACAGGGAACCTTTCACCTTAAAGGGATAGTAATACTTCGTTTTAACTTTATTTTATTTTGTAGGCATTAAAAAAACATGAAGAACGATAGAAGTCTTATCTCTCAAACCTTTATGGTTTGAGAGATATTCACAAGCAACGTTTCCCCTCCCGCCCCTTTTACCTAGTGTAAGCCATCTCTTCTCAGATGTGGAATGCAGTCCATAGACCAGACAGATAACAGCAGGGGACAATCTTCTTCCTATGAGAACAATGAAAGCCCTGCCCCCCTTTTACCTAGTGTAAGACATCTCTTCTCAGATGTGGAATGCAGTCCATAGACCAGACAGATAACAGCAGGGGACAATCTTCTTCCTATGAGAACAATGAAAGCCCTGCCCCCCTTTTACCTAGTGTAAGACATCTCTTCTCAGATGTGGAATGCAGTCCATAGACCAGACAGATAACAGCAGGGGACAATCTTCTTCCTATGAGAACAATGAAAGCCCTGCCCCCCTTTTACCTAGTGTAAGCCATCTCTTCTCAGATGTGGAATCCAGTCCATAGACCAGACAGATAACAGCAGGGGACAATCTTCTTCCTATGAGAACAATGAAAGCCCTGCCCCCCTTTTACCTAGTGTAAGACATCTCTTCTCAGATGTGGAATGCAGTCCATAGACCAGACAGATAACAGCAGGGGACAATCTTCTTCCTATGAGAACAATGAAAGCCCTGCCCCCCTTTTACCTAGTGTAAGCCATCTCTTCTCAGATGTGGAATCCAGTCCATAGACCAGACAGATAACAGAAGGGGACAATCTTCTTCCTATGAGAACAATGAAAGCCCTGCCCCCCTTGACAAGTTTTTCAGGTTTTTCCCTTATCTTAATTGAAGATTGTCCCTCTCTGCAGTCTACCTGGGCACCTCCCTTCTGATCTGGTTGAACGGGGGGGGATACTTTGTTTGTGAATATCTCTTAAACCATAAAGGTTTGAGAGATAAGACTTATATCATTCTTCATGTTTTTTTAATGCCTACAAAATAAAATAAAGTTAAAACGAAGTATTACTATCCCTTTAAATGTATATTGAAAACATCATTCGGACCTGCCTGTGTCTCATGATCGCAGAGTCCAGCACATACATAGTAGGAGATTATTTCTGAACAGGTGAAAGTCTCCTAGTGCAACAGAGCGTAATTCGCTTATAAAACTCTAATAAAAAGATTAATTAGCATAAATTAGCATATGGTGCCACACTCATGGCTCACTCTGTAGTAATCTAACCAGACCTTGCCTTTACCCAGGGACTCTCAGGGAATATGCATGGAAATCAAAGCAGCCCTACAGCGTGCATTGTTTGTCTATGGGGACTTGGAGACGAAAGCTGTGGAGTTAGGGGATGCATTTACAGCCGAGGGGACAGTTCTGTGACCCCTGAGTGGCTGATGGGAGCTGTTTTGGAGCTGTCCAGAGTACCTGCAGGCTCCCACAGGAACAAAGAGTAAAACCTGGTAATTACCCATAATCGGGTGGGACAGGGAGGATGAGTCCTGGGTGCACAGTGGCATTTAGGGGGCCCCAGTCACAATTTTACCAGGGGCCTCAAAGGTTCTAAAAACTCCCCTGCTATTGAGATCCACAGACCTTGCCTCACCTCGACTACAGAATCCAATGGAATAACTGTCTGGACACTAGGTGGCACTGTTACAAACAGTATAATAGAAATAGAACAATAGTCAGAACTTTTGAATGACTGATTTCCAAACAAAATTAACCCATTGAATGATAAAGACATTTTCAACGCATTGCAAAGCATTTAAATTGGACATCTCTCTAGCATTCAAAGAGTTAACAGAAGCATTCACAAATACTTTAGAAAATGGGCTTCCACTCACAGTTAACTTAATGGAGCAGTACACTTTTTTATGAAGAATCATGTTCTGTAGGGATGTTTCTGTTCTGCCGGGAGATGTGTCATTTCAGAGTTATTAGTGTTTAATCTCGATTTTTTATATTAACAGTGACTCCTACTGGCCAAAACATTCACTTATCATTAACCTGGTGCCAGGGATGATTTTCTAAGATGGTGTTAGGTCACCTTATTTGTGGCAGACAAAGTGCCCAAAAAATGAACAGACCCACCGAGAAAAGGTACAGGGTAACTGACCAGAACAGGGTCACTGACCTGGCACTACCTGGCCGACAGTCAGCTGTGCCAGCTCAGGCAGTTATTGTGTTCCATGGGAGACAGGAGTCACTGACACCAGGGAGGAGATGCGGTAAAGGTTGATCAGGGGGCAGGGTGCCAATATGGGGGTGAATCTGTGTCCATGACACACTGACAGACGCACTGAGATGTCTTCCCCATCGTATCCCTGTGAATCCGCCCGCTATCCACCAACATTGCTATGAATCCGCCATGCCTTCGACAGGTTTACGATTTAGCATTAACTAATTTGATAATTACTAATTTGCATATAGTAATGAAGACTAATGGGCCATTGTCCTATTCATATGTTAATGTGAAATTTTGTCACGTGCACTAAGCGGCGGCCTTTGGGGGTCGGCGTTCAGTCCCAACATCACCTACAGAAGCTACTGATGTTGGAATCTTCTCATATGTCCCTTTGGAGCTAGAGGACAGTTTGCTGTTCTTGCTAAAGAGCAGGGACAGCAGCGGCCCTACCCTAACTCTTTCAGGGCCATAGAGATGTGTACTGCTCACCCCTGTGGCACTCAAAGGGTTCCAAAATGAGTGACTGGCAGAGAAGCTAAATATCACAGCTTCTCTGCCCTTCTGTACTGACTAAACCAGCTGAGCCAGCTAACTACGGATCAGATGATTCAGGTAAACCCAGAACTCACAAAGCACTCCACTGCAGAGTGTTTATCTGAATTGGCTGATCCCCTGCAGAGTGTTTACCTGAATCGGCTGATCCACTGCAGATTGTTTTTCTGAATCAGATGATCCACTGCAGAGTGTTTATCTGAATCAGCTGATCCACTGAAGAGTGTTTATCTGAATCAGCTGATCCACTGCAGAGTGTTTATCTGAATCAGCTGATCCACTGCAGAGTGTTTATCTGAATCAGCTGATCCACTGCAGAGTGTTTATCTGAATCGGCTGATCCACTGCAGAGTGTTTATCTGAATCAGCTGATCCACTGCAGAGTGTTTTTCTGAATCAGCTGATCCACTGAAGAGTGTTTATCTGAATCAGCTGATCGGCGGATTTCCCACTGGTTCAGTTAGTACAGAAGGGCAGACAAGCTGTGATATATAGTTACTCTGCATGCTCTCACTTTGGGTCCCTTTCAGTACAATCCACATCCTTATGGGACTGAAAGGGTGAAGGGAGCAATGCGAACGTCTGAGCAGATCCTCTCTTCCCCACTGGGCAAGGGTGGGAGTAGAGAGGATGCACTCATACTTGAGGGTTATTGAACTGCTGGTGAAGTGTGAGTGAGGGCATCCCTTACACATCACCTGCAGTACTACAACCCTGTAGTCTAATAATTAGATTGGAACCCCCTCCACTTCCATACTTATTATTGGTTTGTATGGTGACTAGTGTAAAAGACTGTGTACACGTGCCAAGGTCCGGGTGATGTTAACCCTTCGATTGCCAGAGAGGTACAAGCAATACGTTGTGTACCCCCTCTGGCACACAAAGGGTTAAGAGGTCGGTCCTGCTCTGCGTCCTACCGCCAACACAGTCATGCACTGTAGAAACTGACTAATAGCACAGAATGCTCCTAGCACCGAACTCCCAGCATTCCTACACCTCCCAGCATTCCATGCTCCCAGAATTCCGTGCTCCCAGCATTCTGTGCATTTGGGCAGTCTGTACTGTGCATGATGGCTTCTGACAAACATCCTAGCGAATTATTATATACGATGTGTAACTCCCTCCTCATGGTTATGTGCTCGGCACACATCACCAGACGCACATCGCCATAACATCGGAGTGTAGTAGCGCATCTTCCGCAGTTCTTCCTTGGAATGTGAGAGTAACAGCCACAGCACTTCCATTTCGGAGCAGTGTAAGTAGCCTTGTCTTACCCAGCAGGAAATTCCTATAACATACAGGTTTACAAGAACGTAATTCTACTGCGCCAATACTACCGATGTCCATCAAGGATAATGGCATAATATGGGTATAGGTCCTGGTACTCAAGGGCTCTTATAAAGTGTTATTTATTGTGCAAAAATACAAAAGTGAGTATTTCACTTAGAAGCCTTCATCAGGACTCACGAGTGAACTGAAACACGGACCATGAATTATATATAAGATCCATCTTCAAATATACATATATATAGAGAGAGAGATATATAGATATATGTTACACACACACACACACATAAATATATACTTTGATATATTTTGTATGTATATATATTTATATATACCCAATCTAAATCAGCAGTATCTATATATATAAAAGAAGACTTTGTGCCTGCCAAAACACACCCAGGGGAGGCATAAAGCAGGAGTTACTACTCCTATTGGGTGATTCAGTCATGCAGGGAGTTGGCCCACCCCCACTATGCAGCCCGCCCACCACTATCAAAGTCAGAAAAAAACAATATGGCCGCCACTTGCTCCTGCACCACAGACAAACACACATGCCCCACTCACACACACAGACCACCACACACACATGCCCCACTCACACAGCACCACACACACACACACACATGCCCCACTTACACAGCACCAAACAGACATGCCCCCACTCACACACACAGCACCACATACACACACAAAGCCAGAAATACATATGGCTGATACACACACACAGTCACTCACCCTGACTCCCAGAGGCCTCAGCAGGACCTGTACTGCAGCACCAGAGGAACAAAATTGCACTCAAAGGGTTAAGGTAGGTCCTCATTACTCAATTATTTCTTCACTGTCATCATTTGCCATGCAAGACACAGGACAGACAGCCATCAGATTCACACTTAACCCACTGACTGCCACAGGGTTGTGTATCAAGTTTTACCCCTCAGGGAGTGTGTTCAAACCCCTCACACTCTAAACTTGCATTTCCCTCCCACTTCTCCTCCTTCCCCAGCCTATTACTAACACTTTTCCATATTTATGTTAAGCCCCGCCCCACTCACGATTAAGCCCCGCCCCCTTTTAACCCAGATTGCTCTCTCCACATCAGCACCACATGAGGGACTCCACAAGTAAAAGTTCACAGGTATTACACACTCATACACACACTCACACAGCACCAAACACCCATACACACACACAAAGCCAGAAAGAAAGATGGCTGACACACAGTCACTCACCTTGACTCCCAGTGGCCTCAGCAGGACCTGTAGTAAAGCCACTGAACGGTGCTGCATCACCAGGGGAACAAAATGGCACTCAAAGTGTTAAGGTAGGCCCTCATTGCTGAATTACTTCTTCACTGTCACCATTTGCCATGCAAGACACAGGACAGACAGCCATCAGATTCACACTTAACCCACTGACTGCCACAGGGTTCTGTATCAAGTTTTACCCCTCATGGAGTGTGTTAAAACCCCTCACACTGTAAGCTTGCATTCTCCTCCCACTTCTCCTCCTTCCCCAGCCTATTACTAACACTTTTTCACATTTATGTTAAGCCACGCCCCCTACTCGCGATTAAGCCCCACCCACTTTTAACCCAGCTTGCCCCATTTGTCTCTCCACATCAGCACCACATCAGTCCCCTCTAGGGACTTCACAAGTCAGTGTTCCCAGGTATGAACACACTTCCCACTGCTATTTAACTCTGACATGCCTCTCTGTACCTTAACCCTTTGAGTGCCAGAGGGGTACACAACTCATGAGCACATGTGTTTCTGCTCATATATGTTGCGTGTCTGTGTGTGTACATCTCTGTTACATATGTGTGTCCATGTGTGCATCTCCAGTGTGTCTGTGTGTACATGTGTTTTGCATGTCTCTGCCGCTCACTGTGTGTATGTGCATACCTCCCAACATTTCACAGGGCCAAAGAGGGACACGTTAGTTTTAGGTGATATTATTGGGGGTGTGGCTGGTGGGCGGGGCATTAGTAAGAATTTTTAGGTTATTTCATGACCTATTACTGGCTATTTATGTAACTGAATAAATGATTTAGTTCAAGACCAAAGTATTTAATTTGCACAGACTAATGTATAAACACATATACTGAAGTTTATTGCTTTATTGCTGTACAGCAAAGTAATACACACCACACAGTCAGGGCTGGTGCAAGGATTTTTGCCACCCTAGGCAAAACCTAATTTTGCCGCCCATTTCGCTCCGCCCCTTGTGTCCCACCCCTTTATACCCCGCCTACTTATACCCAACCTCTTTTCATGATTGTCCTCTCTCTGCCCCCTGAGCCACTCTGCCCCTGTTCTGGAGATGCCTGTAAGAGATGCCCCCCACCAGCTCCAACTTGCCCCTTATCAGCTTCACTTTGGCCCACCAGTTCCACTTTGCCCCTATCAACTCCAACTTGCCCCCATCAGCTCCAACGTGCCCCCACCAGCTCCATTTTGCCCCCTCAGCTTCACTTTGCCCCCTCAGCTCCACTTTGCCCCCTCAGCTCCAACTTACCCCCATCAGCTCCACTTTGCCCCCCATCCTCTCCAACTTACCCCCATCAGCTCCACTTTGCCCCCCATCTGCTCCAACTTGCCCCCACCAGCTCCTCTATGCCCTCTCAGCTCCAACTTTCCACTGTCAGCTCCACTATGCCCCCAGCAGCTCCAACTTGCCCCCATCCGCTCCAACTTGCCCCCCCATCCGCTCCAACTTGCCCCACCAGCTCCACTTTGCCCCCCCTCAGCTCCACTTGCCCCCCCTCAACTCCAGCTTGCCCCCCCTCAGCTCCACTTTGACCCTCATCAGCTCCACTTTGACCCTCATCAGCTCCACTTTGACCCTCATCAGCTCCAACTTGCCCCCATCATCTCCAACTTGCCCCCACCAGCTCCACTATGCCCCCTCAGCTCCAGCTTTCCCCTAACAGCTCCAACTTGCCCCCATCATCTCCACTTTGCCCCACATCTGCTCCAACTTGCCCCCTCAGCTCCACTATGCCCCCTCAGCTCCAACTTGCCCCCCATCATATACCTGTATCTCCCGCGCAGTCTTCTCTTCAGTAATGGAGAGCGCGGCGGGAGATCATGACTCCCAGCGCACTCTGCATTACTAAAGATCCGACCAGATGAGGGAGCGCTGTAGCAACACAGACCTGACTGTGTTGTGGTTCCTGGCATGGTGTGTGTGGGCGCAGCTCTTCTCCGCTGCATGCCCGCGCCCCCAGTACGTGTGCGCCCTAGGCCAGCGCCTACCTCGCCTATAGGTGGAGCCGGCCCTGCACACAGTCTGACCTCCTAAAAAGAGGGACAACAGGGTGGGAAAGAGGGACAGAGGGATTTGGCCCTCAAAGAGGGACTGTCCCTCCTAAAGAGGGACACTTGGGATGTATGGTATGTGTCTGCCTGTATGCTGCATATGTCTGTGTTTATCAGTGTGTCTGCATTTCAAACACGTGCGCCCAATGGTCATAACATGACGGGCAACGCCGTCCCATGTTGCTAGTATATTATATAATACAGGATGTTACGGTCACTTGTCAGCAGACCATAAAGAGTTATTGTTCCTATAATAAATATTTACAGTATATATATATATATATATATATATATATATATATATATATATACATATATGTAAATTGTATGAGGCCGGGCTATTTACAGTATATATATATGTATACTGTACAAGGCCCAGCTATTTACAGTGTATATACAGTATGAATATATGTATGTATGTATATATATATGTGTGTGTGTGTATATCTATCTCTCTCTATATATTTGTGTGTATGTGTGTATATATGTGTGTGTATATAGATATTTATATATATATGTGTGTGTATATCTGTCTATCTCTCTCTATATATATGTGTGTATATATATGTGTGTGTGTATATCTATATCTATATATCTATATATATATATATATAAAAGAAGACTTTGTGCCTGCCAAAACACACCCAGGGGAGGCATAAAGCAGGAGTTACTACTCCTATTGGGTGATTCAATCATGCAGGGAGTTGGCCCGCCCCCACTATGCAGCCCGCCCACCACTATCAAAGTCAGAAAAAAACAATATGGCCGCCACTTGCTCCTACACCACAGACAAACACACATGCCCCACTCACACACACAGACCACCACACACACATGCCCCACTCACACAGCACCACACAAACACACACACATGCCCCACTCACACAGCACCACACACACACACACATGCCCCACTTACACAGCACCAAACAGACATGCCCCCACACACACACACACACACCACCACATACACACACAAAGCCAGAAATAAATATGGCTGACACACACACACAGTCACTCACCCTGACTCCCAGAGGCCTCAGCAGGACCTGTACTGCAGCACCAGAGGAACAAAATTGCACTCAAAGGGTTAAGGTAGGTCCTCATTGCTCAATTATTTCTTCACTGTCATCATTTGCCATGCAAGACACAGGAAAGACAGCCATCAGATTCACACTTAACCCACTGACTGCCACAGGGTTGTGTATCAAGTTTTACCCCTCAGGGAGTGTGTTCAAACCCCTCACACTGTAAACTTGCATTTCTCTCCCATTTCTCCTCCTTCCCCAGCCTATTACTAACACTTTTCCATATTTATGTTAAGCCCCGCCCCCTACTCGCGATTAAGCCCTGCCCCCTTTTAACCCAGATTGCCCCATTGCTCTCTCCACATCAGCACCACATGAGGGACTCCACAAGTCAAAGTTCACAGGTATAACACACACATACACACTCACACAGCACCACCACACACACAAAGCCAGAAAGAAAGATGGCTGACACACAGTCACTCACCTTGACTCCCAGTGGCCTCAGCAGGACCTGTAGTAAAGCCACTGAACGGTGCTGCATCACCAGGGGAACAAAATGGCACTCAAAGGGTTAAGGTAGGCCCTCATTGCTGAATTACTTCTTCACTGTCACTATTTGCCATGCAAGACTCAGGACAGACAGCCATCAGATTCACACTTAACCCACTGACTGCCACAGGGTTCTGTATCAAGTTTTACCCCTCATGGAGTGTGTTCAAACCCCTCACACTGCAAACTTGCATTTCCCTCCCACTTCTCCTCCTTCCCCAGCCTATTACAACATTAGTTAATGTGTATCATAACTTTGGACTTCTTTTTAAACACATATCCCCCCGCCCCCTCTCACACCCTTACCTGGGGGAGGTGAGGTGGTCACACCCCCCCTCTCCCAAATCTAATCAATCCCCTCCCTGAGCTGGAGCGGCCAGCCACCATTGTCTAGGGACTGACCGCCCCAGCCCAGTAGGGGGGGAATACACATCTCATTGTAACAGGGGGAGAGGGCAGCCGTCTCATTGTGCTCCAGGCAGACAAGCTGCCCTCCACCCCTGATTTACTAACACTTTTCCACATTTATGTTAAGCCCCGCCCCTACTCACGATTAAGCCCCGCCCCCTTTTAACCCAAATTGCCCCATTGCTCTCTCCACATCAGCACCACATGAGGGACTCCACAAGTCAAAGTTCACAGGTATTACACACACATGCACCACCACACACACACAGCCAGAAAGAAATATGGCTGACACACAGTCACTCACCCTGACTCCCAGTGGCCTCAGCAGGACCTGTACTACAGCCACTGAAGGGTGTGACAGCACCAAGGGAACAAAATGGCACTCAGAGGGTTAAGGTAGGCCCTCATTGCTCAATTATTTCTTCACTGTCATCATTTGCCATGCAAGACTCAGGACAGACAGCCATCAGGTACACACTTAACCCACTGACTGCCACAGGGTTGTGTATAAGGTTTTACCCCTCAGGGAGTGTGTTCAAACCCCTCACACTGTAAACTTGCATTTCCCTCCCACTTCTTCTCCTTCCCCAGCCTATTACTAACACTTTTCCACATTTATGTTAAGCCCCGCCCCTACTCGCGATTAAGCCCCACCCACTTTTAACCCAGATTTCCCCATTTGTCTCTCCACATCAGCACCACATCAGTCCCCTCTAGGGACTTCACAAGTCAATGTTCCCAGGTATGAACACACTTCCCACTGCTATTGGAAGGCCGAAGGGGCAGCATTGCCCCTGACAGCCTTTAAGCTGGCAGGCAGCCCAGCCGGCTTTCCTTTGTTCTGGGGCTGTGGGCTGCCCTTCCACCCCCTCGCCTACGTGACCTGCAGGTGAGAGGTGTTGGGGGTGGGGGGGGAAGGGTAGCCAATGGCCCTGGAGCAGAGGGGCAGGCTTGGGGGGTTGGAGGGGTGGGGGGAGTGGAGGGAAGGGGTATAAGTATGTACCTGTAAAATAAAGATTTAATATACCTTTTGTGTTTTTAACTCTGACATGCCTCTCTATACCTTAACCCTTTGAGTGCCAGAGGGGTACACAACTCATGAGCACATGTGTTTCTGCTCATATATGTTGCGTGTCTGTGTGTGTACATCTCTGTTACATATGTGTGTCCATGTGTGCACCTCCAGTGTGTCTGTGTGTACATGTGTTTTGCATGTTTCTGCCGCGCACTGTGTGTATGTGCATACCTCCCAACATTTCACAGGGCCAAAGAGGGACACGTTAGTTTTAGGTGATATTTTTGGGGGCGTGCCTGGTGGGCAGGGCATTAGTAAGAATTTTTAGGTTATTTCATGACCTATTACTGGCTATTTATGTAACTGAATAAATGATTTAGTTCAAGACCAAATTATTTTATTTGCACAGACTAATGTATAAACACATATACTGAAGTTTATTGCTTTATTGCTGTAGAGCTAAGTAATACACACCACACAGTCAGGGCTGGTGCAAGGATTTTTGCCACCCTAGGCAAAACCTAATTTTGCCGCCCATTTCGCTCCGCCCCTTGTGTCCCACCCCTTTATACCCTGCCTACTTATACCCAACCTCTTTTCATGATTGTCCTCTCTCTGCCCCCTGAGCCACTCTGCCCCTGTTCTGGAGATGCCTGTAAGAGATGCCCCCCACCAGCTCCAACTTGCCCCTTATCAGCTTCACTTTGGCCCACCAGTTCCACCTTGCCCCTATCAACTCCAACTTGCCCCCATCAGCTCCAACGTGCCCCCACCAGCTCCATTTTGCCCCCTCAGCTCCACTTTGCCCCCTCAGCTCCAACTTACCCCCATCAGCTCCACTTTGCCCCCCATCCGCTCCAACTTGCCCCCACCAGCTCCACTATGCCCTCTCAGCTCCAACTTTCCACTATCAGCTCCACTATGCCCCCATCCGCTCCAACTTGCCCCCCCATCCGCTCCAACTTGCCCCACCAGCTCCACTTTGCTCCCCCTCAGCTCCACTTTGCCCCCCTCAGCTCCACTTGCCCCCCCCTCAGCTCCAACTTGCCCCCCCTCAGCTCCACTTTGACCCTCATCAGCTCCACTTTGACCCTCATCAGCTCCAACTTGCCCCCATCATCTCCAACTTGCCCCCACCAGCTCCACTATGCCCCCTCAGCTCCAGCTTTCCCCTAACAGCTCCAACTTGCCCCCATCATCTCCACTTTGCCCCACATCTGCTCCAACTTGCCCCCTCAACTCCACTATGCCCCCTCAGCTCCAACTTGCCCCCCCATCACATACCTGTATCTCCCGCGCAGTCTTCTCTTCAGTAATGCAGAGCGCGGCAGGAGATCATGACTCCCAGCGCGCTCTGCATTACTAAAGATCCGACCAGATGAGGGAGCGCTGTAGCAACATAGACCTGACTGTGTTGTGGTTCCTGGCGTGGTGTGTGCGGGCGCAGCTCTTCTCCGCTGCATGCCCGCGCCCCCAGTACGTGTGCGCCCTAGGCCGGCGCCTACCTCGCCTATAGGTGGAGCCGGCCCTGCACACAGTCTGACCTCCTAAAAAGAGGGACAACAGGGTGGGAAAGAGGGACAGAGGGATTTGGCCCTCAAAGAGGGACACTTGGGATGTATGGTATGTGTCTGCCTGTGTGTTGCATATGTCTGTGTTTATCAGTGTGTCTGCATTTCACACACGTGCGCCCAACGGTCATAACATGACGGGCAATGCCGTCCCACATTGCTAGTATATATATATATATAATGTATATATATTAGGGAATTACATTACAGGATCCTTATAAGTGGATAAAATGTGAAGTAAACCAACTGCATAGGGAAGAAGAACAAATTCTCAAAATTCCATTCAATTTAACCCTTTTGCACTTCAGCGCGGTCTCCATCACTTAGACCCATATCTTCAAAAGACATTTGCAGTAGTTCTGGAGCAAATCAACTGCACCGTAGGGGGACAAACACAAATTCTGGAATTCTCATTTATTTAAATGGGGACTGTTAACCCCTTCAATGATGGAGAGCTCTCTAGCACTCATGAGTTAAAAGCCCCATTTAAATCAATGGCAATTGTCAGTTCTCCCCTATAACGCTAATTGTTTGCCCCAGAATCGCTCCAGTTTTCTTTTGAAAATACGGCCCGTAGAGATGCAGTGCACTAGAGACTGCCAGCATTCTAAGAGTTAAAAGACCTATTTAAATCAATAGGAGTCTTTGTTTGCCCCCTCCCCAGTGGCACAGTTGGTTTGCCCCAGAATTGCTCCCATTTTCTTAGTAGATCAGCCTCAGCGAGTGCGTATTAGCGATTACTTTTCACACGGACGATCTGGTATTTTCAAACCGAGAACAGATCCACATTACACCCCGCGAACTTAAAGTGTCAGAAGCACCTTATTTCAGTTTAGTTTCATTTGAAAAAGCTTTCACCTATATGAATTATTAGCCTTTTTTAACCCCTTACGAAAGGCCGATAGCTCATGTGACCATTTTTTATTTCGGCATCCCCTTCAGGGCTCCATGAACGCCGTGCAGCCGCGCAGGGAGCCCTTTATTCCACAACGGTCCTGGCACATCATGGGTGCTTAACACAAATCTACCCATGACATGTCAGGACCATCAAGGGTCGTTAAGGGGTTAAAATATAAAGTAATAGTTTGTCAGTTATTTAGATTTACCTATGTGTCAGCTTATACAGATTAGATGTACTGCCTGGCACAGCCGTGTGCCAGATATTAAAATTCTACACTGCTCTCCCTCCCAACCAGTGGCGTAACTATAGGGGTCGCACCTGCGACCCGGCCCATGCACTCCAGGGGCCCAGCCTCCCCCTGCAACCCCTCCACCTGGTGACCGGCAATCTCCAGCTGGCGCGGAGGCTTCTAGTTACACCTCTGCTCCCAACTGTCACTCCCTGGCAGTCAGGTACTAACATTCCACACTGTACTCCCTCCCAGCTGCTACCCTCTCATACTCTCCCCCACTTCCTTCTACTTATTGTAGTAACTGAAGAAAACAGGTTCATAAGACACCTCACTACACTGCAAAACTACATTATTATACTTATATTTTACCCACCGAGTTCCAAAGCATGAGCGAGTGGCAGTTGGGAGGGAGGGAATTTTTGAGTGCTCATATGTGGCACACAGCTCTGCCAGCCAGTACCGTCTAGCTTGCATAATGTGACATATAAATAAAGATGGCTATCTCATAAAATATTGTTTTAATACAAAAATGGCTAATATAGGTTTTTTTTCACGTTATCACAAGGTGTTACTTGCACTTTAATGCTTTATGTTGGGACCAACGCGTTTTACTCAGTGAGATCACAGGCTGGGAAAGGTGATGGTAGATCATGTGACCAGCATGGACGAGATGAGATTCTTGCATATGTAATGAGCAGCCTGGTCCATTGTAGGAAATATTGGGAAGACTGCAGGGGAGTTGCTAGGTACTGTTCCATGGAGCCAGCGCCCCCTGTCTTGTGATTAAAGCCCTGAGTCTTGCTTCCAGTTCGGGGCAAGTCGTGATGCTACTCTCTCTTCTAGGAATGGTGCAAATGGGTGCTCACTGCACTAATAATGCATGAAGATGACTTAACCGTTTTAGTGCCAGAGGGGTACACAATGCATTGGTCTGGCACTCAAAGGGTTAGGCCCCAGGACTTTTGGGACTTTAACAACTCCCCTGTTCACTGAATGGAGTTTTGGTGGCTTTGAGGCAAAATGTCGGTTCTGGACTGACGCTCCCATTTGTCATATGAACTATAGTGGATGGTTGTGTGGCCACTGAAGTCTTGAAGCCCATAAGAAGAGAGGACTTTACTGAATGCTAAACCACATCACGGACAGCACTGTAAGGTCTTCAGATCTGTATTGGCCCCAGGGCCAGGCTGTGGAAACGCTGCCCAGAATAGGGTTGTCCAGTGAAATGATAAATATGTTAAAGCATCCACTTCTCCAGAACTGAGGTCCCTGTCTTCATGGTGGAGCTATGTTCCATGCTGTGTTAGTAGACCAGCCTCTAGGGTACAGTCATTATGGAGCTATGTTCCATGCTGTATTAGACCAGCCTCTAGGGTACAGTCATTATGGAGCCATATTCCATGCTGTATTAGACCAGCCTCTAGGGTACAGTCATTATGGAGCCATATTCCATGCTGTATTAGACCAGCCTCTAGGGTACAGTCATGATGGAGCCATATTCCATGCTGTATTAGACCAGCCTCTAGGGTACAGTCATGATGGAGCCATGTTCCATGTTGTGTCAGAAGACCAGCCTCTAGGGTACAGTCATAATGGAGCCATGTTTCATGCTGTGTTAGTAGACCAGCCTCTAGGGTGCAGTCATGATGGAGCCATGTTCCATGCTGTGTTAGTAGACCAGCCTCTAGGGTACAGTCATGATAGAGCCATGTTCCATGCTGTGTTATTAGACCAGGCTCTAGGGTACAGTCATGATAGAGCCATGTTCCTTGCTGTGTTAGTAAACCACCCTGTAGGGCAGAGGTTCTCAGCCCATGCCCTCAGTGGCCACGAACAGGCCAGGACTTAGGAATTTCTTAAAGGGAAATTCTCAAATCCCGGCCAGTTAGTAGCCACTGAGGGCACGGGTTGAGAACCACTGCTCTAGGGTACAGTCAGGATGGACCTATGTTCCATGCCCTGTTAGTAGACCAGCCTCTAGGCTACAGTCATGATGGAACCATGTTCCATGCTGTCTCAGAAGACCAGTCTCTAGGGTACAGTCATGATAAGGCCATGTTCCATGCTGTGTTAGTAGACCAGCCTCCAGGGTGCAGTCACGATAGAGCCATGTTCCATGCTGTGTCAGAAGACCAGTCTCTAGGGTACATTGATGGTGGAGAAATCGTCTCTAGGTTTCACCCTGTGAATTACCAACATCCCACCAAAACTCTACATCCGCCCTAGGAGGATTGGGGATCACAGAGCCTCTAATGCACCCCAACTTGTCCGAGGTCTCAGAATGAAAGCTGGGAGCATGAGGAAGTCCGTCTCTGTACTCCAACTTTATATCTGCTTCTCTGGAGTCATGATAATGGGATGATGAGATCCAATGGGGTCCGGGAAGTACAAGTCACAGTGCTAGTGGGTCTCCGGTTCCCCATGTCTATGGGAAATTCCCAAAGGAAGCTGCAAGAGACAGAAGGGGGGACAGTGAGGCTGATGTACTAAGAACAAGAGTCACTAAGGGGCAAAGGACCTGCTCCACAGAGGGCAAATAAATGTTCCCATTGATTTCAGTGGAGCACGTAAGTCCATGAATACTAGAGACATCGATTAGCAAAGCCTTGGAGACCTCTCTAGCACTGAGATGGCTACAAGCCCCAATTAAATCACTGGGAATTTGGGGAACATGTATTAGTCCCCTTTTGGTGCAGCTCATTAGCCCCAGAATTGCACCAATATTTCTTTGTCCATAAGACAGTGAGAGACAGACAAAGCAAGACAAGATGGGGCTGGAATTAACCTGTCCTGAGGCCTCTTTACCTTGACTGAGAAGCTGCAGGTTCCGGACCTCCTCTCGCACCTGCAGTTGCAGCACCTGCTGTAGAACCTCCTGCCTCTGGGATTCATGGGTAATACCCATGCGCTGCAACTTCTCTGCATTCAGCCTCAGCAAAGCCCGGCCTAAGAGAGAAAAAGAGAGGACTGAATCTGACATTCGCTATCTCCCCAACACCTCCTGTGTATTCACCCCAACATCACTCCCATATCCCCCCATATGTGTCCTGTGTATTCGCCCCAACATCACTCCCATATCCCCTATACACCTCCTGTATATTCACTCCAACATCACTCTCATATCCCCCCTTACACCTCCTGTGTATTCACCCCAACATCACTCACATATCCCTCATTACATCTCCTGTATATTCACCCCAACATCACTCTCATATCCCCCTTACTCCTTGTAATGGGTAGGGACCCGTTACTGGAGCTGTGCCCTGGAAACATCCAGGGAAACCTGTTCAGCGGAGGAGTGGGATTCACGGCGGCAAGAGGCAGACACCGTACAGTGGTCCCATTGGTGGAGCTGGAGACTACCAGACTACCTGAGCAGTATGCTCACTCCAGCTCTCCATAATAACTATAACCTCCACTGCTAACAACTCACTGACTATTCCACACTACCTGAGCAGTATGCTCACTCCAGCTCTCCATACTAACTATAACCTCCACTGCTAACAACTCACTGACTATTCCACACTACCTGAGCAGTATGCTCACTCCAGATCTCCATATTAACTATAACCTCCACTACTAACAACTCACTGACTATTCCACACTACCTGATCAGTATGATCACTCCAGATCTCCATACTAACTATAACCTCCACTACTAACAACTCACTGACTATTCCACACTACCTGAGCAGTATGATCACTACAGATCTCCATACTAACTATAACCTCTGCTTCACTGCTAACAACTCACTGACTATTTCACATTACCTGATCAGTATGATCACTCCAGATCTCCATACTAACTATAACCTCCACTACTAACAACTCACTGACTATTCCACACTACCTGATCAGTATGATCACTCCAGATCTCCATACTAACTATAACCTCCACTACTAACAACTCACTGACTATTCCACACTACCTGAGCAGTATGATCACTCTAGATCTACATACTAACTATAACCTCCGCTCCACTACTAACAACCCACTGACTATTCCACACTACCTGAGCAGTATGATCACTCCAGATTTCCATACTAACTATAACCTCCACTGCTAACAACTCACTGAATATTCCACACTACCTGAGCAGTATGATCACTCCAGATCTCCATACTAACTATAACCTCCACTACTAACAACTCACTGACTATTCCACACTACCTGAGCAGTATGATCACTCCAGATCTCCATACTAACTATAACCTCCACTGCTAACAACTCACTGACTATTCCACACTACCTGAGCAGTATGATCACTCCAGATTTCCATACTAACTATAACCTCCACTGCTAACAACTCACTGACTATTCCATACTACCTGAGCAGTATGATCACTCCAGATTTCCATACTAACTATAACCTCCACTCCACTGCTAACAACTCACTGACTATTCCATACTACCTGAGCAGTATGATCACTACAGATCTCCATACTAACTATAACCTCCACTCCACTGCTAACAACTCACTGACTATTCCACACTACCTGAGCAGTATGATCACTCCAGATCTCCATACTAACTATAACCTCCACTCCACTGCTAACAATTCAGTGACTCTTCCACACTACCTGAGCAGTATGATCACTCCAGATCTCCATACTAACTATAACCTCCACTACTAACAATTCAGTGACTATTCCACACTACCTGAGCAGTATGATCACTCCAGATCTCCATACTAACTATAACCTCCACTGCTAACAACTCACTGACTATTCCACACTACCTGAGCAGTATAATCACTCCAGCTCTCCATACTAACTATAACCTCCACTACTAACAACTCACTGACTATTCCACACTACCTGAGCAGTATGATCACTCCAGATCTCCATACTAACTATAACCTCCACTACTAACAACTCACTGACTATTCCACACTACCTGAGCAGTATAATCACTACAGATCTCCATACTAACTATAACCTCCACTACTAACAACTCACTGACTATTCCACACTACCTGAGCAGTATGATCACTCCAGATCTCCATACTAACTATAATCTCCACTACTAACAACTCACTGACTATTCCACACTACCTGAGCAGTATGATCACTCCAGTTCTCCATACTAACTATAACCTCCACTACTAACAACTCACTGACTATTCCACACTACCTGAGCAGTATGATCACTCCAGATCTCCATACTAACTATAACCTCCACTGCTAACAACTCACTGACTATTCCACACTACCTGAGCAGTATGATCACTCCAGATCTCCATACTAACTATAACCTCCACTGCTAACAACTCACTGACTATTCCACACTACCTGAGCAGTATGATCACTCCAGATCTCCATACTAACTATAACCTCCACTGCTAACAACTCACTGACTATTCCACACTACCTGAGCAGTATAATCACTCCAGCTCTCCATACTAACTATAACCTCCACTACTAACAACTCACTGACTATTCCACACTACCTGAGCAGTATAATCACTCCAGCTCTCCATACTAACTATAACCTCCACTACTAACAACTCACTGACTATTCCACACTACATGAGCAGTATGATCACTGCAGATCTCCACACTAACTATAACCTTCACTACTAACAACTTACTGACTATTCCACACTACCTGAGCAATATGATCACTCCAGATCTCCATACTAACTATAACCTCCACTACTAACAACTCACTGACTATTCCACACTACCTGAGCAGTATGATAACTCCAGATCTTCATACTAACTATAACCTCCGCTCCACTACTAACAACTCACTGACTATTCCACACTACCTGAGCAGTATGATCACTACAGATCTCCATACTAACTATAACCTCCACTACTAACAACTCACTGACTATTCCACACTACCTGAGCAGTATGATCACTACAGATCTCCATACTAACTATAACCTCCACTGCTAACAACTCACTGACTATTCCACACTACCTGAGCAGTATGATCACTCCAGATCTCCATACTAACTATAACCTCCACTGTTAACAACTCACTGACTATTCCACACTACCTGAGCAGTATGATCACTCCAGATCTCCATACTAACTATAACCTCCACTACTAACAACTCACTGACTATTCCACACTACCTGAGCAGTATGATCACTCCAGATCTCCATACTAACTATAACCTCCACTACTAACAACTCACTAACTATTCCACACTACCTGAGCAGTATGATCACTCCAGATCTCCTTACTAACTATAACCTCCACTACTAACAACTCACTGACTATTCCACACTACCTGAGCAGTATAATCACTCCAGCTCTCCATACTAACTATAACCTCCACTACTAACAACTCACTGACTATTCCACACTACCTGAGCAGTATAATCACTCCAACTCTCCATACTAACTATAACCTCCACTACTAACAACTCACTGACTATTCCACACTACATGAGCAGTATGATCACTGCAGATCTCCACACTAACTATAACCTTCACTACTAACAACTTACTGACTATTCCACACTACCTGAGCAGTATGATCACTCCAGATCTCCATGCTAACTATAACCTCCACTGCTAACAACTCACTGACTATTCCACACTACCTGAGCAGTATGATCACTCCACATCTCCATACTAACTATAACCTCCACTGCTAACAACTCACTGACTATTCCACACTACCTGAGCAGTATGATTACTCCAGCTCTCCATACTAACTATAACCTCCACTACTAACAACTCACTGACTATTCCACACTACCAAAGCAGTATAATCACTCCAGCTCTCCATACTAACTATAACCTCCACTACTAACAACTCACTGACTATTCCACACTACCTGAGCAGTATAATCACTCCAGCTCTCCATACTAACTATAACCTCCACTACTAACAACTCACTGACTATTCCACACTACATGAGCAGTATGATCACTGCAGATCTCCACACTAACTATAACCTTCACTACTAACAACTTACTGACTATTCCACACTACCTGAGCAGTATGATCACTCCAGATCTCCATGCTAACTATAACCTCCACTACTAACAACTCACTGACTATTCCACACTACCTGAGCAGTATGATCACTCCACATCTCCATACTAACTATAACCTCCACTGCTAACAACTCACTGACTATTCCACACTACCTGAGCAGTATGATCACTCCAGCTCTCCATACTAACTATAACCTCCACTGCTAACAACTCACTGACTATTCCACACTACCTGAGCAGTATGATCACTCCAGATCTCCATAATAACTATAACCTCCACTCCACTGCTAACAACTCACTGACTATTCCACACTACCTGAGCAGTATGATGACTCCAGATCTCCATACTGACTATAACCTCCACTGCTAACAACTCACTGAATATTCCACACTACCTGAGCAGTATGATCATTCCAGCTTTCCATACTAACTATAACCTCCACTACTAACAACTCACTGACTATTCCACACTACCTGAGCAGTATGATGACTCCAGATCTCCATACTGACTATAACCTCCACTACTAACAACTCACTGACTATTCCACACTACCTGAGCAGTATGATCACTCCAGATCTCCATACTAACTATAACCTCCACTACTAACAACTCACTGACTATTCCACACTACCTGAGCAGTATGATCACTCCAGATCTCCATACTGACTATAACCTCCACTACTAACAACTCACTGACTATTCCACACTACCTGAGCAGTATGATCACTCCAGATCTCCATACTAACTATAACCTCCACTACTAACAACTCACTGACTATTCCACACTACCTGAGCAGTATGATCACTCCAGATCTCCATACTAACTATAACCTCCACTGCTAACAACTCACTGACTATTCCACACTACCTGAGCAGTATGATCATTCCAGCTTTCCATACTAACTATAACCTCCACTACTAACAACTCACTGACTATTCCACACTACCTGAGCAGTATGATCACTCCAGATCTCCATACTAACTATAACCTCCACTACTAACAACTCATTGACTATTCCACACTACCTGAGCAGTATGATCACTCCAGATCTCCATACTAACTATAACCTCCACTACTAACAACTCACTGACTATTCCACACTACCTGAGCAGTATGATCACTCCAGCTCTCCATACTGACTATAACCTCCACTACACTACTAACAACTCACTGACTATTCCACACTACCTGAGCAGTATGATCACTCCAGATCTCCATACTAACTATAACCTCCACTACACTACTAACAACTCACTGACTATTCCACACGTCTTTATATCTACAAACAGAATGTAACTGTATATAATTTTAATATTCCATATGTATGTATATTCATATGTGTATGTATATATAATAACATGTAATATATACAATCCTCTACTGAAAACTATCCAGGACGTACTTGAAAACGAGAGAAATCTCAATGTATTCTTCCCAGTAAAACATTTTCTAAATAAATAAAATAAATAAATTAGCATCCAAACTTTACCCTAAAGTTGCAGGGAAGAGAGAATAGAGTGGAGGCCCTCAACCCCCCCCCTCAAAAAAAAAACACAGTTTATTGGAAATACATTAAAAACAGACACGGTGATGAGGCTGTGATGCCCTTTACATCAGGACTGCCCAAGTCCAGTCCTCTAGCGCCACCAACAGGCCAGGATCTAAGTATTTCCCTGATTACACACAGGTGAGTTAATCAGTGGATCATTTATTGTGACTGACTCACCTGTGATTAATCAGGGAAATCCTCACATCCCGGCCTGTTAGTGGCCCCTGAGGACAGAACTTGGGCAGCCCTGACTCACAGTGTGAGTGAAAACACTCAGGGACATCTGTTTTGCACCCTCTGGGTGCTTCCTCTTGGGTGAAACTGCTGTTACTGTGTGTTTTTGACTCATCCTGTAAGTGTATTATGGTTTACTAATATGAAAGCCCGGGCTAAAGTGCCACCCAGGCGGTGAGCCATTCAGAGAGCCCCACTCAGGATCAGCGCATTCAGACACCCTCTACTGTGCATGACTGCATCGTTCCCACAGTCTCTACTGCACATGACTGCATCGTTCCTACAGCCTCTACTGCGCATGACTGCATCGTTCCCACACTCTACTGCGCATGACTGCAACATTTGTTCAGTCCCTACTGCGCATGACTGCATCGTTCCGGAAGTCTCTACTGGGCATGACTGTATCGTTCCGGCAATCTCTACTGCGCATGACTGCATCATTCCGCCAGTCTCTACTGCGCACGACTGCATCATTCCGGATGTCTCTACTGTGCATGACTGCATTGTTCCGGATGTCTCTACTGTGCATGACTGCATTGTTCCGGCAATCTCTACTGCACATGATTGCATCGTTCCGCAAGTCTCTACTGCACATGACTGCATCATTCCGCCAGTCTCTACTGCGCATGACTGTATCGTTCCGGCAATCTCTACTGCGCATGACTGCATCGTTCCGCCAGTCTCTACTGGGCATGACTGTATCGTTCCGGCAGTCTCTACTGGGCATGACTGTATCGTTCCGGCAATCTCTACTGCGCATGACTGCATCATTCCGCCAGTCTCTACTGGGCATGACTGTATCGTTCCGGCAATCTCTACTGCGCATGACTGCATCATTCCGCCAGTCTCTACTGCGCATGACTGCATCGTTCCGGCAATCTCTACTGCGCATGACTGCATCATTCCGCCAGTCTCTACTGCGCATGACTGCATCGTTCCGGCAATCTCTACTGCACATGACTGCATCATTCCGGAAGTCTCTACTGCACATGACTGCATAATTCCGGAAGTCTCTACTGCGCATGACTGCATCGTTCCGCCAGTCTCTACTGCGCATGACTGCATCATTCTGCCAGTCTCTATTGCACATGACTGCATCATTCCGGCAGTCTCTACTACACATGACTGCATCGTTCTGGCAGTCTCTACTGCACATGACTGCATTGTTCCGGCAGTCTCTACTGCACATGACTGCATTGTTCTGCCAGTCTCTAGTGCCCATGACTGCATCGTTCTGGCAGTCTCTACTGCACATGACTGCATCATTCCGGCAGTCTCTACTGCGCATGACTGCATCATTCCGGAAGTCTCTACTGTGCATGACTGCATCATTCTGCCAGTCTCTACTGCACATGACTGCATCGTTCCGGCAGTCTCTATTGCACATGACTGCATCATTCCGGAAGTCTCTACTGTGCATGACTGCATTGTTCCGGCAGTCTCTACTGTACATGACTGCATTGTTCTGCCAGTCTCTACTGCACATGACTGCATCGTTCCGGCAGTCTCTACTGCACATGACTGCATCATTACGGCAGTCTCTACTGCACATGACTGCATCGTTCAGACAGTCTCTACTGCACATGACTGCATCGTTGCGGCAGTCTCTACTGCACATGACTGCATCTTTGTGGCAGTCTCTACTGCGCATGACTGCATTGTTCAGGCAGTCTCTACTGTGCATGACTGCATCGTTCCGCCAGTCTCTACTGCACATGACTGCATCGTTCTGCCAGTCTCTACTGCGCATGACTG
Organism: Rhinophrynus dorsalis; assembly: GCA_037306005.1. Taxonomy (NCBI): domain Eukaryota; kingdom Metazoa; phylum Chordata; class Amphibia; order Anura; family Rhinophrynidae; genus Rhinophrynus; species Rhinophrynus dorsalis. The sequence continues at coordinate 187,411,525 of CM074727.1, read as the reverse complement.
CATTGTTCAGGCAGTCTCTACTGTGCATGACTGCATCATTCCGGCAGTCTCTACTGCGCATGACTTCATCATTTCGGCAGTCTCTACTGAGCATGACTTCATAGTTTCGGCAGTCTCTACTGCGCATGACTGCATTGTTCCAGCAGTCTCTACTGCGCATGACTTCATAGTTCCGGCAGTCTCTACTGCGCATGACTGCATCGTTCCGCCAGTCTCTACTGCTCATGACTGCATCGTTCCGGCAGTCTCTACTGCGCATGACTTCATCATTTCGGCAGTCTCTACTGCGCATGACTTCATCATTTCGGCAGTCTCTACTGCGCATGACTGCATTGTTCCAGCAGTCTCTACTGTGCATGACTGCATCATTTCGGCAGTCTCTACTGCGCATGACTGCATTGTTCCAGCAGTCTCTACTGTACATGACTGCATCATTTCGGCAGTCTCTACTGCGCATGACTGCATTGTTCCAGCAGTCTCTACTGTACATGACTGCATCATTCCGGCAGTCTCTACTGCGCATGACTTCATCATTTCGGCAGTCTCTACTGCGCATGACTGCATTGTTCCAGCAGTCTCTACTGCGCATGACTGCATCGTTAGGACAGTCTCTACTGCGCATGACTGCATCGTTCTGGCAGTCTCTACTGTGCATGACTGCATCGTTCCGGCAGTCTCTACTGTACATGACTGCATAGTTCTGACAGTCTCTACTGTACATGACTGCATAGTTCCAGCAGTCTCTACTGAGCATGACTGCATCATTCTGCCAGTCTCTACTGTGCATGACTGCATCTTTCTGACAGTCTCTACTGCGCATGACTGCATCATTCTGCCAGTCTCTACTGTGCATGACTGCATCGTTCTGCCAGTATCTACTGCACAAGACTGCATCATTCCGGCATTCTCTACTGCGCATGACTGCATCGTTCTGGCAGTCTCTACTGCGCATGACTGCATCGTTCTGTCAGTCTCTACTGTGCATGACTGCATCGTTCCGGCAGTCTCTACTGTGCATGACTGCATCGTTCTGACAGTCTCTATTGCATGTGCTGTTACACACACAGGGATTTTTGCAGTCTAGTATTTTATATTATACAGATTTTTGCCTCATCACCCTGTGTGTTTTTAATGTATTTCCAAAAAACTGTTTTTTATGGACTTGAGTGCGTCTATGCTATTGTCTCTTTATGACTTCTTCCTCGCTATGCCATATGTTAGTGCAGGGCTCAAAATTTCCACTTGGCACTAGCCAATGGCGAGTGAAAATTTAGCCCTGGTGGGTATGTTTTGGCTTGCAGTGGAGAGTAAATTTTCAGATCTGGCTAGTAGCAAAGGACTTAAAATATGAGCCCTGTGTTAGTGGGTAAACCACTGGATTTACATATTGTGGTGGAGATTTTGTAGAGGATTCATTGATGTTGGCAGTAAGGAGCATTAAGAATGAAGCTTTCATCATCTCAGGAGTTCCAGCCCAGGATCCCTCACCTTTACATCCTCGTACTGTGGAAATTAACCAGGTCTGGGTGAATGGTTATAGATTTATTTGAAACACCCAAGGCTTGAAGTGCACACATTTGTATATATTTTATCCTAAAGTAGACACACTGTTTAAAAGTAAGTCCTGTGTAAGTCCCCTGGTAACAAAAATAAAATGTATTATGCAACAGATGTTAATCCATCTGAGTGTCAGAAAGGCACCTAATGCATTGTGCTGCAATGCACTAGATACCTCAACTCAAAGGGTTAATGTCAGTCATTGACTGGATGTAGTATGTCCTTCCGCTCCACAAATCCATCTTTACACACTCAACACTCTACCCATCGTTCTGATTTGTTTAATAGACTAAACTGGCAAACACTCAAATCCAGAAGAACCCTTAATCTTTGTTGCCTAGTTTATAACCACTTCTCTGGAAAGATCGCAGACGTACAGACAAAATGTAAACAAACCGGCTCCACACATGATCGCGATGTCTACAGACAATTTCAGAACACAAAGAAAGTAAAAATCCCTGAAGCTCAATATTTTACTGACAGCTGGAACAGTAACTATCAAAACCAGTCAACTTTCGGAAGGTTATTAAAAATATCTACATCCCCTCTAACCACTTGTATCCCCCGAACTATAAAACTAGGCAAAGAAACAATACGGTGACCCATTTCAATAGCTAATGCCAGAGGTGTAACTAGAAGCCACCGGGCCCTGATGTGAGAATTGCCATGGGCCCCCCCGACCACATTGGCCCCCTTCATCTCCACATTGGCCACCTCCACAATGCCCCTTCATCTCCACAATGCCCCACCTTCATCTCCACAATGCCCCTTCATCTCCACATTGGCCACCTCCACAATGCCCCTTCATCTCCACAATGCCCCACCTTCATCTCCACAATGCCCCTTCCACAATGCCCCCTTCATCTCCACAATGCCCCCTTCATCTTCACATTGCCCCTTCCACAATGCCCCCATCTCCACTTCATCTTCACATTGCCCCTTCCACAATGCCCCCTTCATCTCCACAATGCCCCTTCCACAATGCCCCCATCTCCACTTCATCTTCACATTGCCCCTTCCACAATGCCCCCTTCATCTCCACAATGCCCCTTCCACAATGCCCCCATCTCCACTTCATCTTCACATTGCCCCTTCCACAATGCCCCCTTCATCTCCACAATGCCCCTTCCACAATGCCCCCATCTCCACTTCATCTTCACATTGCCCCTTCCACAATGCCCCCTTCATCTCCACAATGCCTCTTCCACAATGCCCCCTTCATCTCCACAATGCCCCTTCCACAATGCCCCCTTCATCTCCACAATGCCCCACCTTCATCTCCACAATGCCCCTTCCACAATGCCCCCTTCATCTCCACAATGCCCCCTTCATCTCCACATCGCCCCTTCCACAATGCCCCCATCTCCACTTCATCTTCACATTGCCCCTTCCACAATGCCCCCTTCATCTCCACAATGCCTCTTCCACAATGCCCCCTTCATCTCCACAATGCCCCTTCCACAATGCCCCCTTCATCTCCACAATGCCCCCTTCATCTCCACATCGCCCCTTCCACAATGCCCCCATCTCCACTTCATCTTCACATTGCCCCTTCCACAATGCCCCCTTCATCTCCACAATGCCCCCATCTCCACATTTCCCTTTCCACAATGCCCCCATCTTCACACTTCCCCTTCATCTCCACATTGCCCCTTCCGCAATACCCCTGGCCCTACCTCCAGTCCATGGTGGTCTAGCGGTGTGGCTTGACAGATCTCTGCCTCCTTCAGCACAGATATGTACAACTGAAACTCCCGTGCGCCGCTCTAGTAATGCAGAGGCTGGGTGATGATGTCATCTCCTAGCGCTCTGTATTACTAGAGCGGTGCGCCGAGTGGGAGATCAGCTAAGCGACTGCTGCGGGGGAGGGGGTCAATCCCTATTGTTACGCCACTGGCTAATGCATGAATCAACTACTCTGATGGATGTGCCTCCTCACTATACAAAATAAAAATACTTCATTGACCCCTTCTCCGTGGTCCAGCAGCACTGCTGAATACAGATAGTGGAACCTTTGACCACCTCCTCAACCAAAAAATTAAATCACAATCTAGACCTGAACAACTGCCAGCAATGTTACTAACGCTCAGCGCCTCGGTCATGTGGATATATGCCCAAAAAATGAAAAATGGCTAAAGTTGTGCCTGTCCACAACGTGGGGATAAAATGTGGTCTCAAACTACAGACCAAGATCCAAAGTCCTGGAAACATGTGTCTACAAGCAACTATGTCTTCCCAACTGTCCAGCTTTATCACTCCACTTCGGTCAGGCTTTTGTCCAAATCACTCAACAGTCTCGGCCTTCCTAAAAGTATGCAATGATATCCAGACTGGCATGGAAAATGGTGGACTTACTGGAACTATTTTTCTTATTTTTGCAAAGGCCAAAAAAGATGTCTACATGCTGTCCACCATGCATGAGGACAGGACTGTGGCAGACTTTGCTCATGGCAGGAGAGGGGTACTGAGAAAGCCAGTCTGCATCAGAGATTATAATAAACACATGGGGGGGGGGAGTTGATCTGCAGTATACAATTCTTTTTTAATTTTCATATTGGCAAACCCCAATCCAAAATGTTTCTTACAGTTTCACCTGTGAGGTTGGGCATTACCATTGGCTGGAGGCAGAAGGTCCTGACAACCCATTGCAGGAAGCAGGTGGCAGAGGCAAGCGTGCTGCCCGCAGAGATCATGGGGACTTCTAATGGATAATAGTAAGGCTTAGTTCCAGATTGATTGAGCTGGGGAGCGGGAGGGAAGATGGGGGACTTATGTGGGATGAAATTAAGCTTATCTGGAGAGCGGAATACGCTGGGGGGAAGGAGGGAAGGTATTTGCCAGCATTAAAATTTTTTTTAGTAAGGGGGAGAACAAGGGAGTGTATTATACATATGCACTCTTGTTTTCCCCCAAAATCTTAGGTATAATATGCACCTTCGTATTATACACAGGTGCGTATTATACCTGAATTTTTACGGTACCTTGTAAATGTGAGCAATAGATTGAAATACTAGGCATATGGGATACTCTCCTATACAGGAGAAGCAAATTAATATATTTAGGGATATTTTTTTGTAATGAACTAATAGTATACAAATCCTGACAGGAAAATGTAAGTAAAATGTTGGGTTTTTTAAACATTTTTGTTCCTATTTTTCTATTTTAATCAAATTAAAATATGAGGTATTCATATAATTGTGGTATCAAAAGAAAGCCCTACTTCTGCTTAAAAAACAGTATATAATTTGTGTGGGTGTATTAAATGAATTAAAGAGAAAATATGGTTGACCAAAGACATAGTCAAAAAAGTTAAAATTTTTCCGGTCCTTACGTGTAATCCACCTCATATTTTCCCGGTCCATAACGGGTTAAATATATATATATATATATATATATATATATATATATATATATATATAAAAGAAGACTTTGTGCCTGCCAAAACACACCCAGGGGAGGCATAAAGCATGAGTTACTATTCCTATTGGGTGATTCAGTCATGCAGGGAGTTGGCCCGCCCCCACTATGCAGCACGCCCACCACTATCAAAGTCAGAAAAAAACAATATGGCCGCCACTTGCTCCTACACCACAGACAAACACACATGCCCCACTCACACAGCACTAAACACACACACATGCCCCACTCACACACACAGAGCACCACACACACACATGCCCCACTCACACACACAGAGCACCACACACACACACACGCCCCACTCACACAGCACCACACACACACACATGCCCCACTCACACACACAGAGCACCACACACACACATGCCCCACTCACACACACAGAGCACCACACACACACATGCCCCCACTCACACACACAGTCACTCACCCTGACTCCCAGTGGCCTCAGCAGGACCTGTAGTGCAGCACCAGGGGAACAAAATGGCACTCAAAGGGTTAAGGTAGGCCCTCTGCTGAATTATTTCTTCACTGTCATTTGCCATGCAAGACACAGGACAGACAGCCATCAGGTACACACTTAACCCACTGATTGCCACAGGGTTGTGTATCAAGTTTTACCCCTCAGGGAGTGTGTTCAATCCCCTCACACTGTAAACTTGCATTTCCCTCCCACTTCTCCTCCTTCCCCAGCCTATTACTAACACTTTTCCTCATTTATATTAAGCCCTGCCCCCTACTCGTGATTAAGCCCCGCCCCCTTTTAACCCAGATTGCCCCATTTGTCTCTCCACATCAGCACCACATCAGTCCCCTCTAGGGACTACACAAATCAAAGTTCCCAGGTATGAATACACTTCCCACTGCTATTGAACTCTCACATGCCTCTCTATACCTTAACCATTTGAGTGCCAGAGGGGTACACAACTCATGCACGCATGTGTTTCTGCTCATATATGTTGTGTGTGTACATCTCTGTTACATATGTGTGTCCATCGCCAGTGTGTCTGTGTGTGTGCGTGTCTTTTGCATGTTTCTGCCGCTCACTGTGTGTATGTGCATACCTCCCAACATTTCACATGGCCAAAGAGGGACACTGTAGTTTTAGGTGATATTGTTGGGGGCGTGGCTGGTGGGCGGGGCATTAGTAAGAATTTTTAGGTTATTTCATGACCTATTACTGGCTATTTATGTAACTGAATAAATGATTTAGTGCAAGACCAAAGTATTTTATTTGCACAGACTAATGTATAAGCACATATACTGACATTTATTGCTTTATTGCTGTAGAGCAAAGTAATACACACCACACAGTCACGGCTGGTGCAAGGATTTTTCCACCCTAGCCAAAACCTAATTTTGCCGCCCATTTCGCTCCGCCCCTTGTGTCCCACCCCTTTATACCCTGCCTACTTATACCCAACCTCTTTTCATGATTGTCCTCTCTCTGCCCCCGGGGCCAGTCTGCCCCTGATCTAAAGATGCCTGTAAGAGATGCCCCCCACCAGCTCCAACTTGCCCCTTATCAGCTCCACTTTGGCCCCATCAACTCCAACTTGCCCCCATCAACTCCAACTTACCCCCATCAGCTCCACTTTGCCCCCCACCAGCTCCACTTTGCCCCCCACCAGCTCCACTTTTTCCCCACCAGCTCCACTATGCCCCCCATCTGCTCCACTATGCCCCCATCCGCTCCAACTTGCCACCATCAGCTCCACTTTACCCACCATCCGCTCCAACTTGCCCCCACCAGCTCCACTTTTGCCCCCCCCTTTAGTTCCACAATGCCCCCTTCATCTCCACAATGCCTCTTCCACAATGCCCCCTTCATCTCCACAATGCCCCTTCCACAATGCCCCCTTCATCTCCACAATGCCCCACCTTCATCTCCACAATGCCCCTTCCACAATGCCCCCTTCATCTCCACAATGCCCCCTTCATCTCCACATCGCCCCTTCCACAATGCCCCCATCTCCACTTCATCTTCACATTGCCCCTTCCACAATGCCCCCTTCATCTCCACAATGCCTCTTCCACAATGCCCCCTTCATCTCCACAATGCCCCTTCCACAATGCCCCCTTCATCTCCACAATGCCCCCTTCATCTCCACATCGCCCCTTCCACAATGCCCCCATCTCCACTTCATCTTCACATTGCCCCTTCCACAATGCCCCCTTCATCTCCACAATGCCCCCATCTCCACATTTCCCTTTCCACAATGCCCCCATCTTCACACTTCCCCTTCATCTCCACATTGCCCCTTCCGCAATACCCCTGGCCCTACCTCCAGTCCATGGTGGTCTAGCGGTGTGGCTTGACAGATCTCTGCCTCCTTCAGCACAGATATGTACAACTGAAACTCCCGTGCGCCGCTCTAGTAATGCAGAGGCTGGGTGATGATGTCATCTCCTAGCGCTCTGTATTACTAGAGCGGTGCGCCGAGTGGGAGATCAGCTAAGCGACTGCTGCGGGGGAGGGGGTCAATCCCTTATTGTTACGCCACTGGCTAATGCATGAATCAACTACTCTGATGGATGTGCCTCCTCACTATACAAAATAAAAATACTTCATTGACCCCTTCTCCGTGGTCCAGCAGCACTGCTGAATACAGATAGTGGAACCTTTGACCACCTCCTCAACCAAAAAATTAAATCACAATCTAGACCTGAACAACTGCCAGCAATGTTACTAACGCTCAGCGCCTCGGTCATGTGGATATATGCCCAAAAAATGAAAAATGGCTAAAGTTGTGCCTGTCCACAACGTGGGGATAAAATGTGGTCTCAAACTACAGACCAAGATCCAAAGTCCTGGAAACATGTGTCTACAAGCAACTATGTCTTCCCAACTGTCCAGCTTTATCACTCCACTTCGGTCAGGCTTTTGTCCAAATCACTCAACAGTCTCGGCCTTCCTAAAAGTATGCAATGATATCCAGACTGGCATGGAAAATGGTGGACTTACTGGAACTATTTTTCTTATTTTTGCAAAGGCCAAAAAAGATGTCTACATGCTGTCCACCATGCATGAGGACAGGACTGTGGCAGACTTTGCTCATGGCAGGAGAGGGGTACTGAGAAAGCCAGTCTGCATCAGAGATTATAATAAACACATGGGGGGGGGGAGTTGATCTGCAGTATACAATTCTTTTTTAATTTTCATATTGGCAAACCCCAATCCAAAATGTTTCTTACAGTTTCACCTGTGAGGTTGGGCATTACCATTGGCTGGAGGCAGAAGGTCCTGACAACCCATTGCAGGAAGCAGGTGGCAGAGGCAAGCGTGCTGCCCGCAGAGATCATGGGGACTTCTAATGGATAATAGTAAGGCTTAGTTCCAGATTGATTGAGCTGGGGAGCGGGAGGGAAGATGGGGGACTTATGTGGGATGAAATTAAGCTTATCTGGAGAGCGGAATACGCTGGGGGGAAGGAGGGAAGGTATTTGCCAGCATTAAAATTTTTTTTAGTAAGGGGGAGAACAAGGGAGTGTATTATACATATGCACTCTTGTTTTCCCCCAAAATCTTAGGTATAATATGCACCTTCGTATTATACACAGGTGCGTATTATACCTGAATTTTTACGGTACCTTGTAAATGTGAGCAATAGATTGAAATACTAGGCATATGGGATACTCTCCTATACAGGAGAAGCAAATTAATATATTTAGGGATATTTTTTTGTAATGAACTAATAGTATACAAATCCTGACAGGAAAATGTAAGTAAAATGTTGGGTTTTTTAAACATTTTTGTTCCTATTTTTCTATTTTAATCAAATTAAAATATGAGGTATTCATATAATTGTGGTATCAAAAGAAAGCCCTACTTCTGCTTAAAAAACAGTATATAATTTGTGTGGGTGTATTAAATGAATTAAAGAGAAAATATGGTTGACCAAAGACATAGTCAAAAAAGTTAAAATTTTTCCGGTCCTTACGTGTAATCCACCTCATATTTTCCCGGTCCATAACGGGTTAAATATATATATATATATATATATATATATATATATATATATATATATATATATATATATATATATATATAAGAAGACTTTGTGCCTGCCAAAACACACCCAGGGGAGGCATAAAGCATGAGTTACTATTCCTATTGGGTGATTCAGTCATGCAGGGAGTTGGCCCGCCCCCACTATGCAGCACGCCCACCACTATCAAAGTCAGAAAAAAACAATATGGCCGCCACTTGCTCCTACACCACAGACAAACACACATGCCCCACTCACACAGCACTAAACACACACACATGCCCCACTCACACACACAGAGCACCACACACACACATGCCCCACTCACACACACAGAGCACCACACACACACACACGCCCCACTCACACAGCACCACACACACACACATGCCCCACTCACACACACAGAGCACCACACACACACATGCCCCACTCACACACACAGAGCACCACACACACACATGCCCCCACTCACACACACAGTCACTCACCCTGACTCCCAGTGGCCTCAGCAGGACCTGTAGTGCAGCACCAGGGGAACAAAATGGCACTCAAAGGGTTAAGGTAGGCCCTCTGCTGAATTATTTCTTCACTGTCATTTGCCATGCAAGACACAGGACAGACAGCCATCAGGTACACACTTAACCCACTGATTGCCACAGGGTTGTGTATCAAGTTTTACCCCTCAGGGAGTGTGTTCAATCCCCTCACACTGTAAACTTGCATTTCCCTCCCACTTCTCCTCCTTCCCCAGCCTATTACTAACACTTTTCCTCATTTATATTAAGCCCTGCCCCCTACTCGCGATTAAGCCCCGCCCCCTTTTAACCCAGATTGCCCCATTTGTCTCTCCACATCAGCACCACATCAGTCCCCTCTAGGGACTACACAAATCAAAGTTCCCAGGTATGAATACACTTCCCACTGCTATTGAACTCTCACATGCCTCTCTATACCTTAACCATTTGAGTGCCAGAGAGGTACACAACTCATGCACGCATGTGTTTCTGCTCATATATGTTGTGTGTGTACATCTCTGTTACATATGTGTGTCCATCGCCAGTGTGTCTGTGTGTGTGCGTGTCTTTTGCATGTTTCTGCCGCTCACTGTGTGTATGTGCATACCTCCCAACATTTCACATGGCCAAAGAGGGACACTGTAGTTTTAGGTGATATTGTTGGGGGCGTGGCTGGTGGGCGGGGCATTAGTAAGAATTTTTAGGTTATTTCATGACCTATTACTGGCTATTTATGTAACTGAATAAATGATTTAGTGCAAGACCAAAGTATTTTATTTGCACAGACTAATGTATAAGCACATATACTGACATTTATTGCTTTATTGCTGTAGAGCAAAGTAATACACACCACACAGTCACGGCTGGTGCAAGGATTTTTCCACCCTAGCCAAAACCTAATTTTGCCGCCCATTTCGCTCCGCCCCTTGTGTCCCACCCCTTTATACCCTGCCTACTTATACCCAACCTCTTTTCATGATTGTCCTCTCTCTGCCCCCGGGGCCAGTCTGCCCCTGATCTAAAGATGCCTGTAAGAGATGCCCCCCACCAGCTCCAACTTGCCCCTTATCAGCTCCACTTTGGCCCTATCAGCTGCACTTTGCCCCCCATCAACTCCAACTTGCCCCCATCAACTCCAACTTACCCCCATCAGCTCCACTTTGCCCCCCACCAGCTCCACTTTGCCCCCCACCAGCTCCACTTTTTCCCCACCAGCTCCACTATGCCCCCCATCTGCTCCACTATGCCCCCATCCGCTCCAACTTGCCACCATCAGCTCCACTTTACCCACCATCCGCTCCAACTTGCCCCCACCAGCTCCACTTTTGCCCCCCCCTTTAGTTCCACTATGCCCCTATCAGCTCCAACTTGCTCCTATCAGCTCCAACATACCCCCATCGGCTCCAATTTGCCCCCCAGCAGCTCCACTATGCCCCCAGCAGCTCCAACTTGCCTCCAACCGCTCCAACTTGCCACCAACAGCTCCACTTTGCCCCCATCCGCTCCAACTTGCCCCCACCAGCTCCACTTTGCCCCCCCTTCAGCTCCACTTTGACCCCCATCCGCTCCAACTTGCCCCCATCAGCTCCACTTTGACCTCCATCCGCTCCAACTTACCCTCATCAGCTCCAACTTGCCCCCAGCAGCTCCACTATGCCCCCTCAGCTCCAACTTGCCCCCATCAGCTCCACTTTGACCTCTATCCGCTCCAACTTACCCCCATCAGCTCCAACTTGCCCCCAGCAGCTCCACTATGCCCCCTGAGCTCCAACTTGCCCCTATCAGCTCCAACTTGCCCCCATCATCTCCACTTTGCCCCCCATCCGCTCCAACTTGGCCCCAGCAGCTCCAGTATGCCCCCTCAGCTCCAACTTGTCCCCCATCACATACCTGTAGCTCCCGCGCAGTCTTCTCTTCAGTAATGCAGAGCGTGGCGGGAGATCATGACTCCCAGCGCGCTCTGCATTACTAAAGATCCGACCCAATGAGGGAGCGCTGTAGCAACACAGACCTGACTGTGTTGTGGTTCCCGGCGTGGTGTGTGCGGGCGCAGCTCTTCTCCGCTGCATGCCCGCGCCACCAGTACGTGTGCGCCCTAGGCCGGCACCTACCTCACCTATAGGTGGAGCCGGCCCTGCACACAGTCTGACCTCCTAAAAAGAGGGACAACAGGGTGGGAAAGAGGGACAGAGGGATTTCGCCCTCAAAGAGGGACTGTCCCTCCTAAAGAGGGACACTTGGGATGTATGGTATGTGTCTGTCTGTGTGTTGCATATGTCTGTGTTTATCAGTGTGTCTGCATTTCACACACATGCGCCCAACAGTCATGACATGACGGGCAACGCCGTCCCACATTGCTAGTTATATATATATACACATACACTCACACACACATATACACACACAAAACACATATATGTATATATATAAAAGAGAAGGCATCATATGACCGAAAAACTTGTATAAAGCTTAATACACCCAGGGGTGGCAGTAAGGGGGAATATTCATGTATCCTCTCTGTCGCAAGTCCTGGAGATATAGAGGGGCGTGAATTTGACAGGAGCCATCAGGGCTCTGCAAGGATTTAGCCCTCCCTCAACTTCCTCCTCAACAACAGCAAAAAAAAAAAATGGCTGACAAACAAACACACACATAGATAGATGCATACATACACACATGTAGCCCCCTGGATATTTTCTGTTGTGGGTCCCCTAGGGAGTTAGAAGCGTTTACTAGGCTAGAATTGTGTAGTTGTGCTCAGGATGTGAAAAGGGGTTGTGGATTTCAAGGAACTGAATGAGAATACTCATAGCATTAAAAAGAAGCTTGGAATACAAGGACCTGAATGGGCATTCTCAGAACATGAAAATAGGCTTGGAATACAAGGAACTGAATGAACATTCTCAAAACATGAAAATAGGCTTGGAATACAAGGAACTGAATGGGCGTTCTCAGAACATGAACATAGGCTTGGAATACAAGGAACTGAATGGGCGTTCTCAGAACATGAAAATAGGCTTGGAATACAAGGAACTGAATGAGCATTCTCAAAACATGAAAATAGGCTTGGAATACAAGGAACTGAATGGGCGTTCTCAGAACATGAAAATAGGCTTGGAATACAAGGAACTGAATGAGCATTCTCAAAACATGAAAATAGGCTTGGAATACAAGGAACTGAATGAGCATTCTCAGAACATGAAAATAGGCTTGGAATACAAGGAACTGAATGGGCGTTCTCAGAACATGAACATAGGCTTGGAATACAAGGAACTGAATAGGCATTCTCAGAACATGAAAATAGGCTTGGAATACAAGGAACTGAATGGGCATTCTCAGAACATGAACATAGGCTTGGAATACAAGGAACTGAATAGACATTCTCAGAACATGAAAATATGCTTGTAATACAAGGAACTGAATGAGCATTCTCAGAACATGAAAAAGAAGCTTGGAGTACAAGAAACTTACTGGGCAGATGCACAACAGACACAGACATACACACACAGCCCTCACCTGAGTCTCTTCTATGCCCAAGTGTCCTCCTGCTCCACACACAATGCCCTCACCTGCACTTCTCCTGTTAGCCCTTTCAGTGCCAGAGGAGTATGCAATGCATTATTTGCAATGTTTTGCAAATCAATCTGGTACTCAAAGGATAAAACCTTTATAGACTCTTAACTTGCAGGGACGTAATGTAGAAGGGAGGGATGTCAGACACCTATGCTACTCAAATGGTTAACCCTTGGATGTTAAAAATATAAAGACTCAGAGATAAACTAAAGTATTACTATCTCTTTTAAACATTATGTACTCTTGACTTTTTCCGGTGTGACCACGTTGGGCTTTTTGTTTTTTTGAGCTGGACAGTTGATCCCCAGGATCCCTGGTCTTTCCTCAACTCACAGATGCCCAGCACTGCCCTCTCCACAGCTGATACCCCTGCCAGCCCCTAGGCTCAGGCCTGCTCCCTCAGAATCAACAGCGGCTTCTTCCTCCTGCACTGGATCCGGACATTGCGATCCACATTGAGAAGAGTGTCTCCACTGTACTGAGGACAGTTACGTAGGGCGATGAATCTACATTATTTATGTCATCGGGACAACGTCTTTATACATTAACATACCTCCCAACATTTCAAACAGCCAAAGAGGGACACTTTTCTTTTAGGTGGGTGTGGCTAATGGGCGGAGCATTACCGAGAACTTTGTAGGTTATTTCATTACCTGTTGACACCTTTTTGTTACCGAATAAACTATTCAGAGCAAGACTAAAGTTTTTATTTGCACAAATATATATATGTACACACGTACTGAGGTTTAAACTAACATTAATGTGGGTTTTACTGCTGCAGAGCAAACTGATACACATATACACACACCACACAGTCTCATCTCTTAAAAAGAGGGACAACAGGGTGGGAGGTATGTAAATAGGGACACTTGGGAGGTATGTAAATAGGGACACTTGGGAGGTATGTAAATAGAGACAATTGGGAGGTATGTAAATAGAGACAATTGGGAGGTATGTAAATAGGGACACTTGGGAGGAATGTAAACAGGGACACTTGGGAGGTATGTAAATAGGGACACTTGGGAGGTATGTAAATAGGGACACTTGGGAGGTATGCATTTCTTTATACATTTCTAAAATAATAAACTGCATTAAAGAATAAATAATAAGGGAAGAAAACCAGAGGACTTGTTCACACTTGCATGATAACAAGTTTACTGCACATACAAAAAACAAGGTTTTGGTATCATTGTCATCTATGGGGTTGTTCTCTCTAGTGTTTTTCCTTGTTCATCACTCAGAGCAACTTTGCTTGCTGAAAATAAACATGTCCTACAACGTGTGCATCAAAGTCTCACTAAGACCGATCTCCATTTAATAAGAAAGCGATCTGTGAGAAGCAGGCAGATAACCATCCCGTCTACAAACAGCACATACCGTGGCCATGACCCCCCTCCCCATGCAATGAAATGATGCGGCGCCGCTCCCGAGATGGTATTCAAATTAAGCTTGCGAGACAGTCACTACTGTACCTGTGAGACAGGAGGATTGATTACAATGAGAGACAGCTCACGTAGTTCTCAGGTGCATCGCTAGGTACTCACTGACGCTCACTCACAGACTTTTTGCTTTGAATGCAGCCAAAGTACACGCTGAACAAGGCATGCGTGTGCATATAACAAGCATTACACGCATGCGCAGCACATTAGGCGTCTCTCCTATCAGCGCAGTGTGGCTCACTGTGGTTAAGGCTGCCAAAACAGTACTGGCACATGTATGAAGTGGGCAAGAGGCCAGGAAAGCGGGACAATAGTGTAATGCGGGTGGGACAGCAGGTTTAGGCCCTAAAACCGGGACTGTCCCACGTAAATTGGGACAGTTGGCTGGTTTGCATTAACAGCAGTGTTTTTAACCATTTTAGTGCCAGACAGGTAACTAATGCATTGCACCCCAACACATTGGATGCCTTTCCAGCACTCACAGTGTTAACTCTGACATGACTCACCGCTGTATACTGCATGGCATTGTGTGGGTTAACATGCTGGTATAAGTCTCTCTCACATAATCTCCTTTTATTTTCTGCTTTCCCCTTCTACACGCCAAACACACTGAGGCCTAATACTGCAATTCTGCCCAAAAGTAAAGGAAATAACAAATATCACTGAGCTAACGGTTTCAGGACCAGATGGGGGATGGCTTATGTCTGTTGCCTATGTGTGTGAGCATATCTGTTGCGCGCATGTGTGTCTGCGCATGTCTGTTGAGTGTGTGTGTACATCTGTTACATGTCTGTCCATGTGTGCATCTCCAGTGTGTCTGTGTGTGTGTGCATGTCTTTTGCATGTCTCTGCCTCTCACTGTGTGTATGTGTCTGCCTGTGTGTTGCATATGTCTGTGTTTATCAGTGTGTCTACATTTCACACACGTGCGCCCAACAGTCATAACATGACGGGCAACGCCGTCCCACATTGCTAGTGTATATATATATACATATGTATCTATATTATATATATTAGTGTAAAAGCCCATGTACACGGGCCTCCCAGCACCTGCATTCCTGCGTTCAGGCGGTCTTTACTGCGCATGACTGCATCGGACAAACATACATCTGGCCTTTTACAGGAAACATATATACATACACACACATGCACGGATTCAGGGTTATCTCTCCTATCTGATTCTCGCTGACCATTTACACATTTTCACTGAACTGAGATTTCTCTAGAACCAGGAGAATTCATTTGGCCTCTTTCTCCTTTGTTGCGTCTCTCTCGCTCTCTCCTCACCCCCCCCCTTCCTCTCACCTCCCCTTACACCTCCTGGGGGTGCAGTCTCTCTCAGCATTTTGTTTGCTCTGTACACTGTATTTAAATATATATTGTCTCATGGAGCATAATCTATTGTCTACATGTGTGTGCGAGTGTTTGTGTCCATGTATGTGTCTAGCTGTGTGTGCACATACATGTGGCTTCGTGTGTGTCCATGTGCTAATACATGCATGTTGTGTGTATATGTGTGTGTGTATATCCCTAGATGTATAATCAGTATTTGTGTGTGTGTGTGTGTGTCTGTCTGTGTGAGGGGATACACTTGCTTGTGTGTTTGTGTGAATGTTAATCAGGTTGTCTCTACACAAAAACATGCTCACTCACGTGAGCACACACACACATGCACACATACACAATGTAGACATTCACCCACACATACATACTCATGCATACACAATGCATACACCCCTCCATCTATGCACACACACACATGTATGCACTCCCACACACAAACATGTTCATACACACACACACAAGCTGTGACACACATGCACACAGAGGAGAAGATACAGGGTGTGTACACAGGGCTGTGTACAGAACACTGGGGGGTACCTGTGATGGCGTGGTGTGAGAAGGCCTCCACGTAGGTCAGGTAGTTGTGTGGACAGTGCTTCTTCAGCCACTTGCAGACGTCCTGCTGAGTCCAGAGAACCACGGGTTTAGTCAGGCTGCTGAAGGATGGGCTGGTGTGGTAAATACCGTACTGGTCAGCGGGCTTCACCTGCAGGGACAGACCGGGCATCATCAGAAGAGCATTGCACCCAGACACCCAATCTCCTGCAGAGCATTGCTGATACTGATCTCCTGCAGAGCATTGCACTGATACCCTATGTCCTGCAGAGCATTGCACTATGACAACCAATCTCCTCTACAGCATTGCACTCTGATACCCCCATCTCCTGTAAAGCAATGCACTGATATCACACGTCCTGCAGAGCAATGCACCCTGATACCCCACCACCAGCACAGCAATGCACCCTGATACCCCACCACCAGCACAGCAATGCATCCTGATACCCTACCTCCAGCACAGCAATGCATCCTGATACCCCACCACCAGCACAGCAATGCACTGATACCCCACCACCAGCACAGCAATGCACTGATACCCTACCTCCAGCACAGCAATGCATCCTGATACCCCACCACCAGCACAGCAATGCCTCCTGATACCCCACCACCAGCACAGCAATGCACTGATACCCCACCACCAACACAGAAATGCACCCTGATACCCTACCTCCAGCACAGCATTGCACCCTGATACCCCACCACCAGCACAGCAATGCACCCTGATACCCCACCACCAGCACAGCAATGCCTCCTGATACCCCACCACCAGCACAACAATGCACCCTGATACCCCACCACCAGCACAGCAATGCATCCTGATACCCTACCTCCAGCACAGCAATGCACCCTGATACCCCACCACCAGCACAGCAATGCATCCTGATACCCCACCACCAGCACAGCAATGCACCCTGATACCCCACCACCAGCACAGCAATGCACCCTTATACCCCACCACCAGCACAGCAATGCACCCTGATACCCCACCACCAGCACAGCAATGCATCCTGATACCCTACCTCCAGCACAGCAATGCCTCCTGATACCCCACCACCAGCACAGCAATGCACTGATACCCCACCACCAGCACAGCAATGCACCCTGATACCCTACCTCCAGCACAGCAATGCACCCTGATACCCCACCACCAGCACAGCAATGCCTCCTGATACCCCACCACCAGCACAACAATGCACCCTGATACCCCACCACCAGCACAGCAATGCACCCTGATACCCCACCACCAGCACAACAATGCACCCTGATACCCCACCACCAGCACAGCAATGCATCCTGATACCCTACCTCCAGCACAGCAATGCCTCCTGATACCCCACCACCAGCACAGCAATGCACTGATACCTCACCACCAGCACAGCAATGCACCCTGATACCCCACCTCCAGCACAGCAATGCACCCTGATACCCCACCTCCAGCACAGCAATGCCTCCTGATACCCTACCTCCAGCACAGCAATGCAGCCTGATACCCCACCACCAGCACAGCAATGCACCCTGATACCCCACCACCAGCACAGCAATGCATCCTGATACCCCACCACCAGCAGAGCAATGCACCCTGATACCCCACCACCAGCACAGCAATGCACCCTGATACCCCACCACCAGCACAGCAATGCACCCTGATACCCCACCACCAGCAAAACAATGCACCCCGATACCCCACCACCAGCACAGCAATGCACCCTGATACCCCACCACCAGCACAGCAATGCACCCTGATACCCTACCTCCAGCACAGCAATGCACCCTGATACCCCACCACCAGCACAGCAATGCACCCCGATACCCCACCACCAGCACAGCAATGCACCCCGATACCCCACCACCAGCACAACAATGCACCCCGATACCCCACCACCAGCACAGCAATGCATCCTGATACCCCACCACCAGCACAGCAATGCACCCTGATACCCCACTACCAGCACAGCAATGCACCCTGATACCCCACCACCAGCACAGCAATGCACCCTGATACCCCACCACCAGCAGAGCAATGCACCCCGATACCCCACCACCAGCAGAGCAATGCACCCCGATACCCCACCACCAGCACAGCAATGCACCCCGATACCCCACCACCAGCACAGCAATGCACCCTGATACCCCACCACCAGCACAGCAATGCCTCCTGATACCCCACCACCAGCACAGCAATGCATCCTGATACATCACCATCAGCACAGCAATGCACCCTGATACCCCACCACCAGCAGAGCAATGCACCCTGATACCTCACCACCAGCACAGCAATGCACCCCGATACCCCACCACCAGCAGAGCAATGCCTCCTGATACCCCACCACCAGCAGAGCAATGCACCCTGATACCCCACCACCAGCACAGCAATGCACCCTGATACCCCACCACCAGCACAACAATGCACCCTGATACCCCACCACCAGCACAGCAATGTACCCTGATACCCCACCACCAGCACACCAATACCTCCTGATACCCCACCACCAGCACAACAATGCACCCTGATACCCCACCACCAGCACACCAATACCTCCTGATACCCCACCACCAGCACAGCAATGCATCCTGCTGAGAACTGCACCTTTTACACCCCATCTCCTGCAGTTCTATGCACCCTGATAACCCAATTACTGAAGAGTATTGCACACTGCTATCATATCTCCTACAGAGCATTGCACCCTGACAACCAATTTAATAGGAAATGTATGAGAAGTCAGTGCTAGGGGAGGTGGGTAATACATTGCTGAGCAGTGTCAGTGAGTGGGGAGGTAATTTAGGGATAAGACAGGAAGTCAGTGCTAGGGGAGGTGGGTAATGTATTACTGAGCAGTGTCAGTGAGAGGGGAGGTAATGTAGGGATAAGACAGGAAGTCAGTGCTAGGGGAGGTGGGTAATGTATTGTTGAGCAGTGTCAGTGAGTGGGGGAGGTAATGTAGGGATAAGACAGGAAGTCAGTGGTAGGGGAGGTAAGTAATGTATTGCTGAGCAGTGTCAGTGAGTGGGGAGGTAATGTAGGGATAAGACAGGAAGTCAGTGGTAGGGGAGGTAAGTAATGTATTGCTGAGCAGTGTCAGTGAGTGGGGAGGTAATGTAGGGATAAGACAGGAAGTCAGTGGTAGGGGAGGTAAGTAATGTATTGCTGAGCAGTGTCAGTGAGTGGGGGAGGTAATGTAGGGATAAGACAGGAAGTCAGTGCTAGGGGAGGTGGGTAATACATTACTGAGCAGTGTCAGTGAGTGGGGAAGATAATGTAGGGATAAGACAGGAAGTCAGTGCTAGGGGAGGTGGGTAATGTATTACTGAGCAGTGTCAGTGAGTGGAGAGGTAATGTAGGGATAAGACAGGAAGTCAGTACTAGGGGAGATGGGTAATGCATTGCTGAGCAGTGTCAGTGAGTAGGGAGGTAATGTAGGGATAAGACAGGAAGTAAGTGCTAGGGGAGGTGGGTAATGTATTACTGAGCAGTGTCAGTGAGTGGGGAGGTAATGTAGGGATAAGACAGGAAGTCAGTACTAGGGGAGGTGGGTAATACATTGCTGAGCAGTGTCAGTGAGTGGGGGAGGTAATGTAGGGATAAGACAGGAAGTCAGTACTAGGGGAGGTGGGTAATACATTGCTGAGCAGTGTCAGTGAGTGGGGAGGTAATGTAGGGATAAGACAGGAAGTCAGTGCTAGGGGAGGTGGGTAATGCATTGCTGAGCAGTGTCAGTGAGTGGGGAGGTAATGTAGGGATAAGACAGGAAGTCAGTGCTAGGGGAGGTGGATAACGCATTGCTGAGCAGTGTCATTGAGTGGGGGAGGTAATGTAGGGATAAGACAGGAAGTCAGTGCTAGGGGAGGTGGGCAATGCATTGCTGAGCAGTGTCAGTGAGTGGGGAGGTAATGTAGGGATAAGACAGGAAGTCAGTGCTAGGGGAGGTGGGTAATGCATTGCTGAGCAGTGTCAGTGAGTGGGGGAGGTAATGTAGGGATAAGACAGGAAGTCAGTACAAGGGGAGGTGGGCAATGCATTGCTGAGCAGTGTCAGTGAGTGGGGAGGTAATGTAGGGATAAGACAGGAAGTCAGTACTAGTGGAGGTGGGTAATGCATTGCTGAGCAGTGTCAGTGAGTGGGGAGGTAATGTAGGGATAAGACAGGAAGTCAGTACTAGGGGAGGTGGGTAATGCATTGCTGAGCAGTGTCAGTGAGTGGGGAGGTAATGTAGGGATAAGACAGGAAGTCAGTGCTAGGGGAGGTGGGTAATGCATTACTGAGCAGTGTCAGTGAGTGGGAAGGTAATGTAGGGATAAGACAGGAAGTCAGTGCTAGGGGAGGTGGGTAATGCATTGCTGAGCAGTGTCAGTGAGTGGGGAGGTAATGTAGGGATAAGACAGGAAGTCAGTGCTAGGGGAGGTGGGTAATGCATTACTGAGTAGTGTCAGTGAGTGGGGAGGTAATGTAGGGATAAGACAGGAAGTCAGTGCTAGGGGAGGTGTGTAACGCATTGCTGAGCAGTGTCAGTGAGTGGGGGAGGTAATGTAGGGATAAGACAGGAAGTCAGTGCTAGGGGAGGTGGGTAATGCATTGCTGAGCAGTGTCAGTGAGTGGGGGAGGTAATGTAGGGATAAGACAGGAAGTCAGTACTAGGGGAGGTGGGCAATGCATTGCTGAGCAGTGTCAGTGAGTGGGGAGGTAATGTAGGGATAAGACAGGAAGTCAGTACTAGGGGAGGTGGGTAATGCATTGCTGAGCAGTGTCAGTGAGTGGGGAGGCAATGTAGGGATAAGACAGGAAGTCAGTGCTAGGGGAGGTGGGTAATGCATTACTGAGCAGTGTCAGTGAGTGGGAAGGTAATGTAGGGATAAGACAGGAAGTCAGTGCTAGGGGAGGTGGGTAATGCATTGCTGAGCAGTGTCAGTGAGTGGGGAGGTAATGTAGGGATAAGACAGGAAGTCAGTGCTAGGGGAGGTGGGTAATGCATTACTGAGCAGTGTCAGTGAGTGGGGAGGTAATGTAGGGATAAGACAGGAAGTCAGTGCTAGGGGAGGTGGGTAATGCATTGCTGAGCAGTGTCAGTGAGTGGGGAGGTAATGTAGGGATAAGACAGGAAGTCAGTGCTAGGGGAGGTGGGTAATGCATTACTGAGCAGTGTCAGTGACTGGGGGAGGTAATGAAGGGATAAGACAGGAAGTCAGTGATAGGGGAGGTGGGTAATGCATTGCTGAGCAGTGTCAGTGAGTGAGGGGTAATGTAGGGATAAGACAGGAAGGCAGTACTAGGGGAGGTGGGTAATACATTGCTGAGCAGTGTCAGTGAGTGGGGGAGGTAATGTAGGGATAAGACAGGAAGTCAGTGCTAGGGGTGGTGAGTAATGCATTACTGAGCAGTGTCAGTGAGTGGGGAGGTAATATAAGGATAAGACAGGAAGTCAGTGCTAGGGGAGGTGGGTAATGCATTACTGAGCAGTGTCAGTGAGTGGAGAGGTAATGTAGGGATAAGACAGGAAGTCAGTGTTAGGGGAGGTGGGTAATGCATTGCTGTGCAGTGTCAGTGAGTGGGGAGATAATGTAAGGATAAGACAGGGAGTCAATGCTAGGGAGGTGGGTAATGCATTGCTGAGCAGTGTCAGTGAGTGGGGGAGATAATGTAGGGATAAGACAGGTAGTCATTGCTAGGGGAAGTTGGTAATACATTACTGAGTAGTGTCAGTGAGTGGGGAGGTAATGTAGGGATAAGATAGGAAGTCAGTGCTAGGGGAGGTGGGTAATGCATTGCTGAGCAGTGTCAGTGAGTGTAGAGATAATGTAGGGATAAGACAGGAAGTCAGTGCTAGGGGAGGTGGGCAATGCATTGCTGAGCAGTGTCAGTGAGTGGGGGAGGTAATGT
Source organism: Rhinophrynus dorsalis (assembly GCA_037306005.1). NCBI lineage: Eukaryota > Metazoa > Chordata > Amphibia > Anura > Rhinophrynidae > Rhinophrynus > Rhinophrynus dorsalis. Next base: position 187,389,255 of record CM074727.1, on the reverse strand, counting down.
AGGGATAAGACAGGTAGTCAGTGCTAGGGGAGGTGGGTAATGCATTGCTGAGCAGTGTCAGTGAGTGGGGAGGTAATGTAGGGATAAGATAGAAAGTCAGTGCTAGGGGAGGTGGGTAATGCATTGCTGAGCAGTGTCAGTGAGTGGGGAGGTAATGTAGGGATAAGACAGGAAGTCAGTGCTAGGGGAGGCAGGTAATGCAATGCTGAGCAGTGTCAGTGAGCGGGGAGGTAATGTAGGGATAAGACAGGAAGTCAGTGCTAGGGGAGGTGGGTAATGCATTGCTGAGCAGTGTCAGTGAGTGGGGAGGTAATGTAGGGATAAGACAGGAAGTCAGTCTTAGGGGAGGTAGGTAATGCATTGCTGAGCAGTGTCAGTGAGTGGGGGAGGTAATGTAAGGATAAGACAGGAAGTCAGTGCTAGGAGAGGTAGGTAATGCATTGCTAAGCAGTGTCAGTGAGTGTGGAGGTAATGTAGGGATAAGACAGGAAGTCAGTACTAGGGGAGGTGGGTAATACATTGCTAAGCAGTGTCAGTGAGTGTGGAGGTAATGTAGGGATAAGACAGGAAGTCAGTGATAGGGGAGGTAGGTAATGCATTGCTGAGCAGTGTCAGTGAGTGGTAGAGGTAATGTAGGGATAAGACAGGAAGTCAGTATTAGGGAAGGTGGGTAATACATTGCTGAGCAGTGTCAGTGAGTGGGGGAGGTAATGTAGGGATAAGACAGGAAGTCAGTGCTAGGAGAGGTGGGTAATGCATTGCTGAGCAGTGTCAGTGAGTGGGGGAGGTAATGTAAGGATAAGATAGGAAGTCAGTGCTAGGGGAGGTGGGTAATGCATTGCTGAGCAGTGTCAGTGAGTGGGGAGGTAATGTAGGGATAACACAGGAAGTCCGTATTAGGGAAGGTGGGTAATACATTGCTGAGCAGTGTCAGTGAGTGGGGGAGGTAATGTAGGGATAAGACAGGAAGTCAGTGCTAGGGGAGGTGGGTAATGCATTACTGAGCAGTGTCAGTGAGTGGGGAGGTAATGTAGGGATAAGACAGGGAGTCAGTGATAGGGGAGGTAGGTAATGCATTGCTGAGCAGTGTCAGTGAGTAGGGAGGTAATGTAGGGATAAGACAGGAAGTCAGTATTAGGGAAGGTGGGTAATACATTGCTGAGCAGTGTCAGTGAGTAGGGAGGTAATGTAGGGATAAGACAGGAAGTCAGTATTAGGGAAGGTGGGTAATACATTGCTGAGCAGTGTCAGTGAGTGGGGGAGGTAATGTAGGGATAAGACAGGAAGTCAGTGCTAGGGGAGGTGGGTAATGCATTACTGAGCAGTGTCAGTGAGTGGGGAGGTAATGTAGGGATAAGACAGGGAGTCAGTGATAGGGGAGGTAGGTAATGCATTGCTGAGCAGTGTCAGTGAGTGGGGGAGGTAATGTAGGGATAAGACAGGAAGTCAGTGCTAGGGGAGGTGGGTAATGTATTGCTGAGCAGTGTCAGTGAGTGGGGAGGTAATGTAGGGATAAGACAGGAAGTCAGTGCTAGGGGAGGTGGGTAATGCATTACTGAGCAGTGTCAGTGAGTGGGGGAGGTAATGTAGGGATAAGACAGGAAGTCAGTATTAGGGAAGGTGGGTAATACATTGCTGAGCAGTGTCAGTGAGTAGGGAGGTAATGTAGGGATAAGACAGGAAGTCAGTATTAGGGAAGGTGGGTAATACATTGCTGAGCAGTGTCAGTGAGTGGGGGAGGTAATGTAGGGATAAGACAGGAAGTCAGTGCTAGGGGAGGTGGGTAATGCATTACTGAGCAGTGTCAGTGAGTGGGGAGGTAATGTAGGGATAAGACAGGGAGTCAGTGATAGGGGAGGTAGGTAATGCATTGCTGAGCAGTGTCAGTGAGTGGGGGAGGTAATGTAGGGATAAGACAGGAAGTCAGTGCTAGGGGAGGTGGGTAATGTATTGCTGAGCAGTGTCAGTGAGTGGGGAGGTAATGTAGGGATAAGACAGGAAGTCAGTGCTAGGGGAGGTGGGTAATGCATTACTGAGCAGTGTCAGTGAGTGGGGGAGGTAATGTAGGGATAAGACAGGAAGTCAGTGCTTGGGGAGGTGGGTAATGCATTACTGAGCAGTGTCAGTGAGTGAGGAGGTAATGTAGGGATAAGACAGGAAGTCAGTGCTAGGGGAGGTGGGTAATGCATTGCTGAGCAGTGTCAGTGAGTGGGGAGGTAATGTAGGGATAAGACAGGAAGTCAGTGCTAGGAGAGGTAGGTAATGCATTGCTGAGCAGTGTCAGTGAGTGGGGGAGGTAATGTAGGGATAAGATAGGAAGTCAGTGCTAGGGGAGGTGGGTAATGTATTACTGAGCAGTGTCAGTGAGTGGGGAGATAATGTAGGGATAAGACAGGAAGTCAGTGCTAGGGGAGGTGGGTAATGTATTACTGAGCAGTGTCAGTGAGTGGGGAGGTAATGTAGGGATAAGACAGGAAGTCAGTGCTAGGGAGGTGGGTAATGCATTGCTGAGCAGTGTCAGTGAGTGGGAGAGGAAATGTAAGGATAAGACAGGAAGTCAGCGCTAGGGGAGGTGGGTAATGTATTGCTGAGCAGTGTCAGTGAGTGGGGAGGTAATGTAGGGATAATACAGGAAGTCAGTGCTAGGGGAGGTGGGTAATGCATTGCTGAGCAGTGTCAGTGAGTGGGGAGATATTGTAGTGATAAGACAGGAAGTCAGTGCTAGGGGAGGTGGGTAATGTATTGCTGAGCAGTGTCAGTGAGTGGGAGAGGTAATGTAGGGATAAGACAGGAAGTCAGTGCTAGGGGGAGGTGGGTAATGCATTGCTGAGCAGTGTCAGTGAGTGGGGGAGGTAATGTAGGGATAAGACAGTCAGTCAGTACTAGGGAAGATGGGTAGTCAGTAGTAGGGGAGGTGGGTAGTCAGTAGTAGGGAAGGTGGGTAGTCAGTAGTAGGGGAGGTGGGTAGTCAGTAGTAGGGAAGGTGGGTAGTCAGTAGTAGGGGAGGTGGGTAGTCAGTAGTAGGGGAGGTGGGTAGTCAGTAGTAGGGGAGGTGGGTAGTCAGTGCTAGGGGAGGTGGGTAGTCAGTAGTAGGGGAGGTGGGTAGTCAGTAGTAGGGAAGGTGGGGAGGTGGGTAGTCAGTAGTAGGGGAGGTGGGTAGTCAGTGCTAGGGGAGGTGGGTAGTCAGTAGTAGGGGAGGTGGGTAGTCAGTGCTAGGGGAGGTGGGTAGTTAGTAGTAGGGGAGGTGGGTAGTCAGTAGTAGGGGAGATGTCCCTTTTTGTCCATTTGAAATGTTGGGAGATAAGGAGTAGGAAGGTAATATAGGGATAAGATCAGAAGAGCCTAGACGGAACAAATCATTAGTATAAATCTAATTAAGTCAAAGACTAGTTTTCAAAATAAAAATATGGCGAGTACAATCGATAAATATGAAAGTGCTTTAAAAATCATCAAACTTACTTTTTGGTGTTTGTGTCAGTTTTAGAATTAGTTTCCCTTTAAACTCGGAGGATACGCTCTGATCTCCACTAATTATAATTCCTAATTAGCCTCCCTGTCCGAGAAGGTGACACACGAGCGGTGACTCTCCTCTCCTTTGGGACTGTCTATTCCTGCCCTCCATCTGCAGCGTGTGATTGTGTAATTAACCACTTATGCAATCCACTGCTGAGCAATGCTATACAAATCCCTTTGGGTTAACCCTGTAAGTTCCAGAGGTGTCTGCTATGGAAAGCATTGCACTCAACGCCACGCAAAGTGTTAAAGGGACAGTAATACTTTGGTTTAATGATTTCTAATATTGTTGAGATTAACATTAGAAGTAAAATAAACTACCTCCCATCTCTCAGTTTGTGAGTTTGTAGCATTTAAAGTTCCCCCTCCCCTTTCTTATACGTCAGCGCTCTAGCTGACAGAGGCAGATCCTGGTCCTGGAGGAGGCTCTTCAGCAGAGCCGACATAGCGCTACTTAAAATGAAATAATTAATTGGAACGGTCTACAAAGTGTTCCTGGTTTGCAAGCACACTTTGTAGACCATTCCGATGAATTATCTCATTTTAAATCAAAACTAACACCCCTCAAAAAGTTTCCCTGGAAGAATTACCCATTTGGCGACTAGCTGCTCGGTAGCGCTAGTCACCATAATTATCACCTCCTTATAGAGAATTCTATACTGCTCCCGGACTGACCGCCAGGAAACAGCTGTCAGGTTTATGGACTGAATTCCACATCTGAGAAGAGATGGCTTACACTAGGTAAAAGGGGGGCAGGGCTTTCATTGTTCTCATAGGAAGAAGATTGTCCCCTGCTGTTATCTGTCTGGTCTATGGACTGCATTCCACATCTGAGAAGAGATGGCTTACACTAGGTAAAAGGGGGGCAGGGATTTCATTGTTCTCATAGGAAGAAGATTGTCCCTTTCTGTTATCTGTCTGGTCTATGGACTGGATTCCACATCTGAGAAGAGATGGCTTACACTAGGTAAAAGGGGGGCAGGGCTTTCATTGTTCTCATAGGAAGAAGATTGTCCCCTTCTGTTATCTGTCTGGTCTATGGACTGGATTCCACATCTGAGAAGAGATGGCTTACACTAGGTAAAAGGGGGGCAGGGCTTTCATTGTTCTCATAGGAAGAAGATTGTCCCCTTCTGTTATCTGTCTGGTCTATGGACTGGATTCCACATCTGAGAAGAGATGGCTTACACTAGGTAAAAGGGGGGCAGGGCTTTCATTGTTCTCATAGGAAGAAGATTGTCCCCTTCTGTTATCTGTCTGGTCTATGGACTGGATTCCACATCTGAGAAGAGATGGCTTACACTAGGTAAAAGGGGCAGGAGGGGAAACTTTGCTTGTGAATATCTCTCACACCATAAAGGTTTGAGAGATAAGACTTTTATCGTTCATGTGTTTTTTAATGCCTACAAAATAAAATAAAGATAAAACGAAGTATTACTGTCCCTTTAAAGGATAGCACTAACTATAGTTAGTACTAACAAAAAAATTAATGGGATAGTAATTTTTCACAAAAACAGCAGCTCCAATTAATCTTCATAGTATTTGGGCCATGGAGAGTGTTATATCAATACTGTCAGAGTTGTAGTACAAGAGTAATTGAATGATAAAGTATCCCCCTCCCCCCCTTTTATCTAGTGTAACACTGCTCACCTCAGATGTGGAATCTGGTCACTTGACCGGACAGCTCACAGCAAGGGACAATCTTCTTACTGTGATCATAAGGAATACCCTGCCCCCCTTGACAGGTTTTTCACATTTGTCCTTATGATCACTGAAGATTGTCCCTCTCTGTGATCCATCCGGACAGTCTTGCTGCTCTGAGGTGAGCAGTGTTACATCAGTAAAAGGGGTAGGAGGGGGATACTTTATCATTCAGTTACTCTTGTACTACAACTCTGACAGTACTGATATAACACTCTCCATGGCCCAAATACTATGAAGATTAATTGGAGCTGCTTTTATTGTCACACGTTACTATCCCTTTAAAGTATAAAGCAAATGCATGTAAGTATTGATATACTTAATTATATTTCCAGATAAGTTATAACAGAATAAAATATAATAAAATAAAATATATAACTAAATACATTAAACACAGATAATATACCCAAAAGTATACAAATTTTGAGGGGAGGGGACTCAGCTGAATTGTAGGTGTGGCCAAAGCAACATTAATGTTGTTACCCCAGTTTAATACCCCTCTACAGGCTATGATTTAACTCCTTGTTTGCTAGTGACATCTCTAACACATTGTGCAGATCTCCCTTGTAACGAAGGGGTTAAAGTTTTGATTTTTTTTTTGTCCCTGATCGTTATGGGCCAGATACTTTCTGTGACAGAAAACAATGGATAGGACTGGGGGCAGGGTCATGTGAGGATTGGGGGTGTGGCCATGGGAGGACTTAAGGGTGCCTAGGTTGCCTTGCCTAGGGTCACCTAGGATGTAACCCTTTGGGTGCCAGAGGGATACGCAACGCATTGCTTTGCAATGCGTTGCGTACCCCTCTGGCACTCAAAGGGTTAAATCAGTCCTCACATATTCAGGGAATAACCTCTCTCCACCTTCCTAGACTACTAAAATCTATCAGTTTCCACCAGAGGGGGGCAGTAAATTCTAAGGAGGGATATTCATGCAGATCCTCTCAATACAGAGGCTCCATCTGAGGGAAGGATTAGGGAAGGTGAATGGTAAAAAAGTCCTGGGTCTTTTTGGGGTAAACTAGTGGTACCTTTCTGACTGGTAGCGGAGAGCAAGATGGGCGACAGAACCAGGAAGATGTGGGAGTTATGTGTGAAATGTCAGACTTCTGTCTGACCAAAAAAAGGAGAATTGAAATATTATTCCCTGTTGTACAAACAGGTCAATCAGTGTTGTCTCTCTCTGCTGTGGTAGAATGATACATGAATGATACATGAATGATACATAGACTGATACATGAATGATACATGAATGATACATAGACTGATACATGAATGATACATGAATGATACATGAATGATACATAGACTGATACATGAATGATACATGAATGATACATGAATGATACATAGACTGATACATGAATGATACATGAATGATACATGAATGATACATAGACTGATACATGAATGATACATAGACTGATACATAGACTGATACATAGACTGATATAGTGACAAGATGTCTAATACATGGATCAATTCTGCGACGTATGATGCATTGTAGCAGTGTTGTGATGGTACTGTATTGTACCAGTGTTGTGTTCTGTGTTATAAATTGTATAAGTGTTGTGATCTGACACATTGTATCGATGCTGTGTGATACACTCTATGTGTTGTGTGATACATTGTATCAGTGTAGTATGACAAGTTCTATCAATGTTGTGAAGTATGAAACATTGTATCAGTATTGTGATTCTCATTGAATGTTTTGTGTGATAAAGTGTATCCGTGAGTTGTGATACATAATATCGGTATTGTGATGTGTGACACGTTTTAGCAGTTGTGTGATACATTGTATCAGTGGTGTGTAACACATAGTATCAGTGTTCTGTTGTGTGACACATAGTATCAGTGTTGTGTGACACATTGTATCAGTGTTGTGCGATACAGTGTATAAGTGTACTTATGTGCGATACTCTGTATCAGTGCGGTGGTTTGTGATGACATGTATCACTCTGCCTTTGCAGATTAAACCCACGGCGATATTGTTCTGTATGGTGCAGCCAGAGACAAATCGGCACACAGACCAGATATCGCCCACAAGATGTATTTTCTACTATTCTGTCTTAGATGATACAGAACTTTACAAGGCGCTCTACACCTCTCTATCATCCAACGATAAAACTGATATTTTCTATATTTACTTGAAGTGCGAAAATTCCAAGGTTTCAGAGAGATTAGGGGTCATTACCTGTGACACTTCTGTTCCTGGCTGCTTTAAAAGTTTGATGACTCTTCCTCCAGTTGACCTGTGACCTCGACCATCATGCCAGGTGAGGCTACTGCCCATGTCCCTTCGTAAGCGATGGTTCAGGTTCTCGGTGGACACCGTGTGTTCCAGGAGGTTTCGGCAAAATCTGAACTGAGCTGCTGCTGAAAAGAGAAAAGTGATGTAAAAGTGCAAGTCAGAGACTCTCAACTATGAACGAGCATGATACAGAACTCTATATAGTCTCTATATACCCAGGGTGCAGACTCTGTAGGAGTGGCGTCCTATCTGGGGTGCAAACTCTACAAGAGTGGAGTCCTACCTGGGGTGCAGACTCTATAGGAGTGGAGTCCTACCTGGGGTGCAGTCTCTACAGGAATGGTGTCCTACCCAGGGTGCAGTCTCTATAGTAGTGGTGTCCTACCTGGGGTGCAGTCTCTACAGGAATGGTGTCCTACCCAGGTTGCAGTCTCTATAGGTATGGTGTCCTACCCAGGGTTCAGTATCTATAGGAATGGTGTCCTACCCAGGGTGCAGTCTCTATAGGAATGGTGTCCTACCCAGGGTGCTGTATCTATAGGACTGTTGTCCTACCCAGGGTGCAGTCTCTATAGGAATGGAGCCCTACCCAGGTTGCAGTCTTTATAGGAATGGTGTCCTACCCAGGGTGCAGTCTTTATAGGAATGGTGTCCTACCCAGGGTGCAGTCTCTATAGGAGTGGTGTCCTACCCAGGGTGCAGTCTCTATAGGAGTGATGTCCTACCCAGGGTGCAGTATATATAGGAGTGATGTCCTACCCAGGGTGCAGTCTGTATAGGAATGGTTTCCTACCCAGAGGTGCAGTCTCTATAGGAGTGGTGTCCTACCCAGGGTGCAGTCTCTATAGGAATGGTGTCCTACCCAGGGTGCAGTCTCTATAGGAATGATGTCCTACCCAGGTTGCACTCTCTATAGGAACGGTGTCCTACCCAGGGTGCAGTCTCTATAGGAGTGGTGTCCTACCCAGGGTGCAGTCTCTATAGGAACGGTGTCCTACCCAGGGTGCAGTCTCTATAGGAACGGTGTCCTACCCAGGGTGAAGTCTCTATAGGAGTGGTGTCCTACCCAGGGTGCAGTCTCTATAGGAGTGGTGTCCTACCCAGGGTGCAGTCTCTATAGGAATGGTGTCCTACCCAGGGTGCAGTTGGTGTAGGAGTGGTGTTCTTCCCAGGGTACAGTCTCTATAGGAGTGGTGTCCTACCCAGGGTGCAGTCTCTATAGGAGTGGTATCCTACCCAGGGTGCAGTATCTATAGGAGTGGTGTCCTACCCAGGGTGCAGTCTATATAGCAATGGAGTCCTACCCAGGTTGCAGTCTCTATAGGAATGGTGTCCTACCCATGGTGCAGTCTCTATAGGAGTGGTGTCCTACCCAGGGTGCAGTATCTATAGGAATGGTGTCCTACCCAGGGTGCAGTATCTATAGGAGTGGTGTCCTACCCAGGGTGCAGTATCTATAGGAATGATGTCCTACCTAGGGTGCAGTCTCTATAGGAATGGTGTCCTACCCAGGGTGCAGTCTCTATAGGAGTGGTGTCCTACCCAGGGTGGGGTCTCTATAGGAATGGTGTCCTACCCAGGGTGCAGTCTCTATAGGAACGGCGTCCTACCCAGGGTGCAGTCTCTATAGGAACGGCGTCCTACCCAGGGTGCAGTATCTATAGGAATGGTGTTCTACCCAGGGTGCAGTATCTATAGGAATGATGTCCTACCTAGGGTGCAGTCTCTATAGGAATGGTGTCCTACCCAGGGTGCAGTCTCTATAGGAGTGGTGTCCTACCCAGGGTGGGGTCTCTATAGGAATGGTGTCCTACCCAGGGTGCAGTCTCTATAGGAATGGTGTCCTACCCAGGGTACAGTATCTATAGGAGTGGTGTCCTACCCAGGGTGCAGTATCTATAGGAATGGTGTCCTACCCAGGGTGCAGTATCTATAGGAATGATGTCCTACCTAGGGTGCAGTCTCTATAGGAATGGTGTCCTACCCAGGGTGCAGTCTCTATAGGAGTGGTGTCCTACCCAGGGTGGGGTCTCTATAGGAGTGGTGTCCTACCCAGGGTGCACAAGTGTACGCAGCGCTTTACAATTTAAGGGTTTAGACAATACAGGGTTACAGGTGCTTTGTAGAGTGAAACATTGGGTGGGAGGTCCCTGCCTGAAAGCTTACAATCTAAAGTGGTAACGGGAGACATACAGAGTACATAAGGGTCAAGTGCTGAATACAGTGCTAGTTGTTTATTGGTAATGGTGTGTAAGTGAAGTGTATTTGTAACACACAGACACACAGTCAGTAAGTCATACAGAGACACACAGTCAGTAATTAAACACACACACACACATACACACACAGTCAGTAATTAAACACACACACACACACATACACACACAGTCAGTAACTAAACACACACACTGTCAGTAATTAAACACACACAGTCAGTAATTAAACACACACACACACATACACACACACACAGTCAGTAAGTCATACAGAGACACACAGTCAGTAACTAAACACACACACACACAGTCAGTAATTAAACACACACACACACATACACACACACACAGTCAGTAAGTCATACAGAGACACACAGTCAGTAACTAAACACACACACACACAGTCAGTAATTAAACACACATACACACACACACACACACACAGTCAGTAAGTCATACAGAGACACACAGTCAGTAACTAAACACACACAGTCAGTAACTAAACACACACACACATACACACACAGTCAGTAATTAAACACACACATACACACACAGTCAGTAACTAAACACACACACAGTCAGTAATTAAACACACACAGTCAGTAATTAAACAGACACATACACACACAGTCAGTAATTAAACACACACAGTCAGTAATTAAACACACACACACATTCAGTAATTAAACACACACAGTCAGTAATTAAACATACACACACACACAGTCAGTAATTTAACACACACAGTCAGTAATTAAACACACACACACAGCCAGTAATTAAACACACACACACACACACACACACACAGTCAGTAAATAAACACACACAGTCAGTAATTAAACACACACAGTCAGTAAATAAACACAGTCAGTAAATAAACACACACAGTCAGTAATTAAACACACACACACACACACACACACACACACACACACACACACAGTCAGTAATTAAACACACACAGTCAGTAATTAAACACACACACACACACACACAGTCAGTAATTAAACACACACATAGTCAGTAATTAAACACACACAGTCAGTAATTAAACACACACACACACACACACACACACACACAGTCAGTAATTAAACACACACAGTCAGTAATTAAACACACACACACACACAGTCAGTAATTAAACACACACATAGTCAGTAATTAAACACACACACAGTCAGTAATTAAACACACACAGTAACAAGCAGTGTCATTATGTAAGACGCACATACACATGTTCAGCCCCCCATAATGTTTGCGGTGTCTCCTGTGTGAGTGTGTTATCCAACACAATGCAATGCAATACGCTGGATAACCCGGTGGCAGTTAAAGGGTAAATATTAGTTCATTTGTATCTAGCAGGATCAGGGGTGTCCGTAGAAATTTTTCCGGGGGGGGGGGGGGCATAGCCATAATATGAACCCCAGGCCAGCACATCCAGCCCCTTTTTTTATATGGAGGGGGTAGTTGTAGGGGGGGACAAGTGACCCCCTTGCCCCCCCTCCAGATGCCCATAAGCAGGATGCACATTACAGAGCGATATAGTGCATGTGTGTGTAAGTTCCACTTTAAATGGCGATGTGGGGTGCTGACTTACAGATCCGGAGTTTTGCCCGTGCCTAGGAGTTATTCAGACTGCTACAGGACGGGGACGGGATTAGTGATGTAGAGGAGGAAAAGAGGGCGAGTCCAGTCCCAGCCTGAAAAGTCAGTGACGGGTTACAGGAACAAGCAGCAATGATAACGATGCTGGAAGACTGTGTGTAACAAACGCACACACCGTATCATGACATTGTCCGCCTGTGATGTGTACAGTGTATGCAGATCTTGCGCTTGTGGATTTATACACTAAGGTGAGATAAACAGGTGATAAAGTGGAGATAACTCCTCTAGCGATATCATTTCTCTCTGTTATTGTTTGGAGCCCATTCACTAAGATTTCTCCACTTTGAAGATTTGAATTGGAGAAGTGATATCACTGGGGAAGTTATCGCCTCGTTATCACACCTTAGCGCATAACACTGTGGTCTCCCAGCATCCACTGCACTGGTCTGTAAGCAGAGTAACGCAGCAGGGACTTTTGAGGTCAGTGTTGGGTTTGTCAGCCTGTACGTCTGTAGTGGAACTGGTGAAGTAGAAATGGGCAAGGGCTACAAGAGGATGATGGGATTTAAAGTCCGCCAAGAGCTGCAGGACTTCTGTTCGTGTAGCTCGCTGATTCAGATATGGAAGTGGACGGACGCAGAAGTCTGCAGTGGCGGGAGAAAGATGAAATGGTAATGAAAGTAGCAAATGTAATTGTGTTAATGATTATGATCTGGGGGATGAGATTACTGGAATAGGGATGTGGAGAGAGGCGTAAGGGTTTAGTGGTAGGTGTAGTATGGAGGAGGTGGGATAATATATGACAAGGCAAAAGGAATAGTAAGTGTAACGGATCCTACCCGTTACTTGAGCCCTTGTCTGGCCATAAGACTGTTTATCCAACCACTGCGGACATTTTTGCCCTGTTTGGACTCTGCTTTGGGCCCTGTCGTATGAACTGGCCAGCCCTGACACTATTCTGACACTGATTGTATGACTCTTCGAACCAGAGTCGAACACTATCATAGACACTGGGTGAATGGGCAGCTTGATACATAAAGCTGCCCTATGTTACATTCATGTACCAGTGTATTAAGTTTGATTTTTTGTATTGTCAAATACTTTATGTATTGTAAAAGAGGGTAAACGTGTTTAATTGTACTTGTCCAATTCGAAGGTTTGTACAATCACCAACTACCTGGTTTGCAAATATCTTCCATAGCCTAACATGGGGAATGGTAGGCAGAGCGGTGATTGGTCAAGGTTGGAGCAGGACATTCAAAATAGTCTAACAAAGGCTCCAACCTTGGGCCCTTGTCCCTAGGATGTGTATTGTAGCCACTCCAGCCATGTGTTGTACTGTATTGAGACCCCCTGTGGTGTATTAATGTAATCACGTCTGGGTCACTGTGTTTGTTAAGACCATCTGTTGCTGGCCTTTGTCTGATGTGTTGTGATTGAATTATGTTCCCTATTGTATCTGGTTTCCCCATGAGTTTCAATGTGCTTGCTGTGTATAAATATGTGTGGTTTGGTGCAATAAAAATGAGTTACTTTTGGAGTGAACAAGAGTTCTGGAGTCTTATGTTCTCATGGCATTAAAGCGGCCACTCTGACGCCCATCTGAGTTGAGTATCCTGCATCGTTTGACCATCTGGTGCCAGCATCCTGCGACCCAACTTCTGATGCTGTCAGGCTTCCCTGCTTCTTCAAGTTACTGCGATCGTTCGATTCAAGCTACGGAGTGCTCGAACCTGCTTGGCGACCGCTACCTTTGTTCCTGCTACACTTTCCCTGTTTGTTGTAGCCCAGGACTAGAGGCCTCACTCTCTATTGCCCAGTGTTCCAGTTCTGCGACACTCGACTGCTCGTGAGCTCTGTCGCCCTCCTCGACCCGCTTCCTTCGACATAGAGTCGACTACACCGGGGTTCGACGCCACTTTGAGTCGGCCATCGGACCGTTTATCTGCTCAACCGGTGCATCCAACGGCGCCAGTCCGGCATCAAGAAGGAGAGACCCGGGAACGACGGCGGAAGGTGACACGGTCCCTTCTTAGCTTCCATTACAGTAAGTGTGTCAGTGTTAACGGGAAATATGTGAGAGGTGTATTTTCGGAGGGACTGCTGCAGACATTTGGACAGGAGAGGGCACCGGGATTTGTGACATAAATGGACCTATAGGAGCACCAGTATAGAGGAGATCTGACTAATACCTCCTTACTGATGCTCCTGGGGGGGAAAGCAGACAGGCAGAATGTTGGTCACATGATCTTCTTATTGTTTTATAACATATACAGGTTTTCCAAAAAGTTTACCGCTCCTTTAATGCACCCCAGTAAATCAAAACTATACCCATATGATTGAGGAGCTCTTAATTTAAAGAAGAAGTTACCTAGGTAGGAGTCCATCACACAGCAGTCAGGTGTATCTATATAATTACTGTGTGTAACAGAAGCACTTACCTAGGTAGGAGTCCATCACACAGCAGTCAGGTGTATCTGTATAATTACTGTGTGTAACAGAAGCACTTACCTAGGTAGGAGTCTATCATACAGCAGTCAGGTGTATCTATATAATTACTGTGTGTAACAGAAGTACTTACCTAGGTAGGAGTCCATCATACAGCAGTCAGGTGTATCTATATAATTACTGTGTGTAACAGAAGCACTTACCTAGGTACGAGTCCATCATACAGCAGTCAGGTGTATCTATATAATTACTGTGTGTAACAGAAGCACTTACCTAGGTAGGAGTCCATCACACAGCAGTCAGGCGTATCTATATAATTACTGTGTGTAACAGAAGCACTTACCTAGGTAGGAGTCCATCACACAGCAGTCAGGTGTATCTATATAATTACTGTGTGTACCAGAAGCACTTACCTAGGTAGGAGTCCATCATACAGCAGTCAGGTGTATCTATATAATTACTGTGTGTAACAGAAGCACTTACCTAGGTAGGAGTCCATCATACAGCAGTCAGGTGTATCTATATAATTACTGTGTGTAACAGAAGCGCTTACCTAGGTAGGAGTCCATCATACAGCAGTCAGGTGTATCTATATAATTACTGTGTGTAACAGAAGCACTTACCTAGGTAGGAGTCCATCATACAGCAGTCAGGTGTATCTATATAATTACTGTGTGTAACAGAAGCACTTACCTAGGTAGGAGGCCATCACACAGCAGTCAGGTGTATCTATATAATTACTGTGTGTAACAGAAGCACTTACCTAGGTAGGAGGCCATCATACAGCAGTCAGGCGTATCTGTATAATTACTGTGTGTAACAGAAGCACTTACCTAGGTAGGAGTCCATCACACAGCAGTCAGGCGTATCTGTATAATTACTGTGTGTAACAGAAGTACTTACCTAGGTAGGAGTCCATCACACAGCAGTCAGGTGTATCTATATAATTACTGTGCGTAACAGAACGACTTACCTAGGTAGGAGTCCATCATACAGCAGTCAGGTGTATCTATATAATTACTGTAACAGTAGGACTTACCTAGGTAGGAGTCCATCACACAGCAGTCAGGTGTATCTATATAATTATTGTGTGTAACAGAAGTACTTACCTAGGTAGGAGTCCATCATACAGCAGTCAGGTGTATCTATATAATTACTGTGTGTAACAGAAGCACTTACCTAGGTAGGAGTCCATCACACAGCAGTCAGGTGTATTTATATATTTACTGTGTGTAACAGAAGTACTTACCTAGGTAGGAGTCCATCATACAGCAGTCAGGTGTATCTATATAATTACTGTGTGTAACAGAAGCACTTACCTAGGAAGGAGTCCATCATACAGCAGTCAGGTGTATATATATAATTACTGTGCATAACAGAAGTACTTACCTAGGTAGGAGTCCATCACACAGCAATCAGGTGTATCTATATAATTACTGTGTGTAACAGAAGCACTTACCTAGGTAGCAGTCCATCATACAACAGTCAGGTGTATATATATATAATTACTGTGCGTAACAGAAGCACTTACCTAGGTAGGAGTCCATCACACAGCAGTCAGGTGTATCTATATATTTACTGTGTGTAACAGAAGCACTTACCTAGGTAGGAGTCCATCATACAGCAGTCAGGTGTATATCTATATAATTACTGTGTGTAACAGAAGTACTTACCTAGGTGGGAGTCCATCATACAGCAGTCAGGTGTATCTATATAATTACTGTGTGTAACAGAAGCACTTACCTAGGTAGGAGTCCATCACACAGCAGTCAGGTGTATCTATATATTTACTCTGTGCAACAGAAGCACTTACCTAGGTAGGAGTCCATCATACAGCAGTCAGGTATATATCTATATAATTACTGTGTGTAACAGAAGCACTTACCTAGGTAGGAGTCCATCACACAGCAGTCAGGTGTATCTATATATTTACCGTGTGTAACAGAAGCACTTACCTAGGTAGGAGTCCATCACACAGCAGTCAGGTGTATCTATATCATTACTGTGTGTAACAGAAGCACTTACCTAGGTAGGAGTCCATCGCACAGCAGTCAGGTGGATCTATATAATTACTGTGTGTAACAGAAGCACTTACCTAGGTAGAAGTCCATTACACAACACTCAGGTGTATCTGTATAATTACTGTGTGTAACAGAAGCACTTACCTAGGTAGGAGTCCATCACACAGCAGTCAGGTGTATGTATATTATTACTGTGTGTAACAGAAGCACTTACCTAGGTAGGAGTCCATCATACAGCAGTCAGGTGTATCTGTATAATTACTGTGTGTAACAGAAGCACTTACCTAGGTAGGAGTCCATCACACAGCAGTCAGGTGTATATATATATATATAATTATTGTGTGTAACAGAAGTACTTACCTAGGTAGGCGTCCATCACACAGCAGTCAGGTGTATGTATATTATTACTGCGTGTAACAGAAGCACTTACCTAGGCAGGAGTCCATCATACAGCAGTCTGGTGCATCTGTATAATTACTGTGTGTAACAGAAGCACTTACCTAGGTAGGAGTCCATCACACAGCAGTCAGGTGTATCTGTATTATTACTGTGTATAACAGAAGGACTTACCTAGGAAGGAGTCCATCATACAGCAGTCAGGTGTATCTATATAATTACTGTGTGTAGGTGTATCTATATAATTACTGTGTGTAACAGAAGCACTTACCTAGGTAGGAATCCATCATACAGCGGTCAGGTGTATATCTATATAATTACTGTGTGTAACAGAAGCACTTACCTAGGTAGGAGTCCGTCACACAGCGGTCAGGTGTATATCTATATAATTACTGTGTGTAACAGAAGCACTTACCTAGGTAGGAGTCCATCACACAGCGGTCAGGTGTATCTGTATAATTACTGTGTGTAACAGAAGCACTTACCTAGGTAGGAGTCCATCACACAGCGGTCAGGTGTATCTGTATAATTACTGTGTGTAACAGAAGCACTTACCTAGGTAGGAGTCCATCACACAGCAGTCAGGTATATATCTATATAATTACTGTGTGTAACAGAAGCACTTACCTAGGTAGGAATCCATCACACAGCGGTCAGGTGTATATAATTACTGTGTGTAACAGAAGCACTTACCTAGGTAAGAGTCCATCACACAGCAGTCAGGTGTATCTGTATAATTACTGTGTGTAACGGAAGGACTTACCTAGGTAGGAGTCCATCACACAGCAGTCAGGTGTATCTATATAATTACTGTGTGTAACAGAAGCACTTACCTAGGTAGGAGTCCATCACACAGCAGTCAGATGTATCTGTATAATTACTGTGTTTAACAGAAGGACTTACCTAGGTAGGAGTCCATCATACAGCAGTCAGGTGTATCTATATAATTACTGTGTGTAACAGAAGCACTTACCTAGGTAGGAGTCCATCATACAGCAGTCACGTATCTATATAATTACTGTGTGTAACAGAAGTACTTACCTAGGTAGGAGTCCATCACACAGCAGTCAGGTGTATCTGTATAATTAATGTGTGTAACAGAAGCACTTACCTAGGTAGAAGTCCATCACACAGCAGTGGGGTGTATCTGTATAATTACTGTGTGTAACAGAAGCACTTACCTAGGTAGGAGTCCATCACACAGCAGTCAGGTGTATCTGTATTATTACTGTGTATAACAGAAGGACTTACCTAGGAAGGAGTCCATCATACAGCAGTCAGGTGTATCTATATAATTACTGTGTGTAACAGAAGCACTTACCTAGGTAGGAATCCATCATACAGCAGTCAGGTGTATATCTATATAATTACTGTGTGTAACAGAAGCACTTACCTAGGTAGGAGTCCGTCACACAGCGGTCAGGTGTATATCTATATAATTACTGTGTGTAACAGAAGCACTTACCTAGGTAGGAGTCCATCACACAGCGGTCAGGTGTATCTGTATAATTACTGTGTGTAACAGAAGCACTTACCTAGGTAGGAGTCCATCACACAGCGGTCAGGTGTATCTGTATAATTACTATGTGTAACAGAAGCACTTACCTAGGTAGGAGTCCATCACACAGCGGTCAGGTGTATCTGTATAATTACTGTGTGTAACAGAAGCACTTACCTAGGTAGGAGTCCATTACACAGCGGTCAGGTGTATCTGTATAATTACTGTGTGTAACAGAAGCACTTACCTAGGTAGGAGTCCATTACACAGCGGTCAGGTGTATCTGTATAATTACTGTGTGTAACAGAAGCACTTACCTAGGTAGGAGTCCATCACACAGCGGTGAGGTGTATCTGTATAATTACTGTGTGTAACAGAAGCACTTACCTAGGTAGGAGTCCATCACACAGCAGTCAGGTATATATCTATATAATTACTGTGTGTAACAGAAGCACTTACCTAGGTAGGAATCCATCACACAGCGGTCAGGTGTATATAATTACTGTGTGTAACAGAAGCACTTACCTAGGTAAGAGTCCATCACACAGCAGTCAGGTGTATCTGTATAATTACTGTGTGTAACAGAAGGACTTACCTAGGTAGGAGTCCATCACACAGCAGTCAGGTGTATCTATATAATTACTGTGTGTAACAGAAGCACTTACTTAGGTAGGAGTCCATCACACAGCAGTCAGATGTATCTGTATAATTACTGTGTTTAACAGAAGGACTTACCTAGGTAGGAGTCCATCATACAGCAGTCAGGTGTATCTATATAATTACTGTGTGTAACAGAAGCACTTACCTAGGTAGGAGTCCATCATACAGCAGTCACGTATCTATATAATTACTGTGTGTAACAGAAGTACTTACCTAGGTAGGAGTCCATCACACAGCAGTCAGGTGTATCTGTATAATTAATGTGTGTAACAGAAGCACTTACCTAGGTAGGAGTCCATCACACAGCAGTGGGGTGTATCTGTATAATTACTGTGTGTAACAGAAGCACTTACCTAGGTAGGAGTCCATCACACAGCAGTCAGGTGTATCTATATAATCACTGTGTGTAACAGAAGCACTTACCAAGGTAGGAGTCCATCACACAGCAGTCGGGTGTATCTATATAATCACTGTGTGTAACAGAATCACACAGCAGTCAGGTGTATCTATATAATTACTGTGTGTAACAGAAGCACTTACCTAGGTAGGAGTCCATCACACAGCAGTCAGGTGTATCTATATAATTACTGTGTGTAACAGAAGCACTTACCTAGGTAGGAGTCCATCACACAGCAGTCAGGTGTATCTATATAATTACTGTGTGTAACAGAAGTACTTACCTAGGTAGGAGTCCATCACACAGCAGTCAGGTGTATCTATATAATTACTGTGTGTAACAGAAGCACTTACCTAGGTAGGAGTCCATCACACAGCAGTCAGGTGTATATATATAATTACTGTGTGTAACAGAAGTACTTACCTAGGTAGGAGTCCATCACACAGCAGTCAGGTGTATCTATATAATTACTGTGTGTAACAGAAGCACTTACCAAGGTAGGAGTCCATCACACAGCAGTCGGGTGTATCTATATAATCACTGTGTGTAACAGAATCACACAGCAGTCAGGTGTATCTATATAATTACTGTGTGTAACAGAAGCACTTACCTAGGTAGGAGTCCATCACACAGCAGTCAGGTGTATCTATATAATTACTGTGTGTAACAGAAGCACTTACCTAGGTAGGAGTCCATCACACAGCGGTCAGGTGTATCTATATAATTACTGTGTGTAACAGAAGCACTTACCTAGGTAGGAGTCCATCACATAGCGGACAGGTGTATCTATATAATTACTGTGTGTAACAGGAGCACTTACCTAGGTAGGAGTCCATCACACAGCAGTCAGGTGTATCTATATAATTACTGTGTGTAACAGGAGCACTTACCTAGGTTGGAGTCTATCATACAGCGGTCAGGTGTATCTATATAATTACTGTGTGTAACAGGAGCACTGACCTAGGTAGGAGTCCATCACACAGCAGTCAGGTGTATCTATATAATTACAGTGTGTAACAGGAGCACTTACCTAGGTTGGAGTCTATCATACAGCAGTCAGGTGTATCTATATAATTACTGTGTGTAACAGGAGCACTTACCTAGGTAGGAGTCCATCATACAGCGGTCAGGTGTATCTATATAATTACTGTGTGTAACAGGAGCACTTACCTAGGTAGGAGTCCATCACACAGCAGTCAGGTGTATCTATAAAATTACTGTGTGTAACAGGAGCACTTACCTAGGTTGGAGTCTATCATACAGCAGTCAGGTGTATCTATATAATTACTGTGTGTAACAGAAGCACTTACCTAGGTAGTAGTCCATCATACAGGAGTCAGGTGTATCTATATAATTACTGTGTGTAACAGAAGCACTTACCTAGGTAGTAGTCCATCATACAGGAGTCAGGTGTATCTATATAATTACTGTGTGTAACAGAAGGACTTACCTAGGTAGTAGTCCATCACACAGCAGTCAGGTGTATCTATATAATTACTGTGTGTAACAGAAGCACTTACCTAGGTAGGAGTCCATCACACAGCAGTCAGGTGTATCTGTATAATTACTGTGTGTAACAGAAGCACTTAC
Organism: Rhinophrynus dorsalis; assembly: GCA_037306005.1. Lineage (NCBI taxonomy): Eukaryota > Metazoa > Chordata > Amphibia > Anura > Rhinophrynidae > Rhinophrynus > Rhinophrynus dorsalis. Next base: position 187,368,953 of record CM074727.1, on the reverse strand, counting down.
CTAGGTAGGAGTCCATCACACAGCAGTCAGGTGTATCTGTATAATTACTGTGTGTAACAGAAGTACTTACCTAGGTAGGAGTCCATCATACAGCAGTCAGGTGGATCTATATAATTACTGTGTGTAACAGAAGCACTTACCTAGGTAGGAGTCCATCACACAGCAGTCAGGTGTATATATAATTACTGTGTGTAACAGAAGTACTTACCTAGGTAGGAGTCCGTCACACAGCAGTCAGGTGTATCTATATATAATTATTGTGTGTAACAGAAGCACTTACCTAGGTAGGAGTCCATCACACAGCAGTCAGGTGTATCTATATATAATTATTGTGTGCAACAGAAGCACTTACCTAGGTAGGAGTCCATCACACAGCAGTCACGTGTATCTATATAATTACTGTGTGTAACAGAAGCGCTTACCTAGGTAGGAGTCCGTCACACAGCAGTCAGGTGTATCTATATATAATTATTGTGTGTAACAGAAGCACTTACCTAGGTAGGAGTCCATCACACAGCAGTCAGATGTGTCTGTATAATTACTGTGTGTAACAGAAGCACTTACCTAGGTAGGAGTCCATCACACAGCAGTCAGGTGTATCTATATAATTACTGTGTGTAACAGAAGCACTTACCTAGGTAGGAGTCCACCACACAGCAGTCAGATGTGTCTGTATAATTACTGTGTGTAACAGAAGCACTTACCTAGGTAGGAGTCCATCATACAGCGGTCAGGTGTATCTATATAATTACTGTGTGTAACAGAAGCACTTACCTAGGTAGGAGTCCATCACACAGCAGTCAGGTGTATCTGTATAATTACTGTGTGTAACAGAAGCACTTACCTAGGTAGGAGTCCATCACACAGCAGTCAGGTGTATCTATATAATTACTGTGTGTAACAGAAGCACTTACCTAGGTAGGAGTCCATCACACAGCAGTCAGATGTATTTGTATAATTACTGTGTGTAACAGAAGGAATTACACACTGTATTCACAATCACACACACACAAATATAGATACATACACGTGTGCTTACAAACACAAATAAATACACTGATACACACACACACATATATAAACACACACATACACCTATATACCATATATATATATTTATAAACACACACATGCTCATACACACACACACACGATATTCATTATTCTGATACTCACACTCTGTTCCTATCTCACACACATTAACCCCTCCTGCACTCACCCTCCATGCTGCCCCTCTCCGGGCTGTAGTGTCCTCTCCCAGACGGATCCCTCTCACTGCTCCGGACTTGAAGGTCAGTGAACATCGGGCATTCGGGTCACAGACAGCAGGGAGGGAAGATCAGCAGCCAGGCTGTGTGTGCCTCCCTCCCCCAGCACAGACTGAGAGGGAGAGGGGGGAGTGGGGGAGCACCAGCAGCAGCAGCTCTGTGTGTCCTCTGGAAGCAGGAGACGGCTCCTGGGCACATCTGCTGCCTATTGAGGTACCTGCTGTGTATTGTGATTGCTGCTGCCTATTGTGGGTCCTGCTGCCTCTTGTGGGATCTGATGGGATGTCTTTTCTATTATGTAGGCTCAATGTATTCTTCCTGGTAAACATTTCTTAAATAAATAAATGTTCTGTGTATGTACGTGGCATGTTCTGTGTATGTGTGTGGCATGTTCTGTGTATGTACGTGACATGTTCTGTGTATGTTCTGTGCATGTGCGTGGCATGTTCTGTGTATGTACTTGACATGTTCTGTGTATGTTCTGTGCCTGTGCGTGGCATGTTCTGTGTATGTATGTGACATGTTCTGTGTATGTTCTGTGTATGTGCGTGGCATGTTCTGTGTATGTACGTGACATGTTCTGTGTATGTTCTGTGCATGCGCGTGGCATGTTCTGTGTATGTACGTGACATGTTCTGTGTATGTATGTGACATGTTCTGTGTATGTACGTTACATGTTCTGTGTATGTATGTGACATGTTCTGTGTATGTACGTGGCATGTTCTGTGTGTGTATATGACATGTTCTGTGTATGTGCGTGACATGTTCTGTGTATGTATGTGACATGTTCTGTGTATGTACGTGACATGTTCTGTGTATGTATGTGACATGTTCTGTGTATGTACGTGACATGTTCTATGTATGTATGTGACATGTTCTGTGTATGTACGTGACATGTTCTGTGTATGTATGTGATATGTTCTGTGTATGTACGTGGCATGTTCTGTGTGTGTACGTGGCATGTTCTGTGTATGTATGTGATATGTTCTGTGTATGTACGTGGCATGTTCTGTGTGTGTACGTGACATGTTCTGTGTATGTTCTGTGTATGTACGTGGCATGTTCTGTGTATGTTCTATGCATGTACGTGGCATGTTCTGTGTATGTTCTGTGTATGTAAGTGGCATGTTCTGGGTATGTATGTGACATGTTCTGTGTATGTACGTGGCATGTTCTGTGTATGTTCTGTGTATGTAAGTGGCATGTTCTGGGTATGTATGTGACATGTTCTGTGTATGTACGTGACATGTTCTGTGTATGTTCTGTGTATGTACGTGACATGCTCCGTGTATGTTCTTTGTATGTACGTGACATGTTCTGTGTATATATAGTAACATAGTTCATGAGGCTAAAATAAGACCTGCATCCATGAACTCCAGCCCATGACATTTCACCCCATTGATACAGAGGAAGGCAACCCCCTTAAAAAAAAAAAAAAAAAAGGAAAATAAAACCCCATTGATGCCATTTCCAATTAAGTGGGTAAGAAAATTCCTTCCTGACTCCAAATGGCGCCAAATAGTTCCCTGTATAAACATCCTATCTGATTTGAAGCCAACTGTCATAATTCTCTATACTGTTCGGTGCTTAAAAGGCATCTAATACGTTTTTGAAAGCAGCGACAGCATCTGTAAACACAGCATAGAGAGGCCAACATTTCAAAACGTTAATTCTCTTACTGTAAAAAATCCCTGCCTTTGTTTTAGTCAAAAGTTCCTTTCCCTAGTCTTAACAGGGGACATCTTGGTTTTTGCTCAGGCCTTTGAGTAAATAGTTCCTTAGAGAGATCTTCGTATTGACATTAAATATATATGTAAATGGTAATCATATCACCCCTTACACGTCTCTTCTCTAATATATATGTAAATGGTAATCATAACAGCCCTTACACCTCTCTTCTCTAATATAAGTGTAAATGGTAATCATATCACCCCTTACACCTCTCTTCTCTAATATATATGTAAATGGTAATCATATCTCCCCTTACACGTCTCGTCTCTAATATATATGCAAATGGTAATCATATCGCCCCTTACATGTCTCTTCTCTAATATATATGTAAATGGTAATCATATCACCCCTTACACCTCTCTTCTCTAATATATATGTAAATGGTAATCATATCACCCCTTACACGTCTCTTCTCTAATATAAGTGTAAATGGTAATCATATCGCCCCTTACACGTCTCTTCTCTAATATATATGTAAATGGTAATCATATCACCCCTTAAACGTCTCTTCTCTAATATAAGTGTAAATGGTAATCATATCTCCCCTTACACGTCTCTTCTCTAATATAAGTGTAAATGATAATCATATTACCCCTTACACATCTCTTCTCTAATATATATGTAAATAGTAATCATATCACCCCTTACACGTCTCTTCTCTAATATATGTGTAAATGGTAATCATATCACCCCTTACACCTCTCTTCTCTAATATAAGTGTAAATGATAATCATATCCCCCTTACACTTCTCTTCTCTAATATAAGTGTAAATAGTAATCATATCCCCCTTACACCTCTCTTCTCTAATATAAGTGTAAATAGTAATCATATCACCCCTTACACGTCTCTTCTCTAATATATGTGTAAATGATAATCATATCCCCCTTACACTTCTCTTCTCTAATATAAGTGTAAATAGTAATCATATCCCCCTTACACCTCTCTTCTCTAATATAAGTGTAAATGGTAATCATATCACCCCTTACACGTCTCTTCTCTAATATAAATGTAAATGGTAATCATATCACCCCTTACATGTATCTTCTCTAATATAAGTGTAAATGGTAATCATATCACCCCATACACGTCTCTTCTCTAATATAAGTGTAAATGGTAATCATATCGCCCCTTACACGTCTCTTCTCTAATATAAGTGTAAATGGTAATCATATCTCCCCTTATACATCTCTTCTCTAATATATATGTAAATGGTAATCATATTACCCCTTACATGTCTCTTCTCTAATATAAGTGTAAATAGTAATCATATCGCCCCTTACACGTCTCTTATCTATTATAAGTGTAAATGGTAATGATATCTCCCCTTACACCTCTCTTCTCTAATATATGTGTAAATGGTAATCATATCACCCCTTACACCTCTCTTCTCTAATATATGTGTAAATGGTAATCATATCACCCCTTACACGTCTCTTCTCTAATATATGTGTAAATGGTAATCATATCCCCCTTACACCTCTCTTCTCTAATATAAGTGTAAATAGTAATCATATCACCCCTTACACATCTCTTCTCTAATATATATGTAAATAGTGATCATATCGCCCCTTACACGTCTCTTCTCTAATGTAAGTGTAAATAGTAATCATATCACCCCTTACACGTCTCTTCTCTAATATAAGTGTAAATGGTAATCATATCTCCCCTTAGACGTCTTTTCTCTAATATAAGTGTAAATGGTAATCATATCACCCCTTACACGTCTCTTCTCTAATGTAAGTGTAAATAGTAATCATGTCACCCCTTACACGTCTCTTCTCTAATATAAGTGTAAATGGTAATCATATCTCCCCTTAGACGTCTTTTCTCTAATATAAGTGTAAATGGTAATCATATCACCCCTTACACGTCTCTTCTCTAATATAAGTGTAAATAGTAATCATATCACCCCTTACACGTCTCTTCTCTAATATAAGTGTAAATAGTAATCATATCCCCCTTATACGTCTCTTCTCTAATATATATGTAAATGGTAATCATATCGCCCCTTACACGTCTCTTCTCTAATATAAGTGTAAATGGTATCATATCACCCTTACACATCTCTTCTCTAATATAAGTGTAAATGGTAATCATATCTCCCCTTAGACGTCTTTTCTCTAATATAAGTGTAAATAGTAATCATATCACCCCTTACACGTCTCTTCTCTAATATATGTGTAAATGGTAATCATATCTCCCTTACACATCTCTTCTCTAATATAAGTGTAAATGGTAATCATATCTCCCCTTACACCTCTCTTCTGTAATATAAGTATAAATGGTAATCATATCTCCCCTTACACCTCTCGTCTCTAATATAAGTGTAAATAGTAATCATATCTCCCTTACACATCTCGTCTCTAATATAAGTGTAAATAGTAATCATATCTCCCTTACACATCTCTTCTCTAATATAAGTGTAAATAGTAATCATATCACCCCTTACACCTCTCGTCTCTAATATAAGTGTAAATAGTAATCATATCTCCCTTACACATCTCTTCTCTAATATAAGTGTAAATAGTAATCATATCACCCCTTACACGCCTCTTCTCTAATATAAGTGTAAATAGTAATCATATCACCCCTTACACCTCTCGTCTCTAATATAAGTGTAAATGGTAATCATATCACCCCTTACACCTCTCTTCTCTAATATAAGTGTAAATGGTAATCATATCCCCCTTACACCTCTCTTCTCTAATATAAGTGTAAATAGTAATCATATCACCCCTTACACCTCTCGTCTCTAATATAAGTGTAAATGGTAATCATATCACCCCTTACACGTCTCTTCTATATATATAAAAGAAGACTTTGTGCCTGCCAAAACACACCCAGGGGAGGCATAAAGCAGGAGTTACTATTCCTATTGGGTGATTCAGTCATGCAGGGAGTTGGCCCGCCCCCACTATGCAGCCCGCCCACCACTATCAAAGTCAGAAAAAAACAATATGGCCGCCACTTGCTCCTACACCACAGACAAACACACATGCCCCACTCACACACACAGACCCCACTCACACAGCACCACACACACACACACATGCCCCACTTACACAGCACCAAACAGACATGCCCCCACTCACACACACACACAAAGCCAGAAATACATATGGCTGATACACACACACAGTCACTCACCCTGACTCCCAGAGGCCTCAGCAGGACCTGTACTGCAGCACCAGAGGAACAAAATTGCACTCAAAGGGTTAAGGTAGGTTCTCATTGCTCAATTATTTCTTCACTGTCATCATTTGCCATGCAAGACACAGGACAGACAGCCATCAGATTCACACTTAACCCACTGACTGCCACAGGGTTGTGTATCAAGTTTTACCCCTCAGGGAGTGTGTTCAAACCCCTCACACTGTAAACTTGCATTTCCCTCCCACTTCTCCTCCTTCCCCAGCCTATTACTAACACTTTTCCATATTTATGTTAAGCCCCGCCCCTACTTGCAATTAAGCCCCGCCCCCTTTTAACCCAGATTACCCCATTGCTCTCTCCACATCAGCACCACATGAGGGACTCCACAAGTCAAAGTTCACAGGTATTACACACTCATACACACTCACACAGCACCACCACACACACACAGCCAGAAAGAAATATGGCTGACACACAGTCACTCACCTTGACTCCCAGTGGCCTCAGCAGGACCTGTAGTAAAGCCACTGAACGGTGCTGCATCACCAGGGGAACAAAATGGCACTCAAAGTGTTAAGGTAGGCCCTCATTGCTGAATTACTTCTTCACTGTCATCATTTGCCATGCAAGACACAGGACAGACAGCCATCAGATTCACACTTAACCCACTGACTGCCACAGGGTTGTGTATCAAGTTTTACCCCTCAGGGAGTGTGTTCAAACCCCTCACACTGTAAACTTGCATTTCCCTCCCACTTCTCCTCCTTCCCCAGCCTATTACTAACACTTTTTCACATTTATGTTAAGCCCCGCCCCCTACTCACGATTAAGCCCCACCCACTTTTAACCCAGATTGCCCCATTTGTCTCTCCACATCAGCACCACATCAGTCCCCTCTAGGGACTTCACAAGTCAGTGTTCCCAGGTATGAACACACTTCCCACTGCTATTTAACTCTGACATGCCTCTCTATACCTTAACCCTTTGAGTGCCAGAGGGGTAACAACTCATGAGCACATGTTTTTCTGCTCATATATGTTGCGTGTCTGTGTGTACATCTCTGTTACATATGTGTGTCCATGTGTGCATCTCCAGTGTGTCTGTGTGTACATGCGTTTTGCATGTCTCTGCCGCTCACTGTGTGTGTATGTGCATACCTCCCAACATTTCACATGGCCAAAGAGGGACACGTTAGTTTTAGGTGATATTATTGGGGGTGTGGCTGGTGGGCGGGGCATTAGTAAGAATTTTTAGGTTATTTCATGACCTATTACTGGCTATTTATGTAACTGAATAAATGATTTAGTTCAAGACCAAAGTATTTAATTTGCACAGTCTAATGTATAAACACATATACTGAAGTTTATTGCTGTACAGCAAAGTAACACACACCACACAGTCAGGGCTGGTGCAAGGATTTTTCCACCCTAGCCAAAACCTAATTTTGCCGCCCATTTCGCTCCGCCCCTTGTGTCCCACCCCTTTATACCCCGCCTACTTATACCCAACCTATTTTCATGATTGTCCTCTCTCTGCCCCCTGAGCCACTCTGCCCCTGTTCTGGTGATGCCTGTAAGAGATGCCCCCCACCAGCTCCAACTTGCCCCTTATCAGCTTCACTTTGGCCCACCAGTTCCACTTTGCCCCTATCAACTCCAACTTGCCCCCATCAGCTCCAACGTGCCCCCACCAGCTCCATTTTGCCCCCTCAGCTTCACTTTGCCCCCTCAGCTCCACTTTGCCCCCTCAGCTCCAACTTACCCCCATCAGCTCCACTTTGCCCCCCATCCTCTCCAACTTACCCCCATCAGCTCCACTTTGCCCCCCATCCGCTCCAACTTGCCCCCACCAGCTCCACTATGCCCTCTCAGCTCCAGCTTTCCACTATCAGCTCCACTATGCCCCCACCAGCTCCACTTTGCCCCCCCTCAGCTCCACTTTGCCCCCCCTCAGCTCCACTTGCCCCCCCTCAGCTCCAGCTTGCCCCCCCTCAGCTCCACTTTGACCCTCATCAGCTCCACTTTGACCCTCATCAGCTCCAACTTGCCCCCATCATCTCCAACTTGCCCCCACCAGCTCCACTATGCCCCCTCAGCTCCAGCTTTCCCCTAACAGCTCCAACTTGCCCCCATCATCTCCACTTTGCCCCACATCTGCTCCAACTTGCCCCCTCAGCTCCACTATGCCCCCTCAGCTCCAACTTGCCCCCCATCATATACCTGTATCTCCCGCGCAGTCTTCTCTTCAGTAATGGAGAGCGCGGCAGGAGATCATGACTCCCAGCGCGCTCTTCATTACTAAAGATCCGACCAGATGAGGGAGCGCTGTAGCAACACAGACCTGACTGTGTTGTGGTTCCTGGCGTGGTGTGTGCGGGCGCACCTCTTCTCCGCTGCATGCCCGCGCCCCCAGTACGTGTGCGCCCTAGGCCGGCGCCTACCTCGCCTATAGGTGGAGCCGGCCCTGCACACAGTCTGACCTCCTAAAAAGAGGGACAACAGGGTGGGAAAGAGGGACAGAGGGATTTGGCCCTCAAAGAGGGACTGTCCCTCCTAAAGAGGGACACTTGGGATGTATGGTATGTGTCTGCCTGTGTGTTGCATATGTCTGTGTTTATCAGTGTGTCTGCATTTCACACACATGCGCCCAATGGTCATAACATGACGGGCAACGCCGTCCCATGTTGCTAGTCTCTAATATAAGTGTAAATGGTAATCATATCACCCCTTACATGTCTCTTCTCTAATATAAGTGTAAATGGTAATCATATCCCCCTTACACGTCTCTTCTCTAATATAAGTGTAAATAGTAATCATATCCCCCTTACACGTCTCTTCTCTAATATAAGTGTAAATAGTAATCATATCACCCCTTACACCTCTCGTCTCTAATATAAGTGTAAATGGTAATCATATCACCCCTTAGACGTCTCTTCTCTAATATAAGTGTAAATGGTAATCATATCCCCCTTACACCTCTCATCTCTAATATAAGTGTAAATGGTAATCATATCACCCCTTAGACGTCTCTTCTCTAATATAAGTGTAAATGGTAATCATATCGCCCCTTATACCTCTCTTCTCTAATATAAGTGTAAATGGTAATCATATCACCCCTTACACGTCTCTTCTCTAATATAAGTGTAAATGGTAATCATATCACCCCTTACACCTCTCGTCTCTAATATAAGTGTAAATAGTAATCATATGTCCCTTACACATCTCTTCTCTAATATAAGTGTAAATAGTAATCATATCACCCCTTACACGCCTCTTCTCTAATATAAGTGTAAATAGTAATCATATCACCCCTTACACCTCTCGTCTCTAATATAAGTGTAAATGGTAATCATATCACCCCTTACACCTCTCTTCTCTAATATAAGTGTAAATGGTAATCATATCCCCCTTACACCTCTCTTCTCTAATATAAGTGTAAATAGTAATCATATCACCCCTTACACCTCTCGTCTCTAATATAAGTGTAAATGGTAATCATATCACCCCTTACACGTCTCTTCTCTAATATAAGTGTAAATGGTAATCATATCACCCCTTACATGTCTCTTCTCTAATATAAGTGTAAATGGTAATCATATCCCCCTTACACGTCTCTTCTCTAATATAAGTGTAAATAGTAATCATATCCCCCTTACACGTCTCTTCTCTAATATAAGTGTAAATAGTAATCATATCACCCCTTACACCTCTCTTCTCTAATATAAGTGTAAATGGCATCATATCACCCCTTACACATCTCTTCTCTAATATAAGTGTAAATGGTAATCATATCACCCCTTACACCTCTCTTCTCTAATATAAGTGTAAATGGCATCATATCACCCCTTACACATCTCTTCTCTAATATAAGTGTAAATGGTAATCATATCACCCCATACACGTCTCTTCTCTAATATAAGTGTAAATGGTAATCATATCCCCCTTACACCTCTCATCTCTAATATAAGTGTAAATGGTAATCATATCACCCCTTACACATCTCTTCTCTAATATAAGTGTAAATGGTAATCATATCACCCCTTACACCTCTCTTCTCTAATATAAGTGTAAATGGTAATCATATCACCCCTTACACGTCTCTTCTCTAATATAAGTATAAATGGTAATCATATCACCCCTTAGACGTCTCTTCTCTAATATAAGTGTAAATGGTAATCATATCACCCCTTACACCTCTCTTCTCTAATATAAGTGTAAATGGTAATCATATCGCCCCTTACACCTCTCTTCTCTAATATAAGTGTAAATGGTAATCATATCACCCCTTAGACGTCTCTTATCTAATATAAGTGTAAATGGTAATCATATCATCCCTTACACATCTCTTCTCTAATATAAGTGTAAATGGTAATCATATCGCCCCTTAGATGTCTCTTCTCTAATGTAAACAAACCCAGATTGATTCTAATCTAATCTAATCTTTTTATTACTCAGATCCTCCAATTCCTTTATCAGTTTTGTTGCACGTCTGCTCTTTTTCTTACTCAGTAATGTCTTTTTTAAGAATTACTGCCAAAACTATACTCCATATTCCAGATGAGGCCTTACCAAGGATTTATTTACAGGTAGAATTATATTAGCATGTCGTGCATCTACACCTCTTTTTGTGCAGGATAGTACCCTTGCAGCAGATGAGTGATTGTCTAACAGTAGTGTCCAGGGTCGGATTTACATCTCAGGAGCCTGTAGGCACAGAAATCTCAAGCACACCCCCCACACACATTGGCCATCTCCACTGAACACCTCCACAATGCTCCTAATCTCCACAATGCCCCCCATGATCTCCATATTGACCTCACAATGTACCCCATCATCTCCATATTGCCCTCACATTGCCCCCATCAGCTCAATATTGCCCTTACATTGTCCTCCATCAGCTCCAACTTGCCCCCCATCATCTCCACATTGCCCCAATCATCTCCATATTGCCCTCACATTGCCCCCCTTCAGCTCCATATTCCCCACATCATCTCCATATTGCCCCCATCCACTCCAACTTGCCCCCATCAGCTCCATATTGCTCCCACATTGCCCCCATCATCTCCATATTACCCTCACATTGCCATCCCTCCCCCCAGTGTCAGTTTCCTACCTTTTCCCTCGTGGTCCAGTGGCAGGGGAGGTCTGCGCCTCTTTCAGCACAGACCTGTAGCTGCTGGAGCTCTTGCGCGGTCTTCTCTTTAGTAATGCAGAGCTCTGGGACATGATGTCATCTCCCAGCACTCTGTATTACTAAAGAGCTGACGAGGGAGCTCATCAGCTACAGGTCTGTGCCGGAGAAGGTGCAGACCACACTATAATGTAGCGGCACAGGACGAGGGAGGCAACAAAACCCAATGACAAGTGCCCCTCTGTGGAGTGCGCCTGTAGGCAGATGCCTACACTGCCTAATTACAAATCCAGCCCTGGTAGTGTCCTACCCAGGGTGCAGTCTCTTTTATCCCACTAGTACCTTTCACAAAGAGAAAATATCCAAAAGCATATCATACTGGTCCTACCATAAGAGCTGTCCTGCCACAAAATGCCAGACAATTCCTCTCTGAAAAAGTGAAGCATCCAGGCCCACTCGTACGTTTCAGCTGTGTTGGATCTCACCAGAGAGGTGCTGCCATTCTCTCTAAGCACTGTGAGCAAGGGGTCTGTATCGGAATGCCGTCACTTGTGAACCAGGGACCCGTTTGGTTTGGGGAGGCCTAGACTGGGAGATGCCATTTGGCTACACAGAAACTTGAGCCAAACTACAAAATGGAGAAGGGTGTTGGCCGGACTCCAAAGTGGCACCGGGCCTGAGACTCTATTACATATTGGTGGTGGGGCAGCATCTCCCATTGTGTGCTGTGTTATTGTTTATATGCAAAGTAGGTTACCTGGGGTTATGTGTTTCCATTTGTTGCTTTGTGAAAGTGATTGTATTATGTCAGTCACTGATGTAAATGTAATTACCTTAGCAGATCTGATAGAAGGACTGTGTGTTTGTATTCTAATGTGTGTTACCGTAATTAAAGGGATAGTAATACTTTGTTTTATCTTTATTTTATTTTGTAGGCATTAAAAAAACATGAAGAACGATATAAGTCTTATCTCTCAAACCTTTATGGTTTGAGAGATATTCACAAGCAAAGTTTCCCCTCCCGCCCCTTTTACCTAGTGTAAGCCATCTCTTCTCAGATGTGAATCTGGTTGTAAGACCAGACAGGTAACAGCAGGGGACAATCTTCTTTGTATGAAAACAATGAAAGCCCTTACCCCCTTGACAAGTTTTTCAGCTTTTTCCCTTAATTGAAGATTGTCCCTCTCTGCAGTCTACCTGGGCACCTCCCTTCTGATCTGGCTGAACGGGGGGGGGGGGATACTTTGCTTGTGAATATCTCTTAAACCATAAAGGTTTGAGAGATAAGACTTATATCGTTCTTTATGTTTTTTTAATGTCTACAAAATAAAATAAAGATAAAACGAAGTATTTGTGACAGCCCCCCGCGGCAGGCACCCGCCCCTGTAGCGTTAGGGGGGGCGCCTACAAGGTCATTTACACCGGACAGACCTGGGCCGTTTGCCACTGGATCTAGCTGCACCACCCAGAGGAGGAACGGTCAACCGGATTGGAAGACCTCCAGGTGCAGCCAGCCCAATGGGGAGCAGTGACCTGGGTAGGGACTCGCACTTCTACCCACCGGAACAGGTCACCCCAGAGCAGGTATCATCCCCTCTGCTGCGAAGCCTCTGCTGGGCAGGCACTAACCCCTCTGCCTTGTCCTGGGAAACGGGTTCAGGTCCCTCTGCAACGATGGCGCCTCCTCCTGGCAGGAATTCACCCCTCTGCCCAAGTAAAACAACACCACATTTAAAAAGACGCTTTTGGCTACTCAGGCCTGGTGTCATATATCCCCACCTCCCCCCAGTAACAGAGACTAAACATCTGTTTTAGGAGTAGTAAAAACACACCTAAGTTAATTGAAATGGAATACCAGACCTTTCACAGCCTTCATTCAACTTGAGGTGACATGAATATATCATAATACATAGAAGACAAGACATACAACAAACATAACAGGGTCTAACAATTTTAGGATGGGGGAGTATAATGAAAACATTGGTGAGAAACTGAAGGTCCCAGAATGCAACACTGACATATTTGCATACTCACATGTGACAAAGCAATGCTGCAATGTAGGTCACCAACCAACAGATGGCAATGCATAGTACAATGTTGCAATGCACGTTTCAACCAATAGATGGCAGTGCATAGTACAATGCTGCAATGCAAGGTTCAACCAATAGATGGCAGTGCATAGTACAATGCTGCAATGCAAGGTTCAACCAATAGATGGCGAGGTTGAGTTCAAAGGACTTGAGATAGGAAAAGTCCATAACAGATGTATTGCTGGAATGTCCATGTAATCCCACAGTCCTCATACATCACAGGGACATGAAAGTTGAACCTCCTGTTTCTTCACAGTATTACTATCCCTTTAAGTCCCAGTAAGATTGGGCGGTTTGTGAATCTCATCTGCTATTGGTTGGCTGTGTTCACAGACATTTATATAAACCCTGTGTGTATCCAAATAAAGGAGTTCCTGTTTTTACCTCAAGCATCATGTGTCGTCTGATGTTCTTGGGGAAAAGGTGTTAGCGGACCGACTCTTCGAGATCGGGCTGACATCGGTGGTTTGGCCTCTGGGAAGAAGCTGTTCAGACAGGTGTGCCCGGTTGGGGCCCAGGGGACCCGTCACAGGGTCCAGTGCTGGATTCCCCTGTTATCTTTGGTGAACAAGCCTGTAATTCAGATTGGCTGGCTCTCTAGAAGTGGTGACCTACCTAGGAATCGGTCTTTTTTTAGCCCACTACTGTCTTTCACAGAGAAGAAATATTCTAAAACATAGCAGTCCAGCCATGAAATGCTAGGAATTCCTCTCTGACCAAGAGAAGCAGTAAACCCCAGACATACATTTTGTTCTTGTTAGTGTCTTATCAGTAAGGTGCTGCAGATCTCTATAGCCAGTCGTCTTCTTCTTGCTGATAGATTTTATCCATCAGCGGTGATTTTTGGATACCGAGGCTTGAGCCTCACTACTCCATCTTCTCGGGTTGGGTTTTAAGTCGCAGGTTTGGATTCTTCTTGGTCTGTGTTGACTTGTCACAGTTGGGTTAATTTCACAGGGTCTTTGCTGTGATGGGCCGCGGGTAGCGGTCAAAGGGGTTTGCAGTGGTGGCAGTGAGTTTTCTGATCAGAGGGTTCGGGTTCTGATCCAGTCCTTGGCAGAAGTTCTTACTCAGCTTCTGTAGGTGTTCGTCCAACATCTCGAAGCTCCCTGTGAAGGTCAGCTGTCCTTACGAATCTTGGAGCTCCAGACGATATCCGCAGGGCCTTGTTCTGGACTCTCTGAAGACTCTTCCGGTGTCGCTCATGGCAAGTGATCCATGCTGGGGAGGCATACATCAGGGTAGGTCTGATGATTGCCTTGTAGACGTTAATCTTTGTCCGTAGTGGCATGGACTTGGTCTTCAGGAGTGGGTACAGTGCTGCCATCTTTCCTGTTGCCTTCTGCTGAGTATTCTCAATATGGCTTCCCCAGTTGAGCTTGCTGTCCAGGGTCACACCGAGGTAGCGGCTGCTGCTCTCCCACTTGATGGTCTCTCCATTGAGGCTGATGTGCGGGTGCTCCTTGATCTTCTTTCTGGTAAACAGTGTTGCAGTTGTCTTGCTGATGTTGAGTTCTATTCGCCAGTCGCTGTACCAGGTTGAGATGGTATCTAATGATGCTTGCAGATTCTTCACCACTTCCTTTTCGCTGAATGACTGGGAGATGATTGCGACATCGTCCGCATACAGTGCCAGGTCTGTCTTGTGCAGATCTGTCGGGATGTCACTGGTGAAGATGTTGAACATAAAGGGTCCGAGGTTCGATCCCTGTGGCACGCCTGCTCGGATGGGATGTGATGAGGACATCTCAGATCGCATGGCGACATGGAAGGTGCGCCCTCCCAGGTAGCTTGCAATTGTCTTTACCAGGTAGTTTGGAAATCCCAGGCCAATCATCTTGTGCAGTAGTCCCTTATGCCAGACTCTGTTGAATGCTTTGGCGACATCCAAGAAGACAATTCCCGTGGATTTCTTGATGTTGAACCCGTGGCTGATGGTGTCTACCACTCTCAACAGTTGATGGGTTGTTGCATGCTCCTTTCGAAATCCAAATTGTTCATTTGCTAGTAGGTTTCTTTCGGGGGCAAAGTCACTGAGTCAGGCAAGCAGGACCTTCTCCAGGAGCTTCGATAGTCCAGAGAGTAAACTGATGGGGCGGTAGTTCGCAGGATCCCTCAGTGGTTTGCCAGCCTTTGGGAAAACAATAACCCTTGCTTCTTTCCAGCATTTTGGGAAGTGCTGGAGCCTCATGCATGCATTGAAGATGTTTGTAAAGCGTTCTATTGATGCTGTCGGGAGGTTTTTGATTGCTAGGTTCATTACTCCATCACTCCCTGGTGCTTTGCCATTTGCCAGCTTCTCTGCAAGTCCTGCTACCTCAGCGCTTGTGCACTCCTCAATGTCTTCTGCCCCCAGAGCTCTATAGGCATTGTGAGCAAGAGGTCTAATGATGGATTCCACTATTTTCCTTGGGGTGACTAATCACAAAGGTAATTTGCATATGTAAATTGCAAGTGAGGGACTCTCAACTAGGAACAAGCCTGCAAAACAAATGTGCAGGTTCTATAGGAATGGTGTCCTACCCAGGATACAGTCTCTTTTAGCCCACTAGTGCCTTTCACAGAGAGGAAATATCCTACAGCATATCATACTGGTCCTGCCATTACAGCAGTCCAGCCACAAAATGTCAGACAATTCCTCTCTGAAAATGAGAAACAGCCAACCCCTGGCATATGTTTTTTTTTTTTTTTTTTTATTGATAAAGCCTGAGGTGCTCGTGTAGTCTTGTGCTGGACATCTCATGCTTCTCCTTCCCCCGTCGTGCACCTGTGCCCGTGCATCAGTGCAGTTTCAGGGGCCGGGTCAGCCCCCCTGCTCCACTGAAGGATTGGGGGGCCCTTTAGCTTCTCCTCCTCCCCCCGGAGGGAGAGAAGGGTCTTCACCCCAGGGGTTTTGGCATTGGAGCTTCCAACCCTGGGGTATCCTTCTTCAGCTCCCTCTGAGGAGAGGAGCCTCTGAGTCTTTGAGAGAGGTAGTGGCCCGAGGACGCATCATCCCACCTCTCCCACCAAAGCTCGAGTCTTCCGACCTGGCCCCCTTGTGGCAGTTTCCAGTGTTCAAGTGCGCAGTGTCGTGGGTGAAAAGTGCTGTAGTCAATAAATAGTGAAGGAAAAAAATCATATCATCAACTGTGCTAAAACATGCACAGTGAATAAATATTAATCAATAAAGTGCCTGTTAAGGCCCCAGCCTCCCTGTCGGAGTTATAAGAATTCTTCATGCCCTGCCAAGGAGGCCAGGGCAATAGAAGTGAGGAAAAATAAAGTCTGAGTGCATGCCAGTGCTCCACCAGGGCTCATGGTCCAAATCAACGTGTTCCGTGTTGCAGAGGAAAAAAGCACCTCGGGCTTTCCGCTCCCCAGCCATGGCGTCAGACCAAGTGGCGCTCTGTACCCAGGAAACAAAGAACAGACACAACATTTGATCTTAGCCAAAAGGTCAAGAAGCCACAGGCATATGTTTTGGACTTGTTGGGTCTCATCAGTGAGGTGCAGCTGATCTCTATAGGCACTGTGAGCAAGGGGACCAATGCTGGATTCCCCTATTACCCTTGGGGTGACTAATCCCAAAGATAATTTGTATATGCAAACTAAGAGAGCCAATCAACTAGGAACCAGCCTGCAATACATATTTAGTGGCTCTTTAGGAGTGGTGTCCTACATAGGGTGTAGTGTGTTTTATCCCCCTAGTGCCTTTAACAGAGAAGAAATATCCATAGGTATATCATACTGGTCCTGCCATAATATCAGCCCAGCACCTAATGTCAGACAACTCCTCTCTGAACAAGACAAACAGTAAATCCAAGACTTACTTTTCACCATTGTTGGGCTCCACCACTAAGGTGCTGCTTATCTCTCTAGGTACTGTGAGCGAGGGGTCCAATGCTGGATTCCCCTAGTATCCTTGGGGTGACTAATCACAAAGCTAAACTTCATATTGGGAGTCAGAGACACTAAACTAGGAACCAGTCTGCAATACTAATTTTTAGGCTTTCTGGATGTGGTGTCCTACTCAGGGCACACTGTCTTTTAGCCCAGTAATGCCTTTAAAGGGATAGTAATACTTCGTTTTATCTTTATTTTATTTTGTAGGCATTAAAAAAACATGAAGAACGATATAAGTCTTATCTCTCAAACCTTTATGGTTTGAGAGATATTCACAAGCAAAGTTTCCCCTCCCGCCCCTTTTACCTAGTGTAAGCCATCTCTTCTCAGATGTGGAATCCAGTCCATAGACCAGACAGATAACAGAAGGGGACAATCTTCTTCCTATGAGAACAATGAAAGCCCTTCCCCCCTTGACAAGTTTTTCAGCTTTTTCCCTTATCTTAATTGAAGATTGTCCCTCTCTGCAGTCTACCTGGGCACCTCCCTTCTGATCTGGTTGAACAGGGGGGGATAATTTGCTTGTGAATATCTCTTAAACCATAAAGGTTTCAGAGATAAGACTTATATCGTTCTTCATGTTTTTTTAATGCCTACAAAATAAAATAAAATAAAGTTAAAACGAAGTATTACTATCCCTTTAAGAAATATCCTAAAGCATATCATACTGATCCTACAATAACAGCAGTCTAGTCAAAAAATGCCAAACAATTCCTCTCTGGAAAAAGACAAGCCGCCAACTCTCTCTAGGCACTGTGAGCAAGGGTTCCAATGCTGGATTCCCCTATTATCCTTGGGGTCACTAATCCCAACGATAATTTCCATATGTAAACTGGGAGTATATATAAATATATATATATTTATTTATTTCCTTCCTTTCCGTGAAAGGCACAAGTGAGCTAAAAGAGACTGAACCCTGGTTAGGACACCACTACTAGAGAGCCTACAAAGCATGTCATATAGATTCTACCATAACGGAATTCCAGCCACAAAACACCAGTCAATCCCAGATGTACATTTTGGCCTTGTTGGGCCTCATCAGATGGGTGCCTATCTCTCCATCTCTCTCCATCTCTCTCTCTCTCTCCATCTCTCTCTCCATCTCTCTCTCCATCTCTCTTTCTCTCTCCATCTATCTCTCTCTCTCTCGCTCTCTCCATAGATTTACACATCAAAGTGATAAGAAATGTTAAACAAAAAGCATATTTTACAGTGATAAAATTACTTACAATCTAAGCTGCAGTCATCCATGCTTCAACTGCAGCTTTGCAATTATAATATAAAGTACCATGTGCAATGGAGTCTTGACGGAACAGTAGTTGAGGGGAATGAGACCTGTTTTCCTTGTCTCAACAACAGGCACTTGTACAACTCACAATACAAACGATTTGATGCTAAGGGATAGTTTTATCATTGGATAGAAAAAATGTGTAGTAAAGACACGTGAAAGACAGCTTTCTTTTCATGAAAGATTTAATTTTCTTTGTATCCCTAAATCAATTAATCTGTCAGAGGTTTTTCCACTGTCATCTTTCCCTAATCATACTCTATAATTTTCTTCATTACCTCAGGTACATCTTTCTATTCACTTTCTTTCCTGTACGGGAATACCAGGCTCTTCCGTCAGCATCACAGTAACATGTTTTTGTGCACTGTTTAACCCAAGTTGCCATGATTGTATAGTGGTTAGTACTCTGCGTTGTGGCCACAGCAACCCCAGTTCAAATCCGGGTCATGGCACAGGTTGAATGCTTTTCCTAAGGATAACTTAGCATATGTTTAGAATCATTAAAATTGTATAGTGAGTTGTGTATTGTGAGTAAGAGGTCTAATGATGGATTCACCTATTATCCTTGGGGTAACTAATCCCAATGATAATTTCCATATGTAAATTGGGAGTCAGATACTCTCAACTAGGAACGAGCCTGCAATACAAATTTGCAGGCTCTCTAAGTGTGGTGTCCTACCCAGAGTGCAGTCTCTTTGAAGCCAGGCAATTTCTCTCTGAAAAAGAAAGGCGGTCAACCTGTTACGGTTGGCAAGCAAAACCAGGAGTCACACGGTATAGTTAATAGAACCTTTATTATGAGAATAATGACAGTAATGCAGTATATAAATAAACACACAGTGGGTGATTGAAACGGCAAGCACTGTATCAGGAATAGCAGTCTCCCAATCTCTGCACCACACTGTCCGAGACTAGGCCTCAGCCTGCTGGAGCCACAGGTTTGCACTAGAAAGGATATCCACTGAAGCGATGGAATGGTGGATGCGCAGTGGATAGAGCCCCAGGTCAACACCAGAGTGGGTAGTCAGACAAGCCTAGGTCATACACGGAGCGGGAAGTCAGCCAGAGCCACAGGTTTGCACCAGAAAGGATATCTGAGCCAAATCGGAACGCCAAGGAGAATAGTCAGACAGAGCCACAGGTCAACACCAGAATGGATGGACAGACAAGCCGGATCATACACAGGAATCAGGAAACAGAGGCCTGCAGATGACGTGTGCAAAGATGCCAAGTGTCGCTGAAGCGGCAGAGCTGGAAACAAGGTACTGTGATACAACCCCAGACGTATGTTTTATTCTTGTTGAGTCTCATCAGTGAGGTGCAGCCGATCTCCCAAAATGTACATATGCAAATTTTGTGGCTGTAACTCTGTGATGTCAGGACCTGTAGTTGAGTTTCTCTGACTCCCAGTTGGGCCTCATCATTGAGATGCAGCTGATCTGTCTAGGCACTCTGAGGAAGAGCTCCAATGCTGGATTCCCTTATTGATCTTGTGGTGACAAATACCAACACTAATTTGCATATGTAAATTGTGAGTCAGAGACACTGAAACTAGGAGCGAGCCTGCAATACACATTTGCAGGCTCTCTTAGAGTGGTGTCCTACACAAAGTGCAGTCTCTTTCAAACCAGGCAATTCCTCGCTGAAAAAAAAGAGGCAGCCATACGTTTTGTTCTTGTTGGGTCTCAACAGTGAGGTGCAGCAGATCTATGTAGGCTCTGTGAGCAAGAGGTCCAATGATGGATTCCCCTATTATCCTTGGGGTGACTAATCACAAGGAAAATGTATATCTGTAAATTGGGAGTCAGACACTCTCTACTAGGAACAAGCCTGGAATTCAACTTTGCAGACTCTCTAGGAGTGGTGGCCTACCCAGGGTGCAGACTCCTTTAGCCCACCATACTGGTTCTGCCACAATAGCAATCCAGCCACAAAATGCTAAGAAATTCCTCTCTGAACAAGAGAAGCAGTCAACTCCATATACACATTTTGCACTTGTTGTGTCTCATCAGTGAGGTGCAGCTGATCTGTATCAGCACTGTGAGTAAGAGGTCCAGTGATGTATTCCCCTATTTTCCTTGGGGCGATGAATCCCCAAGGTAATTTGCATATGTAAATTGGGAGTCAGATGCTCTCAACTAGGAAAAAGCCTGCAATACACATTTATAGGCTCTATAAGAGTGGTGTCCTATCTAGAGTGCAGTCTCTTTAATGCCAGACAATTTATCTCTGAAAAAGAGAGGCAGCCAGCCCCATATGTACATTTTGTTCTTGTTGGGTCTCGTCAGTGAGGTGCAGCTGATCTCTCTAGGTACTGTGAGCAAGGGGTCCGATGCTGGATTTCCCTATTATCCTTGGGGTGACTAATCCCAAGGATAATTTGCATATTTAAATTGGGAGTCAGAGACACTCAACTAGGAACAAGCATGCAATACAAATTTGCAGACTTTCTAGGAACGGTGTCCTACCCAGAGTGCAATCTCTTTTAGCCCACTAGTGACTTTCAGATAGAAGAAATACCATAAAGCACATCATATTGGTCCTGCCAAAACAGCAGTCCAACCACAAAATGACAGACAGTTCCTCTATATACAAAAGATGCAGCCAACCCAAAATGTATTTTTCAACATTGTTGGGGTTCACTACAGAGATGTTGCAGATGTCTCTAAAAACTGTGAGCAAGGGGTCCAATGCTGGATTCCCCCTATTACCCTTGGGGTGACTAATCCCATGGGTAATTTGCATATGCAGATTATTAGTCAGAGGTGCTCAGCTAGAAGCAAACCTGAAATACAAATGTGCAGGCTCTATAGGAATGGTGTCCTACCCAGAGTGCAGTCTCTATAGGAATGGTGTCTGCCCAGAGTGCAGGGTCTTTTAGCCCACTAGTGCCTTTCACAGAGAGGAAATATCATAAAGCATATCATATTGATTCTACCCTTACAGCAGTCCAACCACAAAATGCCAGACAATTCCTCTCTGAACAAGAGAAGCAACCAACCCCAGACGTAATTTTTTTTTTTTTTTTAAATAATCTTTATTTTGACATGGAAAGTACAATACAACATTTCTTTGTACAGTAATGCTTTCCAATACAGAGTGCATTCATACATTTAATACAATAACATTCTTAATACCTGTGACACAGTGCACTTTGGCAGCACACAGGTACATCTGAACTTTATTGTATCATCACTTTATTGAACTCAACACTTGTACTTTATTTCACTGTATTAAAGTCTCTGTGGGCATTTGCCTGGGGTATTGGGTGTGTGTGTGGTGGGGTGAGATATGGGGCATGGGTCAGAGTAGGTCAGGGGGCCAAGGGGAGGTGACAGTGATATTGAGCCATTGGAGGGGATGCTAGTCCTCCTCTTCAGGGCTGTCCAAGATGTTGTAGTCTCTTAGCAGACTGTGGATCAGTCTGGGACAGTCCTGTGTTGTCACCTGTTCTCTCCTCAGCACCAGACGATTCCTTGCAAACCACAGAGCGTCTTTGACACAGCACATGATGCACCAGGCTTCCTGGATAGCACCATACGAGTGCGTCCCTGGAAATAGTCCATACAGTACCGAGTGGTGTGACAAGTGTCTCCTTGGAACAGAGTCTTTGAGTTCATTTTTCAGGTCATCCAACAGAGCTTGGGCAAAGGGGCACTGCCAAAAAACATGCAGGGCAGTTTCTTCTGCCACGCATCCTCTAGGGCAGTGTCTATACCTGCATAGGTTCCTTGCATGCATGAATGACCTGAGAGACAGACCCCCCTGAATGGCCATCCATGCAGTGTCCTTGTGTCTGTTGATGAGTCTCCCTGATGACACGTTCTGCCATACCATCTTGGAAGTGGCAGCTGGGAGTCCTGAAATTGTCTCTATAATGTCTTTTGCTCTGATGAGCTTACATATGACCTTTGGGGTCCACAGTTCTGGTTTAACACCCTCCAGTTGGTTCTCCCTCACAAATCTACCAACATCCTGGTAGAACCAGGGGGTAGTCCAGTTGTAAGGGATGGAGCTGTCCCACCTCTCCCAACCAAGTCCCCTCCAAAGAGGAAGCAGGAAGAAACGGGACATGGCATTACTGGCAGATCCCTGGTCGCTCTCTCTTAAAGTCCTCCGCACACAGTTGCACACAAAGAAGGCCCGCAACATGGTAGGGATGTCTGGCACCCCCTTTCCTCCTTTGTGGGGCTCCTTGTACATAACTGCACGCTTCACTCTGTCCATTTTGGAGCCCCAGATGAAGTGAAACACTGCCCTTGTGATGGCTCTGCAAATTGTTGCCAAGGGTGGCCAAGCTTGGGCCATATACTGCAGAATTGGAAGGATCTCATTCTGCAGTACCAGTATTTTTCCCTCTATGGTGAGGTCCCTGAGGCTCCACAGTCCAAATTTCTGTCTGACTTTTGCTAGTCTTTCATCCCAACACTTCAGGGCCACCCCTTTTCCACCGAACCAGACTCCCAGGATTTTGATGAGGCCTGTCCTGATGGGGAAAGGGAAGGGGTCAGAAGACAGGTGCCACTCCCCAAAGAGTATGGTCTCTGACTTCCCGCAGTTGACCTTTGCACCCAAAGCTTTGCCAAAGTCCTTGCATGTCTGGATGAGCTCTTTCACTGATTGCTGGTCAGCGCAGAAGATGGTTAAATCGTCCATGTACAGCGGGCACTTTGCCTCTTACAACCGATACAGAGATACTTTTTGGCCTTGTCAGTTAGGTGTTCTCTGATCTCTCTAGGCATTGTAAGCAAGGGGTCCAATGCTGGATTCCCCTATTACCCTTGGGGTGACTAATCCCAAGGATAATTTGCATATGGGAAGGGAGGGAGGGAGGGAGGGAGGGAGGGAGGGAGGGAGGGAGGGAGGGAGGGAGGGAGGAAGGAAGGAAGGAAGGAAGGAAGGAAGGAAGGAAGGAAGGAAGGAAGGAAGGAAGGAAGGAAGGAAGGAAGGAAGGAAGGAAGGAAGGAAGGAAGGAAGGAAGGAAGGAAGGAAGGAAGGAAGGAAGGAAGGAAGGAAGGAAGGAAGGAAGGAAGGAAGGAAGGAAGGAAGGAAGGAAGGAAGGAAGGAAGGAAGGAAGGAAGGAAGGAAGGAAGGAAGGAAGGAAGGAAGGAAGGAAGGAAGGAAGGAAGGAAGGAAGGAAGGAAGGAAGGAAGGAAGGAAGGAAGGAAGGAAGGAAGGAAGGAAGGAAGGAAGGAAGGAAGGAAGGAAGGATAATTAAATAAAATATGTATTTTTCAACATTGTTGTGCTTTACCACTGAGATGTTGCTGAGCTCTCTAAGCACTGTGAGCAAGGGGTCCAGTGCTGGATTCCCCTATTACCCTTGGGGTGATTAATCCCAAGGGTAATTTGCATATGCAGATTAAAAGTCAGAGGTGCTCAACTAGGAGCAAACCTGAAACACATATTTGCAGGCTCTATAGGAATGGTTTCCTACCCAGGGTGCAGTCTCTATTGGAATGGTTTCCTACCCAGAGTGCAGTCTCTATAGGAATGGTTTCCTACCCAGAGTGCAGTCTCTATAGGAATGGTGTCCTACCCAGAGTGCAGTCTCTTTTAGCTCACTAGTGCCTTTCACAGAGAGGAAATATCATAAAGCATATCTTATTGGTCCTACCGTAACAGCAGTCCAGCCACAAAATGCCAGGCAATCTCTTTCTGAACAAGAGAAGCAACCAACCCCAGCCATAAGTTTCAGCCTTGTTGGGCCTCCCCAGTAAGGTGTATCTGATATTGCGAGTCACTCTGAGCAAGGGATCAAACGCTGGATCTCCCTATTACTCTTGGGGTGACTAATCCCAAGACTAATTTACATCTGTAAATTGTGAGTCACAGACACTAAACTAGGAACAAGCCTGCAATACAAATTTGCAGGCTCTCTAAGAGTGGTGTCCTACCCAAGGTGCAGTCTCTTTCAAACCAGGCAATTCCTGTGGAAAAAAAAATAAGCAGCCAACCCCTGCCAACCCCCCCACTTCAGCAAAGCCTCCACCACACAAAGCTGAGAAACCTCCCTAAAAAATGATATAACACCGAAGATGAATCAGTCTTAGTATGGAGTGAAATAGAAAAAGACACCCCGTCCGGCAAGACGGAAAACCCGTTGACATCCAGCACCCGCACATCCGAGACTCTCCGAAAGGAAACCAACCAAAGCAACAACGTGAGCTTAGCTGAAAGTTGACGCAGAGACAAGGAATAATTCGCTGGCCAGTCCCGCAAGAGATGCAAAACCACCTGAACATCCCAAAGTTGATCATACTTCGGACCTGGAGGACAAGAGAGCTTAATCCCCCGAAGCAAATGACATATCAGTGGGTCCCTGCCCACTGGGACACCATCCAAAGGAACACGGGCCTCTGAAATAGCTGAACGTACAACATTAACGGATCTATAAGAACACCTCAAAGAATAAAGATGTGACAGAAAATTTAAGATCACTGGAACAGGTGCTGTAAAGGGATCGGAATCTCTCTCCACACACCAGCCAACCCAAGAATTCCATGTTGACAAATAGCATCGTCTCGTACCAGGAGCCCAGGAGTCCCACAAAAGGTCCTTAATTTTTATTATGAGGAACGTGCCACATTAGTGCAAGAGACTATTGCCTTAAATCATATAACCACCAATAATATTGATTCAAGATATGTTTTTCAGTTGCATTGACTCACGGTTACCCAAACCCTTCTTTGGCCCACAGGATTCACACGTAACACACAGGGGTTCCTCCACCTCCGGCGTTGTCCCGATCTCTTAGACCACAGGGTATTCTGTTTACTTTGTGAGTTTCTTCTTATTAACAATGTAATGTTCCCACTGCACTACGGCGTCTTCTTTGTGTAGTTGACGGGATTATGCAACCGCTTCCTCCGCGTGTGTCTAGGCTTCTTGAGCTTTTCAAGTCACTCTTTCTACATGTACATTTTGGTTTACACACGCGGAGGAAGCGGTTGCATAATCCCGCCAACTACACAAAGAAGTGCTATACAGGTTGATTATACATCATTATATATCCATTTAAGATTATTGTTTGGGATTTAAACTGGTGTCACCAAATTGCCATTTTGGTTTGTACACGTAAGTTGTGAACTGATCCCATCATTTAGATTTTAATTTATTTTATTGTTTTTTATATTTTTTTTGCTATGTCATGGACGCATGACTGGATATTTATTTATTTAGAAAATGTTTTACCAGGAAGAATACATTGAGATTTCTCTCGTTTTCAAGTATGTCCTGGACAGTTTTCAGTAAAAGGTTACATATTTACACAAAATGAGAAACATTATATACAAATATACATAAATATACATACTTATTAAATAATGGGATTATTTACAGTTACACACTGTTTTTAGATATAAAGAAACATTTGCTTGTAAGGATTTTAGACTGAGCAGATCTGATTATTTCCGGCAGATTGTTCCAGATTTTTGGAGCTCTGAAGGAGAAGGCAGATCTTCCTGCTTCTTTCTTGTATTGTGGATATGGAAATAATAAAATTAACATTTAGTTAAATATTGTGTATTTAGACATTCTTGTTGGAGATCATTGAAGTTTATATGTACAGCGACGGATTGTTTTTTAATAAATTTTATATACATATATTTGGGGGTGTTTTGTAGCAGGGATCCCACTCCAGGCAGCAGTACAATAACAACTGTGTCACTCTCCATATTGTGCCACCATTGTTGTTTTTTAAATATATATATGTGTGTGTGTGTATATAAATATATGTATGTGTGTGTGTATATAAATATATATATGTGTGTGTGTGTGTATGTATATAAATATATGTATGTGTGTGTGTATATAAATATATATATGTGTGTGTGTGTGTGTGTATGTATATAAATATATGTATGTGTGTGTGTATATAAATATATATATGTGTGTGTGTGTGTGTGTGTGTGTGTGTGTGTGTGTGTATGTATATAAATATATGTATGTGTGTGTGTATATAAATATATATATGTGTGTGTGTGTGTGTGTGTGTGTGTATATAAATATATGTATGTGTGTGTGTATATAAATATATATATGTGTGTGTGTGTGTGTGTATGTATATAAATATATGTATGTGTGTGTGTATATAAATATATATATGTGTGTGTGTGTGTGTGTGTGTGTGTGTGTATATAAATATATGTATGTGTGTGTGTATATAAATATATATATGTGTGTGTGTGTGTGTGTGTGTGTGTATGTATATAAATATATGTATGTGTGTGTAACGAAAGCTAAAGATGCCGGGTTGTCCATAGCCGTCGTTCCAGGGTCTCTCCCTCTTGGATGCAGCTACCAAGGGGTAGCCTGTCCTGTGAAGCAACATGGACAAATGGATCTCAGGAAAATAAACTGGAAATGTGGAGGTCTTGGATGGGAGTCAAGGGGACTCTTTAAACCAACCAAGAATAACAATAGAACAGGACACCTTCTTGTTCCAAAACTAACTCAACTGTATTTGGCAAATACAGTTTTTTATACATGTGTAACAGTAAAAACACAATACAATACAAAGGGCACAAAAGGCAGCAGCATATGGTGGAGACAGGATACAATGGGGCAGACATGATTAACTTAACTATATAAAGGAACTATGGTGAGCAATTGTGGTGTTTACTGTAAACACTGGGCCAGACAATAGAACAACAGAGTGTAAACACAAGACAATAGGACACTACAGTGGGATTGATACAATCAGAACAGTACAGGTGTCACATGCAGTCAGAACCCCAGACTAATCCCATCACACAGGAGACATCAGAGGTGAAGGGATTAGTAAAGTGCAACCTTAATCAATCTCTGGACCAGAGGGAGTGACACATCTACAATTTGGCTGGTTTTTGCAAACGTCCAACAGTTTAACCCCTTCAGGGTAAGAATGTTGGCCAACAATGCAAACAGGGGTCCAGCATGGATTACAGCACATGACAACACAGTAAACATTAACATAGAACGGTAAGCAGCTGTGGATGGTGTGGAATTTAGCCTCTTTGGCAGAGCTGTCTGCTGGTATAATGTCCCAAAGTTCTCAATAATTCGTAATAATGGGTTGAAAGTCCGTATGTCCAGAAATGTCCTCCAGTAACGGACTGTGGTCTGTTACAGTATGTATAAATATATATATGTGTGTGTGTGTGTATAAAGTATGTATATAAATATATATATGTGTGCGTGCATGTGTATATAAATATATATATGTATGTGTGTATAAAGTATGTATATAAATATATGTGTGTGCATGTGTATATAAATATATATGTGTGTGTGTGTGTGTGTGTGTGTGTATAAAGTATGTATATAAATATATATGTGTTAGTGTGTGTGTGTGTGTGTGTGTGTGTGTATATAAAGTATGTATATAAATATATATGTGTGTGTGTATAAAGTATGTATATAAATATATATGTGTGTTTATTAAAGGAATAGTAATGTTACTGATGTAACACTGTTCACCTCAGATGTGGAATCTGGTCTCTTGACTGGACAGGTCACAACAAGGGACAATCTTCTTACTGTGACCATAAGGAACACACTGCCCCCTTGACAGGTTTGTCCTTACAATCAAAGAAGATTGTCCCTCTCTGTGATCCATCCGGACAGTCTTGCTGCTCTGAGGTGAGCAGTGTTACACTAGGTAAAAGGGACGGGAGGGGGATACTTTGTCATTGAATTACTCTTGAACTACAACTGTGACAGAACTGAAATAACACTCTCCAAAGTCCAAATACTATGAGGAGTAATTGGAGCTGCTTTTATTGTGACATTACTATCCCTTTAATGGCACCAAATGCAGACACAAAGGGCACGATAAGCTAAAGTGGATTCTGGGGCAAAACAATGGCACTAGAGGTGACATTAAAGTTCACCAAAATTTTAACCCCTGGAATGCTAGAGTGGAGTCCAGTGTATTTGCTTTGCAATGTATCAGAGTCCAGTCCAGCATCTAACTAGTTAAAACCCAATTTTATTGAATATGAATGCTTATTTGCCCCCTTTGGTGTAGTTGGTTTGCCCCATATTTGCCCCACTCTTTGTTTGTGAATACGCCCTGATATCCTGGTTGGAATGTCCCACTTAGATTAGTGAGGGGGGGCACAGTCAGTGTGTGAGTGGTCTGAGGGTATACACTGCTCTGCAGTCACACATACACACTGCTCTGCCGTATACACTGCTCTGCATTCATGCACACACTACTCTGCCGTATACACTGCTCTGTATTCATGCACACAGTACTCTGCCGTATACACTGCTCTGCATTCATGCACACACTACTCTGCCGTATACACTACTCTGCATTCATGCACACACTACTCTGCCATATACACTGCTCTGCGTTCATGCACACATTACTCTGCTGTATACACTGCTCTGCATTCATGCATACACTACTCTACCGTATACACTGCTCTGCATTCATGCACACACTACTCTACCGTATACACTGCTCTGCATTCATGCACACACTACTGTACCGTATACACTGCTCTGCATTCATGCACACAGTACTCTGCCGTATACACTGCTCTGCATTCATGCACACACTACTCTGCCATATACACTGCTCTGCATTCATGCACACACTACTCTGCCGTATACACCACTCTGCATTCATGCACACATTACTCTGCCGTATACAGTGCTCTGCAAACATGGACACATTACTCTGCCATATACACACACTGCTCTGCATTCATGCACACACTACTCTGCCGTATACAGTGCTCTGCATTCATGCACACATTACTCTGCCGTATACACTGCTCTGCATTCATGCACACATTACTCTGCCGTATACACTGCTCTGCATTCATGAATACACTACTCTGCCATATACACCGCTCTGCATTCATGCACACACTACTCTGCCGTATACAGTGCTCTGCATTCATGCACACATTACTCTGCTGTATACAGTGCTCTGCATTCATGCACACATTACTCTGCCGTATACAGTGCTGTGCATTCATGCACACGCTACTCTGCCGTATACACTGCTCTGCATTCATGCACACATTACCCTGCCGTATACAGTGCTCTGCATTCATGCACACACTACTCTGCTGTATACACTGCTCTGCCTTCATGCACACACTACTCTGCCGTATTCAGTGCTCTGCAATCATGCACACATTACTCTGCCAGTATACACTGCTCTGCATTCATGCATACACTACTCTGCCGCACAGGGCATGGATCTATAATGCTCTCCAGGTATACACTGCTCTGTCTATCTATCTATCTATCTATCTATCTATCTATCTATCTATCTATCTATCTATCTATCTACCTATCTATCTATCTATCTATCTATCTATCTATCTATCTATCTATCTATCTATCTATCTATCTAAGTGTCTATCTATCTAACTCTACATTAGCTCGCATCCTCTACTGCCCAGAAAGTTCATCTATATTTCACCTGGTGTTCCAACAGAAATTCTACTACATTATATGGGAGAGGTGAGTTCCCCATGGAATGTTACAGTAACAGCTGAGTCACTTCTTGTCAGATTGAACTCTCAGGAAGTAATCACCTTGGATCTCTGGTTCCAGAGAGTAGAATAGATTTGAGCTGTTATAACATTTGAATAGCATAACTCCCTGTTGTGGAGGTGCCTTGTTTTACACAGCAGGACAAAACACTTTCTTAGAACGTTTACTTCTCCTTTAAATCCATGGGAATGTTGGAAAGTTCAGTTTGTCCCCTGTGGTGAAGTTGGTTTGCCCTCGATTTGTTCCACTTTATCTTTATACATAGTGCCCACTGCTCCGCACAGAGGCACATTGCTCTGCAGAAATACGCTGTTGATCTCCCAGATGCAAATCGCTCTGCTGACAAACACACACACCCACATATACTCATATACTCATGCACACAAACATGTACACACACACACACACACACACATTCATATACACACATACACACTCACACACACATACATATAACATATCCACTCACATGTACACACACACATATACACACACATTCACAGGCACACACACAGATACACACACTCACAGACACACACATATACACACACACATTGTGATGCTCTGGAGGGCAGGGTTACAAGGTCCTGGTGCTGTGCCCAAAGAAATTCCTAGTACATGATCTGTGGTGGCATTGTTACACAGTCTGTGTGACTGCAGAGCCTGACAGAGCCTTCTTGCACCCAGTGCCCTTTCCTCTGCATACTAAGCACAGTCCTGGCATTGTGCCCCATCTCTATGGACTGAACTCATCCTCTCTCTCTCTCTCGTCTAGATTTAATCTCCTGCTGCAATAAACAGTGTGGTGTACACCCCAGACTATGGGCAGTGCCAGCCTACATCTCACACATTGCATCCTCTAATTATACCCAGGACTGGCATAATGTAGGCAATGCCAGCCTTCATCTCACACATTGTATCCTCTAATTATACACAGGAGTTGCAAAAACGTGGGCAGTGCCGGTCTCTAACACACACACATATGCCTCATCTGCTAATTACACTAGTGACTGGCAGAATGTGGGCAGTGCCGGCCTCTCTCTTACACACTTGGCATGCACTAATTACACACAGGATTGGCAGAATGTGGGCACTGCCAGTCTCTCGCTTACACACACGGTATCTGCTAATTACAATCAGGATTGGCATAACGTGGGCAGTGCCAGCCTCTCTCTTACACACACACAGTATCGTCTAATTACACACATGATTGGCAGAATGTGGGCATTGCCAGCCTCTATCTCACACATACTGTTGTCTATAATTAGGATTGGCACAATACAGACAGTGCCAGACTCCAGTTCCCACTCTGCATGCTTTAATTATACCCAGGAGAAGAGGACTGGCAGAGGTGCTGCCACCCTCATGTGCCAAGGAGAAATAGCGCCAAGCCAAGTGAACCACATGGAAAATTCCAAAGATTCCCACCGATTTAATGGGGGATTCAACTGCATGAAGGCTTCGCAATGTGTTGGAGAGCCCTCTAGCATTCAAGGGGTTAACTGATATAACTCAGTGGGAATCTGTATTTGTTCCCTGTGGTGGAGTTGATTTTCTCCGTCTTCCCTTGGTATATGATCCCCAGATGGCGCTGTGCCACAGATTCCCATAATGGGACTTGTAATGAATGAATCTGCAGTAAATAGCACCGGAGCTGTTCACAGACACATCAAAGAGACTGGCATAGAAGCGGGCTCTGTGTGGCACGGACAGATAACTCCTTTATGCCCCGCGGTGCCAGGAAGAGAGGGGGGCACACACTGAAGTCTCTACACTGTGCCAATAGCATTTCCTTCACATGGTCCGCACATTGGCATCCCAGTGCCAACTATCTAGGGGAGTGATTTCCAGCAAGGGTGCCAGGACTTTATCTTAGGGTGCCAGGACTTTATCTTAGGGTACCAGGACTTTATCTTAGGGTACCAGGACTTTATCTTAGGGTGCCAGGACTTTATCTTAGGGTACCAGGACTTTATCTTAGGGTGCCAGGACTTTATCTTAGGGTACCAGGACTTTATCTTAGGGTGCCAGGACTTTATCTTAGGGTGCCAGGACTTTATCTTAGGGTACCAGGACTTTATCTTAGGGTGCAGGGACTTTATCTTAGGGTGCCAGGGCATTCACGTAGGGTGCACCTTTTTTCTACAAAGACGTTGACAAAAATGTGATTGTTGATTTTTAAATGTATATTGATGGGACTTGTCATGTACAATATGATTACATGTGTTATTATGACTGTGTGACATAATAATAAATGTATATTGATGGGACTTGTCATGTACAATATGATTACATGTGTTATTATGATTGTGTGACATAATAAATGTATATTGATGGGACTTGTCATGTACAATATGATTACATGTGTTATTATGACTGTGTGACATAATAATAAATGTATATTGATGGGAATTGTCATGTACAATACGATTATTTGTGTAATTATGATTGTGTGATATTATAAACAAGCCAAAAGATGTGAGAGGCTGTGATCACAAACAAAAGCACAATGGCCTGTCCTTCGGCTAATCACCACTCAACAGCATCACATTTTAGCTCTCTAGTGCCATTACAGAGGAGAAATTTCCACATACATATTAGACTAATCACGGCCAAAAGGGGGGTCCAGTACCAAAATAATGGGCAAGTCCCCTCTGCGCCGCAAACCCAGCTAACCCCAGAAGTACATTTCGGCCTTATTTGGGCCTCGTCAGTGAGGTGCAGCTGGCTTCCCTAGGCAATGAGAGCAATGGGTCCACATCTGGATTACCCTTTACACCTCAAGAGAGACCCTAAGTGCTTCGCAGAAACAAGCCAAGAGATGTGAGAGGCTCTGAGCACGAACAAAAGCACAATGGCCTGTTCTCCGCCTAGCCACCGCTCAAGAGCATCACACATTAGCTCTCTAGTGCCATTACAGAGGAGAAATTTCCATATACATATTAGACTAATCCCACCCATAAGGGCAGCCCAGTACCATAATAACAGGCAAGACTGCTCTGCACGGAAAAACCAGCAAACCCCATACGTACATTTTGACCTTATTTGGGCCTTGTCAGTGAGGTGCAGCTGGCTTCCCTAGGCACTGAGAGCAAGGGGTCCACATCTAGATTACCATTTATACTTAGGGAGAGACCCTAAGTGCTTCACAGAAACAGCCAAAAGATGCGAGAGGCTCTGAGCACGAACAACAGCACAATGGCCTGTTCTGCAACTAATCACCTCTCAAGAGCATCACGTTTTAGCTCTCTAGTGATATTACAGAGGAGAAATTTCCATATACATATTAGACTAATCCCACCTATAAGAGCAGTCCAGTACCATAACAATGGGCAAGTCTCCTCTGCACAGAAAAACCATCAAACCCCAGACGTACATTTTGACCTTATTTGGGCCTTGTCAGTGAGGTGCAGCTGGCTTCCCTATACACTGAGAGCAAGGGGTCCACATCTGGATTACCCTTTACACTTAGGGAGAGACCCTAAGTGTTTCATAGAAACAGCCAAAAGATGTGAGAAGCTCTGAGCACGAACAAAAGCACAATGGCCTGTTCTCCGCCTAGCCACCGCTCAAGAGCATCACATTTTAGCTCTCTAGTGCCATTACAGAGTAGAAACTTTCATATACACATTAGACTAATCACGCCCATAAGGGCAATCCAGTACCAAAATGATGGACAAGTCCCCCCTGCACAAAAAAAAACAACTAACCCCAGATGTACATTCCACCCTTATTTTAGGTCTTGTTAGGGAGGTGCAGTTAGCTTCACTAAGCACTTAGAGCAAGGGGTCCATCTCTGGATTACCCTTTAGACTTAGGGAGAGAAATTTCTTCTCTGTAATCGCACTAAAGAGCTAAAATGTGATGCTCTTGAGCGGTGGCTAGGCGGAGAACAGGCCATTGTGCTTTTGTTCGTGCTCAGAGCCTCTCGCATCTTTTGGCTGTTTCTGCAACACATTTAGTGTCTCTCCCTAAGTGTAAAGGGTAATCCAGACGTGGACCCCTTGCTCTCAGTGCCTAGGGAAGTCAGCTGTACCTCACTGACAAGGCCCAAATAAGGTAAAAATGTATGTCTGGGGTTTGCTGGTTTTTCTGTGCAGAGGGTACTTGCCCATCATTTTGGTACTGGACCTCTGTAACGGATCCTACCCATTACTTGAGCCCTTGTCTGGCCATAAGACTGTTTAGCTAAAGAGACTGTGGACATTTTGCCCTGGTTGTGCACTAAAAAGGCTTTGGATACACTTTATGTGAATGGGGCGATTGGACTTTATTACACAAAACTGCCCTGTGGTAGACTGGTGGCTTGCTTCCAAGGGTATAGGCAGTGAGGAGTTAATTATTCCAATGTGTATTGCAGTCCCTCAAGCCATTGACTATGTGTACTGTAGCAAGACCCCCTGCTGTGTGTTAATTAAGCCATTGTGAACTGCAGTCAGACCCCCTGCCATGTGGTAATTCGTTCAAGCCCTCAAGTCTTTGTTCATCAAACCCTTTTGTATCTGAAATGTAATCATGTCTGTTAAGCCATCTGCTGTTGGCCTTTTGTCTACTGTATTGTGATTGAATTATTTTCCCATCGTATCTGGTTTCCCCATGAGTTTCAATCTGCTTGCTGTGTATAAATATGTGTGGTTTGGTACAATAAAGTCAGTCTTATTCTGAGTGAACAAGGAATCCTGGAGTCTTGTATTGCTTATGGTCTAAAGTGCCCACTCTGATAGAAATAAACATGCTACATATACTCTAAATGGGAAACAACTTCAGGAATCCTCATTATAGAAAGATTTAGGAGAACTGATAGACAATAGACTTCACAGCAGTGTACAGAGTCACTCAGCTGCTGCAAGAGCAAATATTGTGCTATCCTGTATAAAAAGGTGTAGATGCACGGGATGGTAATATTATCCTACCTCTGTATAAATCCTTGGTTAGGCCTCATCTAGAATATGGAGTATACAATTTTAGGCACCATTTCTTAAAAAAGACATTGTTGAACTGGGAAAAGTGCAGAGACATACAACAAAACTGATAAAGGGATTGGATGGTCTGAGTTATAAAGTATCACGGTGCCCGTGCTCTTGGCTGCAGGCGGCGACATTCTAACTTCCTAATTACACTACCTTGCTCTGATTGGCCAGGTATCTTTGTCACCGCCCAGTGATAGCCTTTATAACCTCTGTCATGTCTACACTATGGTGCCCTTTTGTGGTGTACTAGTTCCTGACTTTTGCTCTGTATATTGCTGATCGTGTTTGACCTGGCCTGCCTGACGACGTTCCTGAGTTTTCTGTGTTGCTGCTGCTCCGTTACTGACCGCATCTGGCTGAGAACCCTCTCCGTTGATGACTGTATCTGGCTGAGAACCCGCTCTGTTGCTGACCGTATCTGGCTGAGAACCCGCTCCTTTGCTGACCATATCTGGCTGAGAACCCTCTCCGTTGCTGACTGTATCTGGCTGAGAACCCTCTCCGTTGCTGACTGTATCTGGCTGAGAACCCGCTCCTTTGCTGACCATATCTGGCTGAGAACCCGCTCCATTGCTGACCATATCTGGCTGAGAACCCGCTCCTTTGCTGACCATATCTGGCTGAGAACCCGCTCCTTTGCTGACCATATCTGGCTGAGAACCCTCTCCGTTGCTGACTGTATCTGGCTGAGAACCCTCTCCGTTGCTGACTGTATCTGGCTGAGAACCCGCTCCTTTGCTGACCATATCTGGCTGAGAACCCGCTCCATTGCTGACCATATCTGGCTGAGAACCCGCTCCTTTGCTGACCATATCTGGCTGAGAACCCGCTCCATTGCTGACTGTATCTGGCTGAGAACCCACTCCATTGCTGACTGTATCTGGCTGAGAACCCACTCCATTGCTGACCGTACCTGGCTGAGTACCCATTTTGTTACTGACCGTGTCAGGCTGATTACCTCGCTGTTGCCATCTGTGCCTGGCTATACCGCTTGGTTGCCTCCATTTGGTCCAGTGATACCCGCTGTGGCCTTTCCGTTACGCAAGTTGGTATGCACCGTGCGGCACTATTATTCTTGTCGACCGTAGGCTGAGCATTTGTGCTTTAGCTGCTCTCTTAACCGCCTCAGGCGGTGTACGCACGCGAAGTACTGGTACAGTGTTTCATAGCACTGACTGTGTTACTCTGATCACTATCTGTGTCCACCTCCCTATCAACACTGGGCTCACTCACTTTGGGAGTTGCAGTATCTCTCTGGACGTTACCTATTGACCCTTTGTGTGCCTGGATCATCCAGGTAGGGTTCGTGCTTTATTCCTCACTGCAGTAGCCTTGGGCTCAAGAGCCAGCGTTGCGTTCTACCATCCTTCAGTGTGAGGGGACACTGGTTGCCTTCTATCTATATATATAAAAGAAGACTTTGTGCCTGGCAAAACACACCCAGGGGCGGCAGTAAAAAGGATTACTGCTGCCATTGGGTGATTCTGTGGGAGTGTGATTTTTGGCCTGCCCCCACTATCCAGCCCGCCCACCACTATCTAAGGCTGAAAAAAAAAATGGCTGCCACACACTCCTACACCACAGACACATGCACATGCCCTCCCACACACACACACACACACTAGCAGACACATACACACATATACACACACACACGCTGAGGATGATGGGAACAATGTTCAAGCTACAGCTGGAAGGCCATGGTCCAATCTGTATTATGCAGCTTCTTCATTCCCTGTCTTTGAGCCTACACAGCTCTGCTAATTACTACAAGTGAGCTGATTTCTAAACAATCAGCAGGAGGATACTGGCTTGCTGAGAAAGTGGAAACAACAGCAGAGAGGTGATCAGGCAGTGCAGAGCAAGGCTTCAGCTGAGCTGGTAAATGGCAGAGACATGGATGTGACTGTATTTATATATTGCACAAAGAGAGAGAAAGAGAGCAGGTTGTTTGTCAGTCTGTCTGTAAGTAGAGGTGCCAGTTCCTGCAATCATCTCCATGCTGTACATAGCTCACTGTATAGCATGTATGACAAACTATTTATATATGGTCTGGCATTGTATAGTATACAGTCTGTGTATAAGGACTGGCACTATACAGTATAGGAGGGACAGTCCCTGTTTGACACCCAAATCCCTCTGCTCCTCTATTTAGGAGATCACACGGTGTGGTGTATATACAGTAGGCTGACCAGACCTCACCTTTAACCGGGGACACATAGGAAATAAGCATATTTCAGGAGTGCACCAAAATCAAAGCAGCCCTGCAGTATGCATTTTTCATATGTGTCACTGGTTAAAGGTGAGGTCTGGTCAGCCTAATGTACAAGTGTATCAGATTGCTCCACATCAGTAAAACCCACGGTAATGTGGGTATAAACTTCTGTATATATCTGTTAAATTAGTCTGTGTAAAAAATACTTTCATCTTCTTCTAAATCATTCACTTACAGAAAGAGTAACTTAACCATTTCAGTGCCAGAGGAGATGCAATGCATTGCTTACCCCCTGGCACTCAAAGGGTTAAATATTCTCTACAATGGTCTGGCACTGTATAGCAGTGGTTCTCAATCTGTGCCCTCAGTGGCTATTAACAGGCCAGGATTTTAGAATTTCCTTTTAAGAGCACAGGTGAGTTAATCAATATGACTGAGCCTCTGATCAACACACTTGTGTTCTAGCAGTGAAATTCCTAAGTCCTGGCCTGTTAGTGGCCACTGAGGGCAAGGGCTGAGAACCTCTGCTGTATAGTATACAGTCTGCATGTGTCTGTGTATAAGGACTGGCACTATACAGTATAGGAGGGACAGTCCCTGTTTGACACCCAAATCCCTCTGCTCCTCTGTTTAGGAGATCACATTGTGTGGTGTATATACCAGTGTATCAGATTGCTCCACATCAATAAAACCCACAGTAATGTGGGAATAAACTTCTGTATATATCTGTTAAATTAGTCTGTGTAAAAAAAAATACTTTCATCTTCTTCTAAATCATTCACTTACAGAAAGAGTAACTTAACCATTTCAATGCCAGAGGGGATGCAATGCATTGCTTACCCCCTGGCACTCAAAGGGTTAAAAATTCTCTAAAATACACCACCAGCCACGCCCCCAGTAACACCACCGAAAACACAAGTGTCCCTCTTTGGCCATATGAAATGTTGGGAGGTATGTTACTTACACTGCTCACACTGTATGTATTTATGTTCTGATTTGCAGCTGTGTGTCACTGTTTGTGTTGTCAGTGCATGTGTGTGTATATGTGTGTGTTGCATGTGTCTCTGTCTATCACTGTGTGTACCTTTCTGACACGTACACCCTACGCTATAATTCACTATCATAACATTTATTTAAAAAAAAAGAAACATTTCCTGCATAACATGACGGGCAACGCCGTCCCAAACTGCTAGTATATATATATTACGATCCTCCCCTAGCGTTCTAGGGTTTGCCTACTTAAGAGGTTGCCTTGGTCTCCCTGTGACCCTAATACTAGGGTCAGTGCTGCCTACTAAAGCGATTGCCTCGGTCTCACTGTGGTCCAAGTGCCAGGGTCAGTGTTGCCTCACTCCTCTTGGGTTCTGTGCCTCCCAGGCGTCTAGGTTTGTGCCAGTCCTCTACTACTGGACTACCTGTCACCTAAGTCCTGTTGTCAGTTCCTGGACTGCGTTGCCTTCAGTCATTCCGGTTCAAGGCAGAACCCTCGTTACCAGTGATTGTTTCCATTTCATCATATATTACTATGCTGGCTTGCTGTTGCTGTACATATCTGTATGTGTATATGTTCTGTTTGTTTGGGTCTAAGGGCCTAAGTGAGTGTTTGTACTTTATCCTAATAAAGTCATTTTAACCTTACCGATCTGGTCTGAGTGTTCATCAAAACCGTGATATAAAGAGAGACTAACCAAACTGGGTTTGTTCACATTAGAGAAGAGACGTCTAAGAGGTGATATGATTACCATTTACATATATAATCAAGGTCAATACAAAGAACTATCCAATTAATTAGTTACTCAAAGAGCTGAGCTAAGAACAAGAGGTCATCCATTAAGTCTAGAGGAAAGGTGTTTTCGACTAAAACAAAGTCAGGGATTCTTTACAGTAAGGGCGGTAAGGCTATGGAATTCTTTGCCTCGGGATGTTGTACTTGCAGATAATGTAACTGCTTTCAAAAAAGCAATGGATACCTATCTAGCACAGAACAATAGTGAGAATTATGACAGGTGGCTTCAAAGCAAATAGGATATTGATCCGGGGAAATATCTGACTGAAATTTGGTGTCAGAAAGGAACTTTTTTACCCACTTGGGGATGAATTGGAAATGGCATCAGAGTTTTTTTTTCTGGCTTCCACTGGATCAACAGGGGTGTTATGATATGGGCTGGACTTGATGGACACATGTCTTTTTTCAGCCTCATCACCTCTGTTACTATGTTTTCGGATTACGCTTTATGGGGGAGCTCATCACTGAAGCTGATGTGGAACAAACCAGCTGTACCAGAGGTAACAAATAAACACTCCTGTTGCTTTAAACTGGGCATTTAACCCCTTGAATCCTAGAGGGGTCTGCAGCGCTGGACACTTCTAGCATTCAGTGGGATAAAAGCCCAATTTCTATAGGTTAGAAATGATGATGCTATTCTGGAGCAAACCAACTGCACCAAAGTTTCACATAAAATATCCCAAATTCTTATTGATTTTTCATTCGGGACTTTTGCCCCTTGAATGCTGGAGAGGTCTCCAATGA
The DNA here is from genome assembly GCA_037306005.1 of Rhinophrynus dorsalis. Taxonomy (NCBI): domain Eukaryota; kingdom Metazoa; phylum Chordata; class Amphibia; order Anura; family Rhinophrynidae; genus Rhinophrynus; species Rhinophrynus dorsalis. The sequence continues at coordinate 187,329,193 of CM074727.1, read as the reverse complement.
ATTGTGGAGCATTCAAGGGGTTAAAAGCCCAATTTAAATCTATTGGCAACTGTCCCCTGTGGTGCAGCTGGTTTATCCAAGAATTTCATCAATTCTCCTCTGTACGGCATCCTGAGAGAGACTCCAGACCCCCCAAGTGTCCCCCTTTATAGGAGATATTAGGATCTTTACCTCCCAAGTATCCCCCTTTATAGGAGATATTAGGGGTCTGTACCTCCAAAGTGTCTCCATTTATAAGAGATATTAGGGGTCTGTACCCCCCCAGTGTCCCTCTTTAGGAGATATTAGGTGTCTGTACCTCTAAGTGTCCTTCTTTATAGTAGATATTAGAGGTCCGTACCTCTCAAGTGTCCCCCTTTATAGGAGACTAGCAGTTTGGGACGGCGTTGCCCGTCATGTTATGCAGGAAATGTTTCTTTTTTTTTAAATAAATGTTATGATAGTGAATTATAGCGTAGGGTGTACGTGTCAGAAAGGTACACACAGTGATAGACAGAGACACATGCAACACACACATATACACACACATGCACTGACAACACAAACAGTGACACACAGCTGCAAATCAGAACATAAATACATACAGTGTGAGCAGTGTAAGTAACATACCTCCCAACATTTCATATGGCCAAAGAGGGACACTTGTGTTTTCGGTGGTGTTACTGGGGGCGTGGCTGGTGGTGTATTTTAGAGAATTTTTAACCCTTTGAGTGCCAGGGGGTAAGCAATGCATTGCATCCCCTCTGGCATTGAAATGGTTAAGTTACTCTTTCTGTAAGTGAATGATTTAGAAGAAGATGAAAGTATTTTTTTTTACACAGACTAATTTAACAGATATATACAGAAGTTTATTCCCACATTACTGTGGGTTTTATTGATGTGGAGCAATCTGATACACTGGTATATACACCACACAATGTGATCTCCTAAACAGAGGAGCAGAGGGATTTGGGTGTCAAACAGGGACTGTCCCTCCTATACTGTATAGTGCCAGTCCTTATACACAGACACATGCAGACTGTATACTATACAGCAGAGGTTCTCAGCCCTTGCCCTCAGTGGCCACTAACAGGCCAGGACTTAGGAATTTCACTGCTAGAACACAAGTGTGTTGATCAGAGGCTCAGTCATATTGATTAACTCACCTGTGCTCTTAAAAGGAAATTCTAAAATCCTGGCCTGTTAATAGCCACTGAGGGCACAGATTGAGAACCACTGCTATACAGTGCCAGACCATTGTAGAGAATATTTAACCCTTTGAGTGCCAGGGGGTAAGCAATGCATTGCATCTCCTCTGGCACTGAAATGGTTAAGTTACTCTTTCTGTAAGTGAATGATTTAGAAGAAGATGAAAGTATTTTTTACACAGACTAATTTAACAGATATATACAGAAGTTTATACCCACATTACCGTGGGTTTTACTGATGTGGAGCAATCTGATACACTTGTACATTAGGCTGACCAGACCTCACCTTTAACCAGTGACACATATGAAAAATGCATACTGCAGGGCTGCTTTGATTTTGGTGCACTCCTGAAATATGCTTATTTCCTATGTGTCCCCGGTTAAAGGTGAGGTCTGGTCAGCCTACTGTATATACACCACACCGTGTGATCTCCTAAATAGAGGAGCAGAGGGATTTGGGTGTCAAACAGGGACTGTCCCTCCTATACTGTATAGTGCCAGTCCTTATACACAGACTGTATACTATACAATGCCAGACCATATATAAATAGTTTGTCATACATGCTATACAGTGAGCTATGTACAGCATGGAGATGATTGCAGGAACTGGCACCTCTACTTACAGACAGACTGACAAACAACCTGCTCTCTTTCTCTCTCTTTGTGCAATATATAAATACAGTCACATCCATGTCTCTGCCATTTACCAGCTCAGCTGAAGCCTTGCTCTGCACTGCCTGATCACCTCTCTGCCGTTGTTTCCACTTTCTCAGCAAGCCAGTATCCTCCTGCTGATTGTTTAGAAATCAGCTCACTTGTAGTAATTAGCAGAGCTGTGTAGGCTCAAAGACAGGGAATGAAGAAGCTGCATAATACAGATTGGACCATGGCCTTCCAGCTGTAGCTTGAACATTGTTCCCATCATCCTCAGCGTGTGTGTGTGTATATGTGTGTATGTGTCTGCTAGTGTGTGTGTGTGTGTGTGGGAGGGCATGTGCATGTGTCTGTGGTGTAGGAGTGTGTGGCAGCCATTTTTTTTTTCAGCCTTAGATAGTGGTGGGCGGGCTGGATAGTGGGGGCAGGCCAAAAATCACACTCCCACAGAATCACCCAATGGCAGCAGTAATCCTTTTTACTGCCGCCCCTGGGTGTGTTTTGCCAGGCACAAAGTCTTCTTTTATATATATAGATATTAGGGGTACAAACCCCCAAGTGTCCCCCTTTATAGCAGATATCAGGGGTCCATACCTCCCAAGGGAACCTCTTTAGGAGAAATTAGGGGTCCGTACCACCCAAATGTCCCTCTTTAGGAGATAATATGGGTCCGTACCACCCAAGTTAAACTTTTTAGGAGATATTAGGGGTCCGTACTTCCCAAGTGTCCCTATTTAGGTGATATTAGAGGTCTATACCTCCCAAGTGTCCCTCTTTACGAGATATTAGGGCTGTGTACCACTTTAGGAGATATTGGGGGTTACTACCTCCCAGGTATCCCTCTTTAGTCAGGACAGTCCCTCTTTGAGACCCAAATCCCTCTGTCCCTCTTTCCGACTCTGGTGTCCCTGTGTTTAGGAGATCAGGCTGTGTGGTGTGTATATAAGTGTATCACTCTGGTGTCCCTGTGTTTAGGAGATCAGACTGTGTGGTGTGTATATAAGTGTATCACCCTAGTGTCCCTGTGTTTAGGAGATCAGACTGTGTGGTGTGTATATAAGTGTATCACCCTGGTGTCCCTGTGTTTAGGAGATCAGGCTGTGTGGTGTGTATATAAGTGTATCACCCTGGTGTCCCTGTGTTTAGGAGATCAGACTGTGTGGTGTGTGTATATAAGTGTATCACTCTGGTGTCCCTGTGTTTAGGAGATCAGACTGTGTGGTGTGTATATAAGTGTATCACCCTGGTGTCCCTGTGTTTAGGACATCAGACTGTGTGGTGTGTATATAAGTGTATCACCCTGATGTCCCTGTGTTTAGGAGATCAGACTGTGTGGTGTGTATATAAGTGTGTCACCCCGGTGTCCCTGTGTTTAGGAGATCAGACTGTGTGGTGTGTATAGAAGTATATCACCCTGGTGTCCCTGTGTTTAGGAGATCAGACTGTGTGATGTGTATATATATAAGTGTATCACCCTGGTGTCCCTGTGTTTAGGAGATCACACTGTGTGGTGTATATAGAAGTGTATCACCCTGGTGTCCCTGTGTTTAGGAGATCAGACTGTGTGGCGTGTATAGAAGTGTATCACCCTGGTGTCCCTGTGTTTAGGAGATCAGACTGTGTGGCGTGTATAGAAGTGTATCACCCTGGTGTCCCTGTGTTTAGGAGATCAGACTGTGTGGCGTGTATATAAGTGTATCACCCTGGTGTCCCTGTGTTTAGGAGATCAGACTGTGTGGCGTGTATATAAGTGTATCACCCTGGTGTCCCTGTGTTTAGGAGATCAGACTGTGTGGTGTGTATATAAGTGTATCACCCTGGTGTCCCTGTGTGTAGGAGATCAGACTGTGTGGCGTGTATATAAGTGTATCACCCTGGTGTCCCTGTGTTTAGGAGATCAGACTGTGTGGTGTGTATATAAGTGTATCACCCTGGTGTCCCTGTGTTTAGGAGATCAGACTGTGTGGTGTGTATATAAGTGTATCACCCTGGTGTCCCTGTGTGTAGGAGATCAGACTGTGTGGCATGTATAAAAGTGTATCACCCTGGTGTCCCTGTGTTTAGGAGATCAGACTGTGCGGTGTGTATATAAGTGTATCAGCCTGGTGTCCCTGTGTTTAGGAGATCACACTGTGTGGCGTGTATATATGTGTATCACCCTGGTGTCCCTGTGTGTAGGAGATCAGACTGTGTGGTGGGTATAGAAGTGTATCACCCTGGTGTCCCTGTGTGTAGGAGATCAGACTGTGTGGTGTGTATAAGTGTATCACCCTGGTGTCCCTGTGTGTAGGAGATCAGACTGTGTGATGTGTATATAAGTGTATCACCCTGGTGTCCCTGTGTTTAGGAGATCAGACTGTGTGGTGTGTATATAAGTGTATCACCCTGGTGTCCCTGTGTTTAGGAGATCAGACTGTATGGTGTGTATAGAAGTGTATCACCCTGGTGTCCCTATGTGTAGGAGATCAGACTGTGTGGCGTGTATATAAGTGTATCACCCTGGTGTCCCTGTGTTTAGGAGATCAGACTGTGTGGTGTGTATATAAGTGTATCACCCTGGTGTCCCTGTGTTTAGGAGATCAGACTGTGTGGTGTGTATATAAGTGTATAACCCTGGTGTCCCTGTGTGTAGGAGATCAGACTGTGTGGCATGTATAAAAGTGTATCACCCTGGTGTCCCTGTGTTTAGGAGATCAGACTGTGAGGTGTGTATATAAGTGTATCAGCCTGGTGTCCCTGTGTTTAGGAGATCACACTGTGTGGCGTGTATATATGTGTATCACCCTGGTGTCCCTGTGTGTAGGAGATCAGACTGTGTGGTGTGTATATAAGTGTATCACTCTGGTGTCCCTGTGTTTAGGAGATCAGACTGTGTGGTGTGTATATAAATGTATCACCCTGGTGTCCCTGTGTTTAGGAGATCAGACTGTGTGGTGTGTATAGAAGTGTATCACCCTGGTGTCCCTGTGTTTAGGAGATCAGACTGTGTGGTGTGTGTATATAAGTGTATCACCCTGGTGTCCCTGTGTTTAGAAGATCAGACTGTGTGGTGTGTATAGAAGTGTATCACCCTGGTGTCCCTGTGTTTAGGAGATCAGACTGTGTGGTGTGTATAGAAGTGTATCACCCTGGTGTCCCTGTGTTTAGGAGATCAGACTGTGTGGTGTGTATATAAGTGTATCACCCTGGTGTCCCTGTGTTTAGGAAATCAGACTGTGTGGTGTGTGTATAGAAGTGTATCACCCTGGTGTCCCTGTGTTTAGGAGATCAGACTGTGTGGTGTGTGTATATAAGTGTATCACCTTGGTGTCACTGTGTTTAGAAGATCAGACTGTGTGGTGTGTATAGAAGTGTATCACCCTGGTGTCCCTGTGTTTAGGAGATCAGACTGTGTGGTGTGTATAGAAGTGTATCACCCTGGTGTCACTGTGTTTAGGAGATCAGACTGTGTGGTGTGTATATAAGTGTATCACCCTGGTGTCCCTGTGTTTAGGAGATCAGACTGTGTGGTGTATATAAGTGTATCACCCTGGTGTACCTGTGTTTAGGAAATCAGACTGTGTGGTGTATATAAGTGTATCACCCTGGCGTCCCTGTGTTTAGGAGATCAGACTGTGTGGTGTATAGAAGAGTATCACCCTGGTGTCCCTGTGTTTAGGAGATCAGACTGTGTGGTGTGTATATAAGTGTATCACCCTGATGTCACTGTGTTTAGGAGATCAGACTGTGTGGTGTGTATAGAAGTGTATCACCCTGGTGTCCCTGTGTTTAGGAGATCAGACTGTGTGGCGTGTATATAAGTGTATCACCCTGGTGTCCCTGTGTTTAGGAGATCAGACTGTGTGGCGTGTATATAAGTGTATCACCCTGGTGTCCCTGTGTTTAGGAGATCAGACTGTGTGGCGTGTATATAAGTGTATCACCCTGGTGTCCCTGTGTTTAGGAGATCAGACTGTGTGGCGTGTATATAAGTGTATCACCCTGGTGTCCCTGTGTGTAGGAGATCAGACTGTGTGGCGTGTATATAAGTGTATCACCCTGGTGTCCCTGTGTTTAGGAGATCAGACTGTGTGGTGTGTATATAAGTGTATCACCCTGGTGTCCCTGTGTTTAGGAGATCAGACTGTGTGGTGTGTATATAAGTGTATCACCCTGGTGTCCCTGTGTGTAGGAGATCAGACTGTGTGGCATGTATAAAAGTGTATCACCCTGGTGTCCCTGTGTTTAGGAGATCAGACTGTGCGGTGTGTATATAAGTGTATCAGCCTGGTGTCCCTGTGTTTAGGAGATCACACTGTGTAGCGTGTATATATGTGTATCACCCTGGTGTCCCTGTGTGTAGGAGATCAGACTGTGTGGTGGGTATAGAAGTGTATCACCCTGGTGTCCCTGTGTGTAGGAGATCAGACTGTGTGGTGTGTATAAGTGTATCACCCTGGTGTCCCTGTGTGTAGGAGATCAGACTGTGTGATGTGTATATAAGTGTATCACCCTGGTGTCCCTGTGTTTAGGAGATCAGACTGTGTGGTGTGTGTATATAAGTGTATCACCCTGGTGTCCCTGTGTTTAGGAGATCAGACTGTATGGTGTGTATAGAAGTGTATCACCCTGGTGTCCCTGTGTGTAGGAGATCAGACTGTGTGGTGTGTATATAAGTGTATCACTCTGGTGTCCCTGTGTTTAGGAGATCAGACTGTGTGGTGTGTATATAAATGTATCACCCTGGTGTCCCTGTGTTTAGGAGATCAGACTGTGTGGTGTGTATAGAAGTGTATCACCCTGGTGTCCCTGTGTTTAGGAGATCAGACTGTGTGGTGTGTATAGAAGTGTATCACCCTGGTGTCCCTGTGTTTAGGAGATCAGACTGTGTGGTGTGTATATAAGTGTATCACCCTGGTGTCCCTGTGTTTAGGAAATCAGACTGTGTGGTGTGTGTATAGAAGTGTATCACCCTGGTGTCCCTGTGTTTAGGAGATCAGACTGTGTGGTGTGTGTATATAAGTGTATCACCCTGGTGTCCCTGTGTTTAGAAGATCAGACTGTGTGGTGTGTATAGAAGTGTATCACCCTGGTGTCCCTGTGTTTAGGAGATCAGACTGTGTGGTGTGTATAGAAGTGTATCACCCTGGTGTCACTGTGTTTAGGAGATCAGACTGTGTGGTGTGTATATAAGTGTATCACCCTGGTGTCCCTGTGTTTAGGAGATCAGACTGTGTGGTGTGTATAAGTGTATCACCCTGGTGTCCCTGTGTGTAGAAGATCAGACTGTGTGATGTGTATATAAGTGTATCACCCTGGTGTCCCTGTGTTTAGGAGATCAGACTGTGTGGTGTGTATATAAGTGTATCACCCTGGTGTCTCTGTGTTTAGGAGATCAGACTGTATGGTGTGTATAGAAGTGTATCACCCTGGTGTCCCTGTGTGTAGGAGATCAGACTGTGTGGTGTGTATATAAGTGTATCACTCTGGTGTCCCTGTGTTTAGGAGATCAGACTGTGTGGTGTGTGTATATAAATGTATCACCCTGGTGTCTCTGTGTTTAGGAGATCAGACTGTGTGGTGTGTATAGAAGTGTATCACCCTGGTGTCCCTGTGTTTAGGAGATCAGACTGTGTGGTGTGTGTATATAAGTGTATCACCCTGGTGTCCCTGTGTTTGGAAGATCAGACTGTGTGGTGTGTATAGAAGTGTATCACCCTGGTGTCCCTGTGTTTAGGAGATCAGACTGTGTGGTGTGTATAGAAGTGTATCACCCTGGTGTCCCTGTGTTTAGGAGATCAGACTGTGTGGTGTGTATATAAGTGTATCACCCTGGTGTCCCTGTGTTTAGGAGATCAGACTGTGTGGTGTGTGTATAAAAGTGTATCACCCTGGTGTCCCTGTGTTTAGAAGATCAGACTGTGTGGTGTGTATAGAAGTGTATCACCCTGGTGTCCCTGTGTTTAGGAGATCAGACTGTGTGGTGTGTATATAAGTGTATCACCCTGGTGTCACTGTGTTTAGGAGATCAGACTGTGTGGTGTGTATATAAGTGTATCACCCTGGTGTCCCTGTGTTTAGGAGATCAGACTGTGTGGTGTATATAAGTGTATCACCCTGGTGTACCTGTGTTTAGGAAATCAGACTGTGTGGTGTATATAAGTGTATCACCCTGGCGTCCCTGTGTTTAGGAGATCAGACTGTGTGATGTGTATATAAATGTATCACCCTGGTGTCCCGGTGTTTAGGAGATCAGACTGTGTGGTGTGTATATAAGTGTATCACCCTGGTGTCCCTGTGTTTAGGAGATCAGACTGTGTGGTGTATATAAGTGTATCACCCTGGTGTACCTGTGTTTAGGAAATCAGACTGTGTGGTGTATATAAGTGTATCACCCTGGCGTCCCTGTGTTTAGGAGATCAGACTGTGTGATGTGTATATAAATGTATCACCCTGGTGTCCCTGTGTGTAGGAGATCAGACTGTGTGGTGTGTATAGAAGTGTATCACCCTGGTGTCACTGTGTTTAGGAGATCAGACTGTGTGATGTGTATATAAGTGTATCACCCTGGTGTCCCTGTGTTTAGGAGATCAGACTGTGTGATGTGTATATAAGTGTATCACCCTGGTGTCCCTGTGTTTAGGAGATCAGACTGTGTGGTGTGTATATAAGGGTATCACCCTGGTGTCACTGTGTTTAGGAGATCAGACTGTGTGGTGTGTATAAGTGTATCACCCTGGTGTCCCTGTGTTTAGGAGATCAGACTGTGTGGTATGTATATAAGTGTATCACCCTGGTGTCCCTGTGCTTAGGAGATCAGACTGTGTGGTGTGTATATAAGTGTATCACCCTGGTGTCACTGTGTTTAGGAGATCAGACTGTGTGGTGTGTATATAAGTGTATCACCCTGGTGTCCCTGTGTTTAGGAGATCAGACTGTGTGGTGTGTATATAAGTGTATCACCCTGGTGTCCCTGTGTGTAGGAGATCAGACTGTGTGGTGTGTATATAAGTGTATCACCCTGGTGTCCCTGTGTTTAGGAGACCCATAAGCCACACCCCTAAAACATTAGTGTCCCTCTTTGGCCATGTGAAATGTTGGGAGCTAGTGGACTCTTATTGCCCCCCCCCCCCCCAATTCCCCTCCCTCCCCCACACAGATCAGAGTCACACGATGGGGGATAAAATCCTCTTAGTACAAAGTCGTCTCCTCTTTAGAGAAATAAGAAGATTCCAGGCCTGGGGCTTGTTAGGTGGGACACGCTGGTTACAAACTGGGACAGTACGAGGGCGGGGGGCCGAGGGGCCACACAATGGCATTCTGTCTGAGTACAAAACCAGCTGCAATTAGCAGGAATGCCCTATGGCTAGAGAGACCGCTGCATCAGAGAGACTGCCTGACAGAAAGAGAGACCGCTGCACCAGAGAGACTGCCTGACAGTAAGAGAGACCGCTGCACCAGAGAGACTGCCTGACAGCAAGAGAGACTGCTGCACCAGAGAGACTGCCTGATAGCAAGAGAGACTGCTGCACCAGAGAGACTGCCTTACAGCAAGAGAGACCGCTGCACCAGAGAGACTGCCTGACAGCAAGAGAGACCGCTGCGCCAGAGAGACTGCCTGACAGCAAGAGAGACCGCTGCACCAGAGAGACTACCTGACAGCAAGAGAGACTGCTGCACCAGAGAGACTGCCTGACAGCAAGAGAGACTGCTGCACCAGAGAGACTGCCTGACAGCAAGAGAGACTGCTGCACCAGAGAGACTGTCTGACAGCAAGAGAGACTGCTGCACCAGAAAGACTGCCTGACAGCAAGAGAGACTGCTGCACCAGAGAGACTGCCTGACAGCAAGAGAGACCGCTGCACCAGAGAGACTGCCTGACAGCAAGAGAGACCGCTGCACCAGAGAGACTGCCTGACAGCAAGAGAGACCACTGCACCAGAGAGACTGCCTGACAGCAAGAGAGACCGCTGCACCAGAGAGACTGCCTGACAGCAAGAGAGACTGCTGCACCAGAGAGACTGCCTGACAGCAAGAGAGACCGCTGCACCAGAGAGACTGCCTGACAGCAAGAGAGACCGCTGCACCAGAGAGACTGCCTGACAGCAAGAGAGACTGCTGCGCCAGAGAGACTGCTGCACCAGAGAGACTGCTAAGCCAGAGAGACTGCCTGACAGCAAGAGAGACTGATGCACCAGAGAGACTGCCTGACAGCAAGATAGACTGCTGCACCAGAGAGACTGTCTGACAGCAAGAGAGACTGCTGTACCAGAGAGACTGTCTGACAGCAAGAGAGACTGCTGCACCAGAGAGACTGTCTGACAGTAAGAGAGACTGCTGCACCAGAGAGACTGTCTGACAGCAAGAGAGACTGCTGCAGCAGAGAGACTGTCTGACAGCAAGAGAGACCGCTGCACCAGAGAGACTGCCTGACAGCAAGAGAGACTGCTGCACCAGAGAGACTGCCTGACAGCAAGAGAGACTGCTGCGCCAGAGAGACTGCTAAGCCAGAGAGACTGCTAAGCCAGAGAGACTGCCTGACAGCAAGAGAGACTGCTGCACCAGAGAGACTGCCTGACAGCAAGATAGACTGCTGCACCAGAGAGACTGTCTGACAGCAAGAGAGACTGCTGTACCAGAGAGACTGTCTGACAGCAAGAGAGACCGCTGCACCAGAGAGACTGTCTGACAGAAAGAGAGACTGCCCTGCCATAGAGACAGAATGGCAGCAAAAGAGACTACTCCATCACAGAGACCACCTGACAGCAGGACACACAGCTACAACAGAAAGACTGCTTAACAGTAAAAAGAGACACTCTGATGGCAAGAGAGCCTACTCTTCTGTAAAAGCCACCTTGTAACAAGTGAGACTGCCTGAGAGCAAGAGAGGTCGATCCACAAAAAGGACAGCCCCGCAGCACCCAGCGCCTGTTCCCTTCTGTCTCCTATTAGACAGTCAGACTGTAAACTCCTCACACTGAGGTCTCTTTCCTGTTGTTTCTATGACTTCAGCAATTAATGTCACCCCCTTATTTATTGTATATCTCACTTCTGTGTATGGTGTGTGGTGGCGCTATAAAATTACAGTTATACATGGTAAAGGAAAAGACTGCTCTATAATGAGTGCTGCAGTGAGTGAGACTGAAGTACAGTGCATCAGACTGTCCTACAGTGAGTGAGACTGAGATACAGTGCATCAGACTGTCCTACAGTGAGTGAGACTGAAATACAGTGCATCAGACTGTCCTACAGTGAGTGAGACTGAGATACAGTGCATCAGACTATCCTACAGTGAGTGAGACTGAAATACAGTGTATCAGACTGTCCTACAGTGAGTGAGACTGAAATACAGTGCATCAGACTGTCCTACAGTGAGTGAGACTGAGATACAGTGTATCAGACTGTCCTACAGTGAGTGAGACTGAATACAGTGCATAGGACTATCCTACAGTGAGTGAGACTGAAATACAGTGTATCAGACTATCCTACAGTGAGTGAGACTGAAATACAGTGTATCAGACTGTCCTACACTGAGTGAGACTGAAATACAGTGCATCAGACTGTCCTACAGTGAGTGAGACTGAAATACAGTGCATCAGACTATCCTACAGTGAGTGAGACTGAAATACAGTGCATCAGACTGTCCTACAGTGAATGAGACTGAAATACAGTGTATCAGACTGTCCTACAGTGAATGAGACTGAAATACAGTAAATCAGACTGTCCTACACTGAGTGAGACTGAAATACAGTGTATCAGACTGTCCTACAGTGAGTGAGACTGAAATACAGTGTATCAGACTGTCCTACAGTGAGTGTGACTGAATACAGTGCATCAGACTGTCCTACAGTGAGTGAGACTGAAATACAGTGCATCAGACTGTCCTACAGTGAGTGAGACTGAAATACAATACATCAGACTATCCTACAGTGAGTGAGACTGAAATACAGTGCATCTGACTGTCCTACACTGAGTGAGACTGAAATACAGTGAATCAGACTATCCTACAGTGACGAGAGTGAAATACAGTAAATCAGACTGTCCTACAGTGAGTGAGACTGAAATACAGTGCATCAGACTGTCCTACAGTGAGTGAGACTGAGATACAGTGCATCAGACTGTCCTACAGTGAGTGAGACTGAAATACAGTGCATCAGACTATCCTACAGTGAGTGAGACTGAAATACAGTACATCAGACTATCCTACAGTGAGTGAGACTGAAATACAGTGCATCAGACTATCCTACAGTGAGTGAGACTGAAATACAGTAAATCAGACTGTCCTACACTGAGTGAGACTGAAATACAGTGTATCAGACTGTCCTACAGTGAGTGAGACTGAAATACAGTGCATCAGACTATCCTACAGTGAGTGAGACTGAAATACAGTGCATCAGACTATCCTACAGTGAGTGAGACTGAAATACAGTAAATCAGACTGTCCTACACTGAGTGAGACTGAAATACAGTGTATCAGACTGTCCTACAGTGAGTGTGACTGAATACAGTACATCAGACTGTCCTACACTGAGTGAGACTGAAATACAGTGCATCGGACTGTCCTACAGTGAGTGAGACTGAAATACAGTGCATCGGACTGTCCTACAGTGAGTGAGACTGAAATACAGTGTATCAGACTGTCCTACAGTGAGTGTGACTGAATACAGTGCATAGGACTATCCTACAGTGAGTGAGACTGAAATACAGTGTATCAGACTGTCCTACAGTGAGTGAGACTGAAATACAGTGCATCAGACTGTCCTACAGTGAGTGAGACTGAAATACAATACATCAGACTATCCTACAGTGAGTGAGACTGAAATACAGTGCATCTGACTGTCCTACACTGAGTGAGACTGAAATACAGTGCATCAGACTGTCCTACAGTGAATGAGACTAAAATACAGTGCATCAGACTGTCCTACAGTGAGTGAGACTGAAATACAGTGCATCTGACTGTCCTACAGTGAATGAGACTGAAATACAGTGTATCAGACTATCCTACAGTGAATGAGACTGAAATACAGTGCATCAGACTGTCCTACAGTGAGTGAGACTGAAATACAGTTCATCAGACTGTCCTACAGTGAGTGAGACTGAAATACAGTTCATCAGACTGTCCTACAGTGAGTGAGACTGAAATACAGTGCATCGGACTGTCCTACAGTGAGAGTGACTGAAATACAGTACATCAGACTGTCCTACAGTGAGTGAGACTGAAATACAGTACATCAGACTGTCCTACAGTGAGTGAGACTGAAATACAGTACATCAGACTGTCCTACAGTGAGTGAGACTGAGATACAGTGTATCAGACTGTCCTACAGTGAGTGAGACTGAAATACAGTACATCATACTGTCCTACAGTGAGTGAGACTGAAATACAGTGCATCTGACTGTCCTACACTGAGTGAGACTGAAATACAGTGCATCTGACTGTCCTACAATGAAAGAGACTGAAATACAGTGCATCTGACTGTCCTACAGTGAATGAGACTGAAATACAGTGTATCAGACTGTCCTACACTGAGTGAGACTGAAATACAGTGCATCAGACTGTCCTACACTGAGTGAGACTGAGATACAGTGTACCAGACTGTCCTACAGTGAGTGAGACTGAAATACAGTGCATCAGACTATCCTACAGTGAGTGAGACTGAAATACAGTGTATCAGACTATCCTACAGTGAGTGAGACTGAGATACAGTGTATCAGACTGTCCTACAGTGAGTGAGACTGAAATACAGTGCATCAGACTATCCTACAGTGAGTGAGACTGAAATACAGTGCATCAGACTATCCTACAGTGAGTGAGACTGAAATACATTGCATCGGACTGTCCTACAGTGAGTGAGACTGAGATACAGTGTACCAGACTGTCCTACAGTGAGTGAGACTGAAATACAGTACATCAGACTATCCTACAGTGAGTGAGACTGAAATACAGTGCATCAGACTGTCCTACAGTGAGTGAGACTGAAATACAGTGCATCAGACTATCCTACACTGAGTGAGACTGAGATACAGTGTATCAGACTGTCCTACAGTGAGTGAGACTGAGATACAGTGCATCAGACTGTCCTACAGTGAGTGAGACTGAGATACAGTACATCAGACTGTCCTACAGTGAGTGAGACTGAAATACAGTGCATCAGACTATCCTACACTGAGTGAGACTGAGATACAGTGCATCAGACTGTCCTACAGTGAGTGAAACTGAGATACAGTGTATCAGACTGTCCTACAGTGAGTGAGACTGAGATACAGTACATCAGACTGTCCTACACTGAGTGAGACTGAAATACAGTGCATCAGACTGTCCTACAGTGAGTGAGACTGAGATACAGTGTATCAGACTGTCCTACAGTGAGTGAGACTGAAATACAGTGCATCAGACTGTCCTACAGTGAGTGAGACTGAAATACAGTGTATCAGACTGTCCTACAGTGAGTGAGACTGAAATACAGTGCATCAGACTATCCTACAGTGAGTGAGACTGAAATACAGTGTATCAGACTGTCCTACAGTGAGTGTGACTGAATACAGTGCATAGGATTATCCTACAGTGAGTGAGACTGAAATACAGTGTATCAGACTGTCCTACAGTGAGTGAGACTGAAATACAGTGCATCAGACTGTCCTACAGTGAGTGAGACTGAAATACAATACATCAGACTATCCTACACTGAGTGAGACTGAAATACAGTGTATCAGACTATCCTACAGTGACGAGAGTGAAATACAGTAAATCAGACTGTCCTACAGTGAGTGAGACTGAAATACAGTGTATCAGACTGTCCTACAGTGAGTGAGACTGAAATACAGTGTATCAGACTGTCCTACACTGAGTGAGACTGAAATACAGTGCATCAGACTGTCCTACAGTGAGTGAGACTGAAATACAATACATCAGACTATCCTACACTGAGTGAGACTGAAATACAGTGTATCAGACTATCCTACAGTGACGAGAGTGAAATACAGTAAATCAGACTGTCCTACAGTGAGTGAGACTGAGATACAGTGTATCAGACTGTCCTACAGTGAGTGAGACTGAAATACAGTGCATCAGACTGTCCTACAGTGAGTGAGACTGAAATACAGTGTATCAGACTGTCCTACACTGAGTGAGACTGAAATACAGTGCATCAGACTGTCCTACAGTGAATGAGACTAAAATACAGTGCATCAGACTGTCCTACAGTGAGTGAGACTGAAATACAGTGCATCAGACTGTCCTACAGTGAGTGAGACTGAAATACAGTGCATCTGACTGTCCTACAGTGAATGAGACTGAAATACAGTGTATCAGACTATCCTACAGTGAATGAGACTGAAATACAGTGCATCAGACTGTCCTACAGTGAGTGAGACTGAAATACAGTTCATCAGACTGTCCTACAGTGAGTGAGACTGAGATACAGTGCATCAGACTATCCTACAGTGAGTGAGACTGAAATACAGTGCATCGGACTGTCCTACAGTGAGTGAGACTGAAATACAGTAAATCAGACTGTCCTACACTGAGTGAGACTGAAATACAGTGCATCTGACTGTCCTACACTGAGTGAGACTGAAATACAGTGCATCTGACTGTCCTACAATGAAAGAGACTGAAATACAGTGCATCTGACTGTCCTACACTGAGTGAGACTGAAATACAGTGCATCAGACTGTCCTACAGTGAATGAGACTGAAATACAGTGCATCTGACTGTCCTACACTGAGTGAGACTGAAATACAGTGCATCAGACTATCCTACAGTGAGTGAGACTGAAATACAGTGTATCAGACTATCCTACAGTGAGTGAGACTGAGATACAGTGTATCAGACTGTCCTACAGTGAGTGAGACTGAAATACAGTGCATCAGACTATCCTACAGTGAGTGAGACTGAAATACAGTGCATCAGACTATCCTACAGTGAGTGAGACTGAAATACATTGCATCGGACTGTCCTACAGTGAGTGAGACTGAGATACAGTGTACCAGACTGTCCTACAGTGAGTGAGACTGAAATACAGTACATCAGACTATCCTACAGTGAGTGAGACTGAAATACAGTACATCAGACTGTCCTACAGTGAGTGAGACTGAAATACAGTGCATCAGACTATCCTACACTGAGTGAGACTGAGATACAGTGTATCAGACTGTCCTACAGTGAGTGAGACTGAGATACAGTGCATCAGACTGTCCTACAGTGAGTGAGACTGAGATACAGTGCATCAGACTGTCCTACAGTGAGTGAGACTGAGATACAGTGTATCAGACTGTCCTACAGTGAGTGAGACTGAAATACAGTGCATCAGACTATCCTACAGTGAGTGAGACTGAAATACAGTGCATCAGACTATCCTACAGTGAGTGAGACTGAAATACATTGCATCGGACTGTCCTACAGTGAGTGAGACTGAGATACAGTGTACCAGACTGTCCTACAGTGAGTGAGACTGAAATACAGTACATCAGACTATCCTACAGTGAGTGAGACTGAAATACAGTGCATCAGACTGTCCTACAGTGAGTGAGACTGAAATACAGTGCATCAGACTATCCTACACTGAGTGAGACTGAGATACAGTGTATCAGACTGTCCTACAGTGAGTGAGACTGAGATACAGTACATCAGACTGTCCTACACTGAGTGAGACTGAAATACAGTGTATCATACTGTCCTACAGTGAGTGAGACTGAAATACAGTACATCAGACTGTCCTACACTGAGTGAGACTGAAATACAGTGCATCAGACTGTCCTACAGTGAGTGAGACTGAGATATAGTGTATCAGACTGTCCTACAGTGAGTGAGACTGAAATACAGTGCATCAGACTGTCCTACAGTGAGTGAGACTGAAATACAGTGTATCAGACTGTCCTACAGTGAGTGAGACTGAAATACAGTGCATCAGACTATCCTACAGTGAGTGAGACTGAAATACAGTGCATCTGACTATCCTACAGTGAGTGAGACTGAAATACAGTGCATCGGACTGTCCTACACTGAGTGAGACTGAAATACAGTGCATCTGACTGTCCTACAATGAAAGAGACTGAAATACAGTGTATCAGACTGTCCTACAGTGAGTGAGACTGAAATACAGTGCATCAGACTGTCCTACAATGAAAGAGACTGAAATACAGTGCATCTGACTGTCCTACAATGAAAGAGACTGAAATACAGTACATCAGACTGTCCTACAGTGAGTGAGACTGAGATACAGTGTATCAGACTGTCCTACAGTGAGTGAGACTGAAATACAGTGCATCAGACTGTCCTACACTGAGTGAGACTGAAATACAGTGCATCAGACTGTCCTACACTGAGTGAGACTGAAATACAGTGCATCAGACTGTCCTACACTGAGTGAGACTGAAGTACAGTGCATCAGACTGTCCTACACTGAGTGAGACTGAAGTACAGTGCATCAGACTGTCCTACACTGAGTGAGACTGAAATACAGTGCATCTGACTGTCCTACACTGAGTGAGACTGAAATACAGTGCATCTGACTGTCCTACAATGAAAGAGACTGAAATACAGTGCATCTGACTGTCCTACAATGAAAGAGACTGAAATACAGTGCATCTGACTGTCCTACACTGAGTGAGACTGAAATACAGTACATCAGACTATCCTACAGTGAGTGAGACTGAAATACAGTGCATCAGACTATCCTACAGTGAGTGAGACTGAAATACAGTGCATCAGACTGTCCTACAGTGAGTGAGACTGAAATACAGTACATCAGACTGTCCTACAGTGAGTGAGAGTGAAATACAGTGCATCCGACTGTCCTACAGTGAATGAGACTGAAATACAGTGCATCAGACTATACTACACTGAGTGAGACTGAAATACAGTGCATCAGACTGTCCTACACTGAGTGAGACTGAAATACAGTGCATCAGACTGTCCTACACTGAGTGAGATTGAAATACAGTACATCAGACTATCCTACACTGAGTGAGACTGAAGTACAGTGCATCAGACTGTCCTACACTGAGTGAGACTGAAGTACAGTGCATCAGACTGTCCTACAGTGAGTGAGACTGAAATACAGTACATCAGACTATCCTACAGTGAGTGAGACTGAAATACAGTGCATCAGACTGTCCTACAGTGAGTGAGACTGAAATACAGTACATCAGACTGTCCTACAGTGAGTGAGAGTGAAATACAGTGCATCCGACTGTCCTACAGTGAATGAGACTGAAATACAGTGCATCAGACTATCCTACAGTGAGTGAGACTGAAATACAGTGCATCAGACTATCCTACAGTGAGTGAGACTGAAATACAGTACATCAGACTGTCCTACACTGAGTGTGACTGAGATACAGTGTATCAGACTGTCCTACAGTGAGTGAGACTGAAATACAGTGTATCAGACTGTCCTACAGTGAGTGAGACTGAAATACAGTGCATCAGACTGTCCTACACTGAGTGAGACTGAAATACAGTGCATCCGACTGTCCTACAGTGAATGAGACTGAAATACAGTACATCAGACTATCCTACAGTGAGTGAGACTGAAATACAGTGTATCAGACTATCCTACAGTGAGTGAGACTGAAATACAGTACATCAGACTGTCCTACACTGAGTGTGACTGAGATACAGTGCATCAGACTGTCCTACACTGAGTGAGACTGAAATACAGTGCATCAGACTGTCCTACAGTGAGTGAGACTGAGATACAGTACATCAGACTGTCCTACACTGAGTGAGACTGACATACAGTGCATCAGACTGTCCTACACTGAGTGAGACTGAAATACAGTGCATCAGACTGTCCTACACTGAGTGAGATTGAAATACAGTACATCAGACTATCCTACACTGAGTGAGACTGAAGTACAGTGCATCAGACTGTCCTACACTGAGTGAGACTGAAGTACAGTGCATCAGACTGTCCTACAGTGAGTGAGACTGAAATACAGTACATCAGACTATCCTACAGTGAGTGAGACTGAAATACAGTGCATCAGACTGTCCTACAGTGAGTGAGACTGAAATACAGTACATCAGACTGTCCTACAGTGAGTGAGAGTGAAATACAGTGCATCCGACTGTCCTACAGTGAATGAGACTGAAATACAGTGCATCAGACTATCCTACAGTGAGTGAGACTGAAATACAGTGCATCAGACTATCCTACAGTGAGTGAGACTGAAATACAGTGCATCAGACTGTCCTACACTGAGTGTGACTGAGATACAGTGTATCAGACTGTCCTACAGTGAGTGAGACTGAAATACAGTGTATCAGACTGTCCTACAGTGAGTGAGACTGAAATACAGTGCATCAGACTGTCCTACACTGAGTGAGACTGAAATACAGTGCATCCGACTGTCCTACAGTGAATGAGACTGAAATACAGTACATCAGACTATCCTACAGTGAGTGAGACTGAAATACAGTGCATCAGACTGTCCTACACTGAGTGAGACTGAAATACAGTTCATCAGACTGTCCTACAGTGAGTGAGACTGAGATACAGTGCATCAGACTGTCCTACAGTGAGTGAGACTGAAATACAGTGCATCAGACTGTCCTACAGTGAGTGAGACTGAAATACAGTGCATAGGACTGTCCTACACTGAGTGAGACTGAAATACAGTGTATCATACTGTCCTATAGTGAGTGAGACTGAAATACAGTGCATCAGACTGTCCTACACTGAGTGAGACTGAAGTACAGTGCATCAGACTGTCCTACAGTGAGTGAGACTGAAATACAGTGCATCAGACTGTCCTACAGTGAGTGAGACTGAAATACAGTGCATCAGACTGTCCTACAGTGAGTGAGACTGAAATACAGTGCATCAGACTGTCCTACACTGAGTGAGACTGAAATACAATACATCAGACTGTCCTACAGTGAGTGAGACTGAAATACAGTGTATCAGACTATCCTACAGTGAGTGAGACTGAAATACAGTGCATCAGACTGTCCTACAGTGAGTGAGACTGAAATACAGTGCATCAGACTATCCTACACTGAGTGAGACTGAAATACAGTGTATCAGACTGTCCTACAGTGAGTGAGACTGAAATACAGTGCATCAGACTGTCCTACACTGAGTGAGACTGAAATACAGTGTATCAGACTATCCTACAGTGAGTGAGACTGAAATACAGTGCATCAGACTGTCCTACAGTGAGTGAGACTGAAATACAGTGCATCAGACTGTCCTACACTGAGTGAGACTGAAATACAGTGTATCAGACTGTCCTACAGTGAGTGAGACTGAAATACAGTGCATCAGACTGTCCTACACTGAGTGAGACTGAAATACAGTGCATCAGACTGTCCTACAGTGAGTGAGACTGAAATACAGTGCATCAGACTGTCCTACAGTGAATGAGACTGAAATACAGTGCATCAGACTGTCCTACACTGAGTGAGACTGAGATACAGTGTATCAGACTGTCCTACACTGAGTGAGACTGAAATACAGTGCATCAGACTGTCCTACACTGAGTGAGACTGAGATACAGTGTATCAGACTGTCCTACAGTGAGTGAGACTGAAATACAGTGCATCTGACTGTATTGCATTTGGTGTATAGTGGTTGTAGTAATAGTGTTTGGCGTTTTTCGTATTGTTTATATCATTTTTCATATTGGGTATAGCATTTGCCAAACGACGGACAGTAGTGAGAATAGCAGTTGGCGTATAGCCTTTTGCACTCAGAGTTTTGGTTATAGTGTTTGGAGTAATAGTGTTTGGTATATAGTGTATGCTGTTTTTGGTATTGTATTTGGCATGGCGTATGGTGTTTTTCGCATTGTGTTTGGCATATGGCGTATATTGTTTGGCATATACTGTATATCACTTTGAGTACAGCATTTGGAGAATAGCGTTTTCTCTACCTACCTTCCTCTTTGTCCCGCCTACCTTCTTCTGTGTCCCGCCTACCTTCCTCTGTGTCCTGCTTACCTTCCTCTGTGTCCCGCCTACCTTCTTCTGTGTCCGGCCTACCTTCCTGTCTGTCCCAACTACCTTCTCCTATGTTCCTCCTGCTTTGCTCTCTGTCCCACCTACCTTCCTCTGTGTCCCGCCTACCTTTCTCTCTGTCCCCCCTACCTTCCTCTATGTTCCTCCTACTTTCCTCTGTGTGCTACCTGTCTTCCCCTTCTACCTTCTTCTGTGTCCACCCTACCCTCCTCTGTGTCCTCCCTACCTTCCTCTATGTTCCTCCTAGTTTCCTCTGTCCCACTTGTCTTCCTCTCTTACCTTCCTCTGTGTCCTGCCTACCTTCCTCTTTGTTCCACCTACCTTCCTCTGTTTTCTGACTACATTCCTCTATGTCCTACCTACCTTCCTCTGTGTCCTACCTACCTTCCTCTGTGTACTGCCAACCTTCTTCTGTGTGCCACCCACCTTCCTCTGTGTCTTACCTATCTTCTTCTTCTTCTGTGTCCCAACCACCTACCTCTGTGTCCTACCTATCTTCTTCTTCTGTGTCCCACCTACTTTCTTCCTCTGTGTCCCACCCACCTACTTCTGTGTCCCACCCACATTCCTCTGTGTTTGACCTACATTTCTCTGTGTCCTAAACAGAAAGTTGAGGGATCAATATAACACAAATTCATAAAAATACTCTCTATACTAGGTGCACTACCAATAGACCCCTCTATGGACCGGGTCTCAGGGGAGGAATATAAAGAGTCCCAAGAAATAAATGTTTTTTTTCGTTAGATACAATCTTGTCCGGACCCCCCACTCTCAGT
Organism: Rhinophrynus dorsalis; assembly: GCA_037306005.1. Lineage (NCBI taxonomy): Eukaryota > Metazoa > Chordata > Amphibia > Anura > Rhinophrynidae > Rhinophrynus > Rhinophrynus dorsalis. The sequence goes on along the minus strand of CM074727.1, from coordinate 187,307,633 downwards.
GTGGTCACTGACGATCATTCAGCTACAGAAAATAAGAGAAAAGAAGAAAATCACAAAAACACCTCAAAGGGTAGACTTCTGAACTTGATCTCCACTTCTCAATATGCATCCAAATTGGACCCCTTCGGGGTGGGTACTCATGAGATATCGAGGTTAAAACCAGCCTCTAGGTCTAAAAAGTTGTTTATCTATACACACACAGCACACCAGCGTCCGTTGTCTCTCTGTTCATGTTCTCTCTGCTCAAAGTCCAAATCACTGAAGACTAGACCTTATGCTGTTTTAATATCTCCATTTATTGGGGTATCAATTATAAAATAGTGGTATAAAAAAGTACATAAACAATCAATAAAATTAATATAAAATCAACAACCTGATATCACCCTACGTGTTTTGTCACTCCTGTGACTTCCTCAGGGGTACATTAAACAGTATTACAACATACTCTTTTATACATTTCTTACCTCAATGCCCCAATGGGCACTTCTGTTCACCAAGGCCTCAATCATGGAGCCGACCATCACTATACAAACAGACCTGCAAACAGACTCCCGCACCATACGGGCGAAATTGATTCTACCTAGTCCTACCATTTCAATTGGCCTTAGACGGAAACAATTTTGGAACCCAAGATAGTACCGGCACGCAAAACAGGTGTTACCGTAGTAATAATATTTCTAGCATTACTCGGATCATACCTTCTTATGTAACCCCTATCTCCATTGATTCCTTTAAAGGTGCAGAGACGGCAAGGCAAATCCAACCCTCTCCTAATCTGAAAACCTCATATGATTACAATTGGAATCAAAGCACTGGTATCCGGTCTTGAATTTGGCAGCAGTGTTGCAACACAATATGATGTCCAATATACTGCAGTGTCAAATATTGTCATATTGTCATTGAGTCCGTCTCCAGTTAGTATATCCACTGTATTTCTTTTTAGCATAGAGAACGAAATCTATTAGGAGCACCTATTCGATCTGCTTCTATACCAGTTACCCTAAAGTCAACAGTACCCCCCTGAGGACATTTAGGGAAGTGCAGGTTATTCCTTCGATGCACACCTATTCAATCTTATAAGCATTTTGTGGTCCTCCTCACATACTGCACCCCACACCAACACTATAGCAGGTATATTATACATTTACTATTCCAGTTTATACATTTTTTTCTTATATTCTCTGCCAGTATTGTTACTTTTAAAACTTTTGTTCTGATTTTGCATTGCAGTCCACATGTAACATCTATCTGAATTACACTTATAATCACCACAAATCTTATTCCTACTGCTAGATGTCAATAAACCATCAGTACTTATATTTGGTAATTTCATTGTCTTATTCTGTATTCTTTTAAGTCGGCTTCTAGCTATATGAAATCTCGCATTTTTAGCTATTTTTAAAATAACAGTTGGACGTTCTCCTATGTCCTCTTGCGAGACAGGAAGCCAGGTATCAGCGCGGACATCTTGTCTGCAAGCCTGCACTGTCAGTCCCAGTCTCCATACAGACGCATTGCACTGGGACTGATGGTGCAGGCGCACAGACTGCACTACCCTGCCCATCAGTATCGTAAGATTAAGGATTTCTCTAGCATCTTGTTGTTGTGGGAGGTAAGAGAAATCTTATGAAGCTAGTTGCCACCTGGCTAATTATTGCAGGGCGACTTTACTGCCCATGGTAGTTCCGCTTTAACAGTGGATCCTGATGCAAAATATCCCAATATCTTATCCTGTTTGCATCTGAGCTGTGTTGCGTAATGAATGAGACCTCAAATTATTTTATCCTTATGTTTATCATCTTTTTTGATGTTATTCTTGATTATATTGTTTCTATCCAATAATTTTGCTATTTGTCTCATCTATGGTTTTCTCTTTATAACCCTTTTCCGCTAGTTTTTTCTTTAATTCTTGCCCCTCAGTTTCATACTGAATCAATTCACTGCAGTTTCATCGGATTTAGTGGTATTGGCCATAAGGAATATTTTGCAGCCAACATGGATCGTGGCTGCTTGTTGCATTTAAATATCTGTTACAGGTCACCAGTTTGTTATAAGTACTACAAAACATTATAAATTATGGGGAGCACATATATATAATTATCACTTCATATAGTCATAACCACATGAAAATACATGTAGGGTGCCATGAATCCATTCAGGAAAATCAAATTAAAGAAAAAAGAGGGAAAAAGAAAAGGGACAAAAGGAAAAAGTGGATTCTTAAAGAGGCACTCAGACCAGAATATGATATAATATCTTATTCCAAATAAGAATATATAAACTATCAGATCAAATATCAAAATCATTTATTAAATAGCAAAAACTGAATTGCACAAAAACCACATAGCCCCCCTGCACCCACCAAACACAAGGCCCATATTAAAAAACCAAACATATAAAAAACCCAGATACAGGGATAAACCAGTGAATATCTATGTGGATAACACTGCATCACTGCCTGAAAAGGCAAAAAATATAGGTACAAAGTCATCCACATAGATACAAACCTGCTATATATGTGAAGTCCTAATGCTCCTACTCTAGGCCAAAAAACACCTGACAATATTGATGGTATACATGTAAACACATATCTAAACTAATCTAGATAGTGATAACAACCATGCATGGTATCTAAAAAAGATAACAAATATTGTGACGTCACAATCGAAAAAATCTGAAGGTGCACCCGTTGAAAAGTATAATAAAGCCAGAATGTTAGTATTGCAAAGCAAGAGCAATAAGTCAGCACATAAGCGCAGAATATAACGTTCAACTGATCAATCCTTCTTCATGTCCCAAAGCAACATCTAGATAAAGCTTGCTGATAGCAGAAATGATCATAACAGATAGTGGGGTTAAAAAGCGGAATATAAATTGCAGTCACTTGAAACAAACAACTGTGTCAGGTATTCAAACGGCTGATACTTCTCACCAGATCGAATGTCTTCAATCTCTTTAATAATCTCTGTATCGCCTTAATGTAGTGTACCTCTCACCAGTTGAACAAACATCTTCAGACCATCCCATCCTTATTCCATCTTTACATTAAGTCCGATTCCCCCACAACTTTCTCCTCATTTCTATCCAATCCAATTTACTTAATGTAAAGATTCCTCCTGAGCACCCGTTTAAGAGGTCCACCAATTGTTTTTGGTAGTTGGGTTGGGGGGTTAGATTTTAGTTCAAGTTAGGACTTATTATCTCTAAAAAGTCTCTCTTCTTCTTTAGAACAGACTTTTGCATCCTGGACTATAATACCCCCCATAGTTATCACCTTGTTTTTGGCAAACTTGAACATAGCCTGTTGTTCTACCTTCCTTAAGGGATAGTAATGTTTCATAATAAAAGCAGCTCTAATTAATCATCATAGTATTTGGACTTTGGAGAGTGTTATTTCAGTTCTGTCAGAGTTGTAGTTCAAGAGTAATTCAATGATAAAGTGTCCCCCTCCCGCCCCTTTTACTGATGTAACACTGTTCAGCCAGATCAGAAGGGAGGTGCCCAGGTAGACTGTAGAGAAGGACAATCTTCCATTAAGATAAGGGAAAAACCTGAAAAACTTGTCAAGGGGGGCAGGGCTTTCATTGTTCTCATAGGATGAAGATTGTCCCCTTCTGTTATCTGTAGGCATTAAAAAAACATGAAGAATTATATAAGTCTTATCTCTCAAACCTTTATGGTGTGAGAGATATTCACAAGCAAAGTTTCCTCTCCCGCCCCTTTTACCTAGTGTAAGTCATCTCTTCTCAGATGTGGAATCCAGTCCATAGACCAGACAGATAACAGCAGGGGACAATCTTCTTCCTATGAGAACAATGAAAGCCCTGCCCCCCCTTGACAAGCTTTTCAGGTTTTTCCCTTATCTTAACTGAAGGTTGTCCCTCTCTGCAGTCTACCTGGGCACCTCCCTTCTGATCTGGCTGAGCAGTGTTACATCAGTAAAAGGGGCGGGAGGGGGATACTTTATCATTGAATTACTCTTGTAGTACAACTCTGACAGAATTGAAATAACACTCTCCAAAGTCCAAATACTATGATGATTAATTAGAGCTGCTTTTATTATGAAACATTACTATCCCTTTAAGGCCTAATTTTTTTTTATTCTTTTTGCCTCTTCTTCCTCAGAATGTCCTGATCCTCCTCTCTTTCTCCTTATCATTCTGTTTCACGTCTGTAATTCTGTCTTTTTTACTGTAGGTTTGTCCCCCATAATAATGCATTCAATATATCCGATGCTCCTTCATTGGGGAACTTGGTGGACAAAATAAAGGTGAGTTATAATTTTCCTGATCTTGAGTGTTCGTATCTCCGGGACCATCCAGTTGAAGCCCTTGGTCTCTGTTCTGACCCATGTTGGTTACACTACCCTTGCCTGAAGCGGCTGTTTCATTACTTTGGTAGGAAGACGTTTGTGCTAATTTATCTGTTTTTACTCTTTCTTCAATAAATTTCCTACGATTATCCAAAGCATATGGATTGCTTGTATTTCTGTTAGTATGAATTCTATTTTTGAGGTATATATTAACAGCTTCTTGTTTATATTTTATATTTCGGCTTCCAACTTTACTAACGATTCTCCTCTATATTTCATTAATCTTGCTATGAGATTAAATGAGCTTTCTTCCAACATGGATCCCTAATCTATAGTGACTAGTCCATCTTGGAATGCAGAATTCTTAAAAATATGCAACCCCCCGAGTATGATTTTCTTATCATTATACTGTCCTATTTGCCTTGCTCTGTGTCCTGCCTGCCTTCCTGTGTCCCAGCCACCTACATCTGTGTACTGTCTACCTTCCTCTGTGTCCTACCTACCTTCCTCTGTGTCCTACATACCTCTGTGTGCTACCTACCTTCTTCTGTGTCCTACCTACCTTCCTCTGTGTCCTACCTACCTTCCTCTTTGCCCCACCTACCTTCCTTTGTGTCCTACCTACCTCTGTGTCCTGCCTTCCTGTGTCCCACCTACCTTCCTCTGTGCCCCACCTACCTTTCTGTGTTCTACCTACCTTTCTCTGTGTCCCACCTACATCTGTGTTCCACTTACCTTTCTCTGTGTCCCGCCTACCATTCCTCTGTGTCCCGCCTGCCTTCCTCTGTGTCTTACCTACCTTCCTCTATGTCCCACCTGCCTTCCTCTGTGTCCCGCCTACATTCTTTTGTCCCGTCTGCCACCCTGTGTCCTACCTAACTTCCTCTGTATCCTTCCTACCTTTCTCTGTGTCCCATCTGCCTTCCTCTATGACCTACCAACCTTCCTCTGTGTCCCACCTGCCTTCCTCTGTATCTTACCTACCTTCCTCTGTGTCCTGCCTGCCTTCCTCTGTGTCCTACCTACCTTCCTTGTGTCCTACCTACCTCCCTGTGTGTCCTACCTAACTTTCTGTGTCCCGCTGCCTTCCTCTATCTCCTACCTACCTTTCGCTGTGTCCCGCCTGTCTTCCTCTATGTTCTACCTAACTTTCTCTGTGTCCCACCTGCCTTTCTCTGTGTCCCGCCTACCTTCCTCTGTGTCCTACCTATCTTTCTCTGTGTCCCGCCTGCCTTCCTCTGTGTCCTACCTATCTTTCTCTGTGTCCTACCTATCTTTCTCTGTGTCCTACCTGCCTCCTCCCTCCCTCCCTCTGTGTCCTACCTACCTTCCTCTGTGTCCTACCTACCTTCCTCCGTGTCCTGCCTGCATACAGTGTCCTACCTACCTTCCTCTGTCTCCCGTCTGCCATCCTGTGCCCCTGCCTACATTCATCTAGACCAGTGGTTCTCAATCATTTCTCTCTACAGGTCCGCTAACATGAAATCTGGGATTTTCAGTGCAATCCCAAAACAATGTATAAGTTATTTCAAAAGGACTTAATGAACGGTCCAGTACACAAACTCATCGTTATTCTTAGGTCTCACAGTCAGAAAGACAGCAGAGAACATATTGTTTATAATAATTTACATAATAAACATACATTAGAAATTCAAGTTTGACTGTTTTTGTCAAATTTTTCATAGAAAATCTGGGTCACCCACTCCTAAAGGTTAGGCTGACCAGATATCTCCTTTAACTGGGGTCAGATAGGAAATAGGCATATTTCAGTAATTCACTGAAATCAAATCATCATACCTGGGAACTCTTTGACCCTGAGACTCAGGGTTTTGACCCAAATCTTAGGGTCTCACGGTGAAGGGCCAAATTCTCAGGGTGAGAGAGGTCTGTGTCACCTACTATATGAATTTCCCCAATTAAATGTTTCCTTAGCCTTTAAACTGGTGCCATTTGTACCAGAAAGACAGTGGGAGATGTCCTGCTTGTCTTGTTTGTGTCAGGCAGTGAGTTATCCAAACTGTAGCATGTTAAAGGTCCCTCCCACACAGACTGGAGCACCTCTGTGTTAGAGCAAGCAGGCACATATCGCATAAAATCTACATTATGGGAAGCTTTAAGGGTTAATATTTCAAAGATCTCAGGGTCAGCTCATCTTGAAAGTTCCCAGGTATGCAAATCAGTCCTGCAGTATGCATTTCTCCTATGCTTCCCCTGTTAAAGGTGAGGTCTGGTCACTGTATTAAAGGTACCCCAAAGTGCCACGTCGGAGAACCACTGGTTTAGAGTGTAAGCTCTCACCATCACGGCCCTCTGATCCTTCTGTTTTATCTCTCTACCCAACTGTACATTTCTGAACAGTACATTGCAGCTATATAGAGAATCATATCTCATATATATATAGAGAGAGATACACACACACAAAGACCCGTTTAAATCAACGTTGACCCATTGAATGGCAAAGGGGTACACAACACACTCAAAGTAACGCGCTGGGTAAGTCTCTGGCACTCAAGAGGTTAATACTTATACAGAACAGCTCTCCCAGTGCCCAACAATACAATGTCCGAACACCTCCTAGTCACGGCGACACCTCCTATAGCGAAGTGAAGGGGTAGGAGCGCCCTCTTGTGGTGGGAGCTCGGTGACAAGTTCCTGTGCGCCGGAAGTTTTGTTCACACCGCTGTGCATTCTGGGTGACGTCTTGTGGTGCAGTTTCTGTTACGGGAAAGATGGCGGCTTCCTCCTCGTCTGGAAGCGGCCCGGGGGCTTCGGGCTCTAGCAACCCGGCAGGAGCAACGGGAATGACCGCGGCTATCACCGGCACCATGAACAAGAAGAAGAAGCCTTTCCTGGGCATGCCGGCCCCGCTGGGATACGTACCCGGTCTGGGCCGAGGGTAAGGGGCTGGGGGCAGACATGGGAACGGGGTGACTAGTGGAGGTGCCAGTAAAAAAAAGGGGGGGGGGTATGAGATTATAGTGATGGGTGAATATACTAGGGGTACAACAAGATAAAGGGGGTACAGTGATACTAGAGATATGAGATAGTGATGGGTGAATACTAGGGGTACAACAAGATAAAGGGGTACAGTGATACTGGAGATATGAGATAGTGATGGGTGAATACTAGGGGTACAACAAGTTAAGGGGGTACAGTCATACTGTAGATAGGTTGTAGTGAGGGGTGAATACTAGGGGTACCAGAAGATAATAGGGGTAGGGTGATATCGCAGGTATGAGGTTGTAGTGAGGGGTGAATACTAGCGGTACCAGAAGGTAATGGGGGTATGGTGATACTGGAGGTATTGGGTTCTAGTGAAGGGTGATTACTAGGGGTACCAGAAGATAATGGGGGTATGAGGTTATAGTTAGTAGTGAATTCTAGGGATGCAGTGATATTGGGGGTATGAGGTTGTAGTGAGGGGTGAATACTAGGGGTACCAGAAGGTAATGGGGTATGGTTATATGAGGCTGTAGTGAGAGGTGAATACTAGGGGTACCAGAAGGTAATGGGGTATGGTAACACTGGAGGTATTAGGTTATACTTAGTGGTGAATACTAGTGACACAGTTATATTGGGGGTATGAGGTTGTAGTGAGGGGCGTATACTAGGGGTACCAGAAGGTAATGGGGGTATGGTGATCCTGGTTATATGAGGTTGTAGTGAGGGGTGATTACTAGAGGTACCATACTATTTGGACAGCAGTGGTAAACACTGTGTGAGGATGTGCCAGGGGATTGGGTAAGGGTGGAATACTGCAGTTGTGAAGGTGCCATGAGATTTGAGTGCGGGGTAAATAGAAAGGGTACCATTATATAATGGGGACTTACAGGTGGCAGAAAACTGGCATGAAGGGTGAATACTGGAGGTGTGAGAGTGCCATGTGATTAGAGTTGGTGATAAATACTAGGGTTGTCATAATATTGTTGGGTGTAGGGAAAACAGTGTGTGCCGGAAAATCGGGGTGAAGGGGCTTACCAGTGGTGTGAGGGTTTGAATTGCCCCAGGGGGGAATGCACTAAGGCAGTGGTTCTCAACCCATGCCATCAGGATCCACTAACAGGACAGGATTTGAGGATTCCTTTGACGATCACATGCAAGTTAATCAAACTCACTTAGCCTCAAATTTACTCATCTGTGTTCTGGCAAGGAAATCTTTACATCCTAGCTTGTTACTGGGCCCTGATGGCATGGGTTGAAAACCACTGCAGTAAGGTGTAATAAGGATGGGGGATAAAGGGGAGAGAACTTCTACAGGGAGATCACTTCTTCAGTTCCCGTGTTATTCTACTGAGCCATGCACACCGAGCGGGAGAGATCTTGGTGCATATGCTCCAGAGAATAACACAGTTCTTCTTAGTACGCCAGCCTCTGAATGGATTTGGAGATTGCTTTTAGATTCCATCTCTGGATAAAGAGAGGAAAGACATGGATGTGGGGAACCTGGATAAAGTTAGTTCAGGGCCTGTATGTGACATTGATTCATTGAATTTTAGCATGGCTGGAAAACAGAGTAGTTTTTTTAAAATTATTATTATTATAAAAAAAAAACACCTTACCTGCAGTGTAGACATCTGCTGTCCTCTCTCTTTTCAGTGCCACGGGGTTCACTACCCGTTCTGATATTGGTCCTGCCCGTGATGCCAATGATCCAGTGGATGACCGTCATGCCCCCCCAGGGAAGAGAACCGTGGGGGACCAGATGAAGAAAAACCAAGCAGATGATGATGATGAAGATTTAAACGACACCAATTACGATGAGGTGATTAGAGACTGTGACACATTTAATGCTTTCTCATAAGCTGACTACATCAAACAAGAAGTAACCACTGATCCTTATACACAATCCATATACATTGGAAACCGGATTTATTATGAAAACGTGGAGCAATTTTGTGGCTAATCAGCTGCATCATAGGAGACAAGAATTTTCATTGATTTAACTGGGGCTTTTAACCTCTTGAGTGCTATGAGGTCTCCAGCACATTGTAAGCAGAGCGATGGTGACCTCTAGCATTCAAGGACTTGAATAGTTTTGAATGAATGACAATTTTAGTTATTTTACATTTGTCCCCTGTGGTGCAGTTAGTTTGCTCTGGAACGGCGTCACTTTGCATTTACACATGCAATAATGGTTGTTGAGGAGAGAGAGAGTGTTAAATCAAAAATAATGTGCTTATTGCTCTCTCATAATCCACACGTGTACCTCAGTTTACTGTGCACTTTGTTAACCACGTCTCTCTTCCACTAGTTCAATGGCTACGCCGGAAGCTTGTTTTCCAGTGGCCCCTATGAAAAGGATGATGAGGAGGCCGATGCAATCTACGCTGCCCTGGACAAGCGGATGGATGAGAGGAGGAAGGAGAGAAGGTGAAAAGACATGGGGGCTGGGGGGGGGGGCTTGTATAAAAGTGGTCTACACAAATGTGTTAAATGCGTCTCCTAGGTAATTATTGGAGAACGTGTGGCAATGTGACTGTCATTTTTATACATTTGATGTTTTGTACCAAAATGTATCCCATGATATTGCGATGTACAATTTGCTACAGTTTATGCTGCTATTAAGGACTTTTTTTTTATATACAGCTTTTATGCCTTATTAAAGGGATAGTAATGTTTCATAATAAAAGCAGCTCTAATTAATCATCATAGTATTTGGACTTTGGAGAGTGTTATTTCAATTCTGTCAGAGTTGTAGTTCAAGAGTAATTATATGACAAAGTATCCCCCTCCCACCCCTTTTACTGATGTAACACTGCTCAGTCAGAGCAGAAGGGAGGTGCCCAGGTAGACTGCAGAGAGGGACAATCTTCAATTAAGATAAGGGAAAAACCTGAAAAACTTGTCAAGGGGGGCAGGGCTTTCATTGTTCTCATAGGAAGAAGATTGTCCCCTGCTGTTATCTGTCTGGTCTATGGACTGCATTCCACATCTGAGAAGAGATGGCTTACACTAGGTAAAAGGGGCGGGAGGGGAAACGTTGCTTGTGAATATCTATTAAACCATAAAGGTTTGAGAGATAAGACATATATCGTTCTTCATGTTTTTTTAATGCCTACAAAATAAAATAAAGATAAAACGAAGTATTGCTATGCCTTTAAAAAGTCCCTCTTTTTTTTTTTTTTTTTTTTTTTTTAACTTTTACTAAGTGTATTGCGGATGGCGCACAGCTTGCATTTGTGTCAGTGTTTGCTGTAACTGTCCTCCTTACACTTATACACCCCCTTCCCCATTCACACACACAATGTCTCACAGTAAACCCTTGTTTGTTTTATGTGGTCTCTGGTGTGGGGGAACAGTTCACAATACATTTGGACAAAATTCATGTAGAAGGTTTTAGGCATAAAACAGATAAAGGTACAGAACAGATTGTGCAGTGGTAATTTATTTGGTAAAATGACCTTCATGTCGTCAAATGTTCCACAGGAAAATATGAAAATTACTTCTCACCCTTTTACTGTCAGTGGGAGGGGGTGTATTATCTCCCCAGTCCAGCTCTACTGGCATTAATGGTATTGGCTTCTAACGCCAGCAGCTGCACTCCATGCCAGCAAGGCCCAGCACCAGCCGGTCAGCATGTGTAGGAAAATGGTGTACACTAACGTCTTTTCCCCGACTCCTTGTCTAATACATTGTGTTAAATTGCAGCGAAACCCCCACAGACTGCTCCAATAGCCTGCACTTGGTGAAAGTGGCCTTAATCTTACTCGGCTCCTTAAAGGAGCAGTAAACTTTTTTTTATGAAAACACATATTTTACAGAGCATTTCCTGCTGAATAAAACAAGGTCACTCCCATCGCTGTCAGATGTCTTATTCAAAAATTATAGCAGTTTAAATAACCAGGAAGTGAATTTACTGTGTTTACTTCCTGATAGTTCTGACTGACAGGAAGTGAATTTACTGTGTTTACGTCCTGATAGTTCTAACTGACAGGAAGTGACAGGCAGTTTCAATCACATTCTATGGAGAACTGTATGTCTCTGACTTTTCTGACTTTCCTTTCCATTAGAATCTAACAGGAAAACTAATTAGAATTTGACCACTAGAGGGCACTGCTAATGTAAAAAAACATGGGTTTTAACTGTAATAACTCTGGAAATATAAATCTCTCAGCAGTGGGAGTACCCTTATTTTACTCAATAGGAAAATCCCTACAATATATATTTTTTCATAAAAAATGTTTACTGCTCCTTTAAACATAATTCCTTCCATTATGTTAGGCAGGTGCAGGCTCAAAACCTTGATTCCAGACACTAATCTAGCACAGAATCTTCATTGTACATTCACCTCATCTTTAAAGGGATAGTAATACTTCGTTTTAACTTTATTTTATTTTGTAGGCATTAAAAAAACATGAAGAACAATATAAGTCTTATCTCTCAAACCTTTATGGTTTGAGAGATATTCACAAGCAAAGTTTCCCCTCCTGCCCCTTTTACCTAGTGTAAGCCATCTCTTCTCAGATGTGGAATCCAGTCCATAGACCAGACAGATAACAGCAGGGGACAATCTTCTTCCTATGAGAACAATGAAAGCCCTTCCCCCCTTGACAAGTTTTTCAGCTTTTTACCTTATCTTAATTGAAGATTGTCCCTCTCTGCAGTCTACCTGGGCATCTCCCTTCTGATCTGGTTGAACAGGAGGGGAAACTTTGTTTGTGAATATCTCTTAAACCATAAAGGTTTCAGAGATAAGACTTATATCATTCTTCATGTTTTTTTAATGCCTACAAAATAAAATAAAGTTAAAATGAAGTATTACTATCCCTTTAATTTGGACCAGAGAGTAGATGTCAAACTATGGTTCTGTTTTTATGAGCAACAAGGTCACAATACTGGAGGCTCAACAGAGCTGTAATGGGAGTCAAATGAAAATTGTCCATGATTTAAATGGGGATTTTGGGAATAATTATTTGCCCCTTATGGTGCAATTGGATAAGGCCCTAACTTTGTGTTTTACAGGGAGCAGAGAGAGAAAGAGGAGATCGAGAAATATCGTATGGAGAGGCCCAAGATCCAACAGCAGTTCTCTGATCTGAAGGTAAGGCTGGTTCCGAGCTCCCCATTGCCTGATCGTCAACTTCTTAGATGTCTGTTTTCTAACTTGGCAGCTGTATCACCTGAATCACTGACTTCTGGTGTCAAAAACTATGAGCCAGCAAATTACTAATTATGCATAGATTTAAAAAAAAATATTTGGTCTCAAAAAAGTCTTCTCATGGGCTTCAATCCGATCTCTTTATAATGCATACTAACAACAAGACGTATGATCAGTACATTGCGCTGGCTATAACTTTTAATGGGTGTGTAACTAATTTCATCTCATTACGTAGACTTGTGTAAAATGACCTTCGTGGGATTAGTCCACAGATCATTCTAACAGACGTTTTCATTTTAGCTGGTGTTTGCAGTTTCTGGGCTTCTTTTCTAAAACCTTTCCATGTGTATCCCCTTCAGAGGAAACTGGCGGAGGTCACAGAGGAGGAATGGCTCAGCATCCCGGAGGTGGGAGATGCACGTAACAAGCGCCAGAGAAACCCACGCCACGAGAAGCTGACGCCCGTCCCAGACAGCTTTTTTGCAAAGCACTTACAGACAGGGGAAAACCACACAAGTGTTGATCCACGGCAGACAGTGAGTGAGACTACGGAGCTCCATTATCATACAGGGGGACATGAGGCATTGCTGTTTGAGAGTAAAAACTAGCTGTGGATGTTGGGAATTGTAGTCTTAAAGTGGCTGTATCACCTATGCGCAACGTCCTCTGAATAGTTAGGTGATACATCCAATAGCATTAAAACATTATTATTATTTGTTTTTAAGATACCATTTGATTTAAATGTGACTTATAAAAGTCTGGGCTGTAGCCACTTCTGTATAGACTGCAGCCTGACGCTCTTGTCTCTGCTCTCCTCCTTCTTCCAATGACGGAGGCTTCTGTCAGTGAGCTGGAGCGCTCTCATTGGCTAGATATTGATCTCTGCCAATGAGAGCGCTCCAGTTTACTGACAGATGCCTCTGTCATTGGAGGAGGGAGGGGAGCAGAGGCGGAGCTCTGTAACCGCCGAGAACTGCAGTCACCCGGAAGTGGCTGCAGTACATACTTTTGTAAGTTTTAAACCAAACGGAAGCTTAAAAAAAAATAACTTTTTAATGCTATTGGATGTGTCACCTAACTATTTAGAGGATGTTGTGCAAAAGTTATACATCCACTTTAACCACTAGAGGTTGATGGAAATTATAGTACATCAGCAGCTTTAGTGATTGTCCATCTCCCTTGTTTATTGTATATAGCAATTTGGAGGTTTGAACACCCCGTTCCCAGGAGGGTTGAATACGCCGTATCCTGGAGGTATGACACCTGGATTGATGACACCTGGTACTGGGGATCTGGACATGAGGAAGATTGGACAAGCCAGGAACACTCTTATGGACATGAGACTGAGCCAGGTACTTTGCGAACTGGTCACTGCTTTATGAGGGAGGAAGCGATTTCCCTTTGCACGTCTTACTTCCTGCTGTGTCTGTTTCATTGCAGCCTCATGAGCAGGATGTGAGGGGTGCATAGACTCCTCTCTTTCGCTTTAAGACAAATCATATAAAATCAATATAGCTGTTACAGTGCACGGTGGAAAGTATCTCAATGTTACAATCCTCAATTTGTTTCCTTCCTTAGGTTTCTGACTCAGTGAGTGGTCAAACTGTGGTTGACCCTAAAGGTTACTTGACTGACCTGAACTCCATGATCCCAACACACGGAGGAGATATCAAGTGAGCGCTGCAATGTCATGTGTTTCCCTGTCGGTGCACCCACGTCTCTTCCCCATACACGGATATGAGGGGGCATTCTTGCAAAAAAGAGAATGGGCTTTAGAGCATTTTACCCCCAAACCGGGGAGTCAGGACAAAGCCACTGTCTAATGTAGTTACAGCATCTAGTGAAACCCTTTATCAGCTTCCTATAAATTAACTCTTGAGTGCAAGTGGAGTGTTGCTTTGAACATCGCTTTGATACTTTGTGTTAAATGGAGCCCTCCTATCCTCAGTTTATTGATGTGTCTTATAAGGTTTGGACTTAAAATAACCATTTTGTTTTGCCTCAGAATTGCATCACCAGAAATGGAAATATCCCAGGAGCTTGGTGGCCCGGGCCCCTAAAACATCTCTCTATACATATCTATATGTCTTCATTCTTTTCTCTCATTTTAAAAATCAAACACAAAAAAAAAGCCTAACTCTAAAGATTTTATATTTTTGTCTAACCCTGTGCCCTCACTTCAGTCTTTACACATATTCCTCCTCGTCACAAGACTGACTTGTAGTTCTCGTCTCTCCCCAGTGATATTAAGAAAGCTCGTCTGCTCCTGAAGTCTGTGCGTGAAACAAATCCGCACCACCCCCCGGCCTGGATCGCCTCTGCTCGTCTAGAGGAGGTCACGGGCAAGTTGCAAGTAGCTCGGAACCTAATCATGAAAGGGACAGAGATGTGTCCTAAGGTGAGTTCAGTGCAAGAATCCATGTGCTCCCTGTCTGTGGGCTCCTGCAGTTTTAAAGTGGATCCTATCACATATAGATATCTAATGCTCATTAGATAGAGCATTTAGCGAAAAAGTTTAATATGTTAGTCATTTTTAAAAAAAAAACTGTTATCTGCGCAAAAATTCAAGTTTAAAATGTGCCCAGCAGCCTACTTCCTGATTGCAGCACTGCCTCTGCTCCCGTCCCACTACCCAGCATCCTCCAATGACAGAGACTTTCTTTCTTTAAGCTGGAGCGATCTCATTGGCAGAGATCGATGTCTAGCCAGTGAGATCGCTCCAGCTTAGAGACAGACATCCTCCATCATCGGAAGATGCTGGGTAGTGGGACGGGAGCAGCCTCTGTGCGGCTGCTGGGCACCTTTTAAACTTGATTTTTTGCGTAGATGCAAAATAGCTAGTCAGAGATGCTCAACTAGGAACGAGCCTGCCCTCAAAGTGATGAGGCTCTGTAGGATAAGTATCCTACCCAGGGTGCAATCTGTTTTAGCTCACTAGTGCCTTTCACAGAGAGGAAATATCCTGAAGCACATCATACTGATCCTACCAAAAGGTAGTCCAGCCACGAAGTGCCAGGCAATTCCTCTCTGAACAAGAGAAGCAGCCAACCCCAGACGTACGTTTCGGCCTTGTTGGGCCTCGTCAGTGAGGTGCAGCTGATCTCTCTAGGCACTGTGAGCAAGGGGTCCACGTCTGGATTACCCTATTACCCTTAGGGTGACTAGTCCCAAGGGCAATTTGCATATGCAAAAGAGCTAGTCAGAGATGCTCAACTAGGAACGAGCCTGCCCTCAAAGTGATGAGGCTCTATAGGATAAGTATCCTACCCAGGGTGCAATCTGTTTTAGCTCACTAGTGCCTTTCACAGAGAGGAAATATCCTGAAGCACATCATACTGATCCTACCAAAAGGTAGTCCAGCCACGAAGTGCCAGGCAATTCCTCTCTGAACAAGAGAAGCAGCCAACCCCAGACGTACGTTTCGGCCTTGTTGCGTAGATAACAGGTTTTTTTTTTGTTTTTTTTCAAAATGACATATTAAACTTTTTCGCTAAATGCTCTATCTAATGAGCATTAGATATCTATATGTGATAGATCCACTTTAACAATGTAAATCGCTATGTTTTAACACTGTATGTGTGGTCAGCTTTACCATTCCTTTGACCTACAAATATAGAATTGAGGGCTGAGGAGCCAGACTGCAGTGTTGTGATCATCACCTGGGCAGGACTCTTGTTATTTCTGCAGTGGAGGGAGAGACATACATAAGCAGTTAATGCAGGACGCTTATTATAACGTCACTCTGCAGAACACCACAGGAAAAAGTACAACTGTGCTGTGTGTTTCTGTTTTTCAATCCTCAGAGAAGGGCAGGTCTTGCCACAATTAGTTCTGTTTTTTCTGCTGAAAAAGTTTGCTGAAAAGTAAAGCGGATCTTGCACCTGTCCAAATCCTCTCCGCAGCTGTAGAAGCCACCCCGACAGGATTTACTTGATTATCACTGCCCGCTAATCTAGTCTTTGCTTTCTCTTTCTCTTCTTCTCTTCCACCCTTCAGAGTGAAGATATCTGGCTGGAAGCTGCCCGAATGCAGCCAGGTGACACAGCCAAGGCCGTGGTAGCTCAGGCTGTCCGTCATCTTCCCCAGTCTGTGCGTATCTACATCCGAGCGGCTGAGCTGGAGACCGATCTGCGAGCTAAGAAGCGTGTTCTGCGGAAAGGTGGGCGCTGGATCTGTTTTGTTACGAGCTACGCCTTCTGGGTGTCATTTTACTAAATCTGTTCTCCCCCTGCACAGCTCTGGAGCACGTCCCAAACTCGGTGCGTCTGTGGAAGGCCGCTGTAGAACTGGAGGAGCCAGAGGATGCTCGGATCATGCTGAGCCGTGCTGTGGAGTGCTGCTCTACCAGTGTGGAGGTGAGTCCCATCGTGGACACTATTACCTTGGCTGTTCGTTCTGGAAACAGATTGGAAAGAAATACCTGGAGTAACCCTTTGAGTACCAGAGATGAGTGTAATACAAAGCATTGCATGTGCCTGCACTCGAAGGGTTTAAAGGGATAGTAATGGTTAATTTTAAGTTGATTTAATATTGTAGACATTAAAAAAAGGTTAACATTGATGTAAGTCTTATCTCTCAAACCTTTTATGGTCTGAGAGATATAACTTGCTAAAGTTACCTTTTCCTGGCTGTTTTGCTCAAGTCTGCCATCTAGCTGACAGCTGCAGATTCCAGTCATTTGACCAGACAGAGGCTCTTCAGCAGAGCTGAAATCACGCTATTTAGAAATAAATACTTAATTGGAACAGTCTACAAAGTGTGCTTGCAAGCCGGGCACACGTAGACCATTCCAAATTAAGTATTTATCTTTAGGTATCATTATATTGGCGCTGCTGAAGAGCCACATCTGGTCAAGTGACCAGAATCTGCTTCTGACAGCTTTACAGCTCGTCAGGCAGAAAGGGGAGGGACCAGAGAACTTTATTTTCCTATTTCTCTCAAACCATAATGGTGTGAGAGATACGAATAAGTGCAAGTACTCTCTTTTAATTGTATCTACCATATAGTTAATACTTTTTTTCTGACATTGCTATCCCTTTAAGAGTTTCAGACTGAGATGAATGGTAAATCCCTGTTCAAAAGTATTATACTGGAGGGCATGGTGCCCCCGTTGGTTATACTAGTTCAGATGTTTAAAGTAACAGTAACGTCCCAATAAAAAACGTTCTTATTTTGTAGCATTTAAAAAAAGAATGAACGCGGCACAAATATTCTCTCTCAAACCTTTATGGTTTGAGAGATATTCACATTTAAAATTCCCCCTCTCCTGATGTCAGCTGTAACGCTGACAGCAGGAGATCCCGGCCCGGGGACCAGCTGGTGGCTCTTCAGCAGTGCCGAAATAGAGTTATTTAAAAATAACTACTTCATTGGAACGGTCTACAAAGTGTGCTTGCAAACCAGGCCCACTTTGACTGTTCCAGTGAAGTCATTCTTTTCCAATAACGTGATTTCGGCGCTGGTGCCCGGACCGGGATCTCTTGCTATCAGCTCAGCTCTGACATCAGGAGAAGGGGGGAGGACTTTACAGTCGGTTTGAGAGAGACGATTTGTGACACATAATTTCTTTTTTTATACTCTACAAAGCATGAAAAATTTATGGGATGTTCGTGTCCCTTTAAACCTCAGAACTTAACTTCTGTCACCTGACCTGGTGCTGATTCCTGCAGAGAGGGGTGAATGCTCTTCCTCTTCTGGACCAATCACTGACCAGTAACACACCGCACCTGCGCAGGGACAGTCTTCCTCCCAGCAGAGAGGCGCTAATGTACTAACAGAAACAAACCACCTGCCCCATAGAGTGCAGATAAACTCTCACAACTGCCATTCATTCTAGCGAGGCCTTTAATGTCTCCGGTGCATTGTGATGCTTTGGATTTCTTGCCAATAATGACCTTTTGTATCAGTTTAGTACACTCAATAGCCATTATTTTATCAGTCTAATAAAACCAGTAATAATTATCATGCTGTGCATTTTTCAAAGGGTCATTGTGGTTTACAGTTCCTTAAAACTATGGATGCTGTTTGTTTTGTTCCATTACATCTGCAGGGGTCTAGCCTTCCTGAACACTAGGTTCTGTGGGTAAGTTCTGACTTGCAGTTAGGCTTATGCAGGACATGTTTAGATATAATTACCTTTTCTCCTGTTGGAAGCGGCTCACAACTGAAAGGGTCAGAAAATTCCGATAAAGCTTGTTTAACTCTCTCATGTCTGCAACAGCATTGCAACTGAAAGAGTTTATACGAACAGGATTTGGGGAATTTTTGCTTATGGAGCACTTAGTTTGCACCAGAATTGCTCCTCTCTTATTTAGTGTATATGGCCCAGTGTTTTGGAAGGGATTATCGCACTAAATACACCTGAAAAAACTCCCTGTTTGTGTGATATCCATTCTTTATTAAAAGAGAATCTTCAGGGAACCAATCACTGATCCCTTCTGTCTCCTGAGATGTCATTGCTGTCAGGCCCCCCCCCCCCCACCTTTTCAAGGTGCATGCATCTTTATTTATGGCAGATTGCATGAGCGTGTGGATACATGTGGGGAGGTTCATGAAATAGAGAAAACGGAATTTCTTAACATTTCTTAAAAAGAAGAAAGTTAACACACAGTAAATAGTTCCTGTAACAGGTCTAGATTTTCTGATGCTGGTCCTGTTCTATGGGTGTTAGAACTCTCTAACCCGTCTTGTTGGCTTGTTTATTCCACCTTACAGTTGTGGCTCGCTCTGGCCCGTCTGGAGACATATGAGAATGCCAGAAAGGTACTGAACAAGGCACGAGAAAACATCCCCACGGACAGACACATCTGGATCACAGCTGCCAAATTGGAGGAGGCGAACGGGAACACTCAGATGGTGGAAAAGATCGTGGACCGTGCAATCACATCTCTGAGAGCCAACGGGGTGGAAATCAACCGGGAGCAGTGGATTCAGGTACGGAGACCTCTGTAGGGCAGTTACTGGGGATGTGTGGGATGGGAATTGCTTGGGACGTAGGGAGAGGAGGAGGTAGTATATGTGTAATTGTAGGAGGGGTATATGGTGAGAAGAGGTTATAAATGGGACAGGTGGATGAATTGGTAAAAATCTTGTACAGCAGGAAACACATTAAAATGAGTGTAGGACAAAGGGAAGGAGAGAGAGTGAGGAACAAGAGTAAAATTGGGTGTTGGGAGTGAGAGCTGCAGTCTGGCAGGGAAAGAGGGCAACTGGGAAACAAACGCAATGATACAATGAATAGATAACGTCTCCCCAGTGACTTGTTTTACAGTCTGTTCTGTGAATCAAAACGATGCTGTGAGAAAGACTGGGGCACGTGCATAAAGTAAAAAATGCCTGAAACCTGTGTCGAACCATCTGCATCGTGGGAGAAAAATCCCATCAATTTCAATGGTGCTTTTAACCACTAGAGGCAGTGCTTTGGAGATCTCTCTCTAGTATTCAAGGGGTTAATTGCCTTAATTTGAGTAAAAGTGACTTTTGGCGGATTTGGCTTGCCCCAGAACTGATCCATCTTTGGCTTTATGCCCCAATGTGTCTCCTACTAACGTCTGACCCTACACACTGTGTGCAGATAGCGGCTGATCCTGCCAGTGTGTCCCTTAGTGGGATCAGTCCGTTTGCTGTATAGTTCTCATTTAATACCTCTGGCATGCAAAGGGTTCAGAAACAAACGCCTTCTAATACTAACCCCCTACTTTATTAGGACCAGAAAATCCTAATGGCCCCTGTGAATTATGCTTTGTTCCTCATTGTTCAATGGCGGCAGACATGACCGATGCTGGCGAGACCACAGGACCTTAATCTACTCACTTCACGTGGTGCCTTACACAGCTTTCTGGTCCTTTAAAGGAGCAGTAAACTTTTTTATGTGAAAATGTATACACTATACGTGATTGGAGAACCTCTTGAACAATGGCACAAGGGAGAAATTATGGGCCATCAGGATTTCCTAGTTATAGAAAGTAAGTGGGATAATTCGTAGGAGATGTTTGTTCTCTTTTAAGACGTTAGGCCTTTTTTTAACTCCCTGAAAGGGACAGCAAAACTTTAAATCTAGAATGAATTCATATTAACCCCTTGGATGCTAAGACCACTGTAACTTATTGCAGAGCCAACTGTTAGATACATATTTATTATCCGAGTGGATAAAGGCCTGCTGTCACTTTTTATTGTCTATTAAACAAGAAAAAAAAAAACAAAGTGTTACTGTGAATAATGATTTAATGTGGATTTTGTCTCCTATCTAACCCCACTGGCAGGACGCAGAGGAGTGTGACAAGGCGGGGAGCGTGGTGACGTGCCATGCTGTTATCAGGGCGGTCATTGGCATTGGCATAGAGGAGGAGGATCGAAAACACACATGGATGGAGGACTCCGACAGTGTGAGTCTGGGTGCCAGCCAAGTGCTGGTGATGGGCACCTTACACTTTCACTTTAAAATAAAGTCCATTTCAAGATCTCCCCACAGGAGGAGCAGTCAGTGACTCAGCACTCACTGATCCACCCGTGGTCATATAAGGAGATCCTGAGACCTACAGTCTTAGCCTAACTTAATGTCAGTTTGTCATTCTTTGGGTCAGTCTGTCCATGTATGCTGTGCCTCTGAGCTGTGTTTGTGTGGCCGTGTGATTGAGCTGTGTGTGTAGGTCATTCTGGCCTTGTCATTGTGTGGGTCAGTCTGTCAGGGTCATTGTGTCACTGACTGTGTGTGCGTCAGTCCGGCTGTGTTGTAGGTCAGTCTGGTCCTATGTTTGTGTGGGTACGTAGCAGTGTCATTGTGCGTGTATGGGTCAATGTGTCCCTCTGACCTGTGTGCCCCTTGGTTTTGCAGTGCGTCTCTCACGGTGCCTTGGAGTGCGCTCGTGCCATTTACGCCCACGCTCTGCAGGTTTTTCCCAGCAAGAAGAGCGTGTGGTTGCGGGCAGCTTACTTTGAGAAGAACCATGGGACAAGGTAAGTGATGGTCCCCTGGTATGTCATGGGCATTGCTTCATTCAGATGCCCAGTCCAGTCAGTGTTTATACCCTCTGATATTCTATTGGTACAAAACCAAGGTGGTAATATTACTAATGGGTGCGATAAGGGGGAACTTGCCTCCCCTACTCTTCTGTTCTGGGGCCCTCTAACTGTTCCAATTGGGCAATCTTATCCGTCCAGTCCTTAAGCCTCGAGTGGCACCTGTTCACGTTTAACCCTTGTGTTTCTCTCCATAGGGAATCCCTGGAGACCCTCCTTCAGAGAGCAGTTGCCCATTGTCCTAAAGCAGAAGTCTTATGGCTGATGGGTGCCAAGTCCAAGTGGCTGGCAGGGGATGTACCTGCTGCCAGGAGTATCCTTGCCTTGGCGTTCCAGGTCAGTGAGATGCTACTTTGCTCCTTGAATTGGGGCAGCCGTTATTTTCTAATTGTTTTGTCTGATCTGACACAAATCTGGATACTCTTTGCCAGGACTCTGTAAGTACAGTAAAGGGCGACCATGTGACCGTGATTGTTTCCTTTATAGTCATTGGGGCTGTGTTCTCTAGAGCTGTCACTGTTCTCAGGAGCAGGGCGGGCCATGTGACCGTGATTGTTTCCTTTATAGTCATTGGAGCTGTGTTCTCTAGAGCTGTCACTGTTCTCAGGAGCGGGGCGGGCCATGTGAACGTGATTGTTTCCTTTATAGTCATTGGGGCTGTGTTCTCTAGAGCTGTCACTGTTCTCAGGAGCGGGGCGGGCCATGTGACCGTGATTGTTTCCTTTATAGTCATTGGGGCTGTGTTCTCTAGAGCTGTCACTGTTCTCAGGAGCAGGGCGGGCCATGTGACCGTGATTGTTTCCTTTATAGTCATTGGGGCTGTGTTCTCTAGAGCTGTCACTGTTCTCAGGAGCGGGGCGGGCCATGTGACCGTGATTGTTTCCTTTATAGTCATTGGAGCTGTGTTCTCTAGAGCTGTCACTGTTCTCAGGAGCAGGGCGGGCCATGTGACCGTGATTGTTTCCTTTATAGTCATTGGGGCTGTGTTCTCTAGAGCTGTCACTGTTCTCAGGAGCAGGGCGGGCCATGTGACCGTGATTGTTTCCTTTATAGTCATTGGGGCTGTGTTCTCTAGAGCTGTCACTGTTCTCAGGAGCAGGGCAGGCCATGTGACCGTGATTGTTTCCTTTATAGTCATTGGAGCTGTGTTCTTTAGAGCTGTCACTGTTCTCAGGAGCGGGGCAATAGGAAGAAGTAAAGAAAGGGTGGCAGAACAGTCTTATGTCGGAGGTAATAGTGCCAAATATTGTAACGGAATTCTAAATGCTTGGGATGCGCAAAAGCCTAAATCTAGAATATAAAGAATCCTTTACATGCTGTAGACCTCTGCATCATATTGAAATATAAATCTAGCTTCCAGAGGAATAAAGGGAAACGGAGGATTAAACCAGGACAATAACTGACCATGAGTCCGTCCCCGGGGTTGGGATCTGCTGTGTGTGTATGTCATGTTTTCGTCTCGTCTTGTCCTCCCAAGGCAAATCCCAACAGCGAGGAGATCTGGTTGGCTGCTGTGAAACTGGAGTCTGAAAACAATGAGTACGAGCGAGCCCGCCGCCTGCTGGCCAAGGCTAGGAGCAGCGCGCCCACTGCCCGGGTAAGTTACCAAAACATCATCCTCCTCCGCTCCCGCTGTTTACATTTCCTCTAACCTGCTGGTTCTCTACCTTATTGCAATGGCGGTACTCCACAGAATCTTTACAAACAAATTAACATCTTGGATGCTAGAGAGGTCTCAACACATGGCATATTACAATAGCAATCATTTACTCATTGACTCGTAGTCACAGACCCACACACTCGTACACTTTTACCCCAGCCTTGTTTCCTTGTCTGCCATTGCATTTGCTTATTCTACTTCAGGGATCACCAGGGTTCAGTGGGACCAAGTTTGAGAACCACTGCTCTAACCAGCTGTCTGCACAATGTCACTGGTTAGGTATATTCAACATACACCGTTTCTTGTGCCCACTGCTTCATTACCCACCACCTGCACTAAATGATTTCTTAAAGGGATGGTAATGTCCCTGAAAAAATATGTAGCATTTTGTAGTGCTTCAAAAGTTGACTGGAATACAAAAAAACCCTATAGTTTGAGAGATACATGCCTTCAAAGTTTGATGTTTCCTGCTGTCAGCTGTAAACCTGACTGCAGGGGATCCGTGTCAGCCGACACGTGGAGGATCTTCAGCAGAGTCGCAGTTGCGTTATTTAAAATGAATTACTTCATTGGAATGGTCTACAAAGTGTGCTTGCAAACGAAGCACACTTTGTAGACCTTTACAATGAAGTCATTCTTTTTAAATAACGTGATTGCGGTTCTGCTGCAGAGCCACCGGTTTGTCCCTGGGCAGGATTCCCCTGCAGTCAGCACAGTGCTGATGTTGGGGAAAGGGTGGAGGGGGGAGAACTTTGCCTATATCTCTCAAACCATAGGGTTTTTTGCATTCAGTTCAACTTTTGAAGCACTACAGAATGCTAAATATTTGTTTTCTGTGACATTACCGTCCCTTTATTACCCTGCTACCACAGTGTTCTCTGGCACCCTCACTTTGTGCCATTCCTTATTTAGTACCCATCTCTGCTCAGCAGGATCCCTCCTCCTCCTGATAGTAAAAGCATTTAATGAAGAGTTCCCTCCTATGGGTAATGGCAGCTGTTTCTGTTTTTCCTGTCTCCATGTTGCAAAGTGGAAATCTGCCTGACCCCTCTCATGTCCTCACCTTGTGTCCTCCCCAACCCCAGGTGTTTATGAAATCGGTGAAATTGGAGTGGGTCCTGGGGAACATCGAGGCTGCTCAGGATTTGTGTGAGGAGGCACTGCGCCATTACGAGGATTTCCCCAAACTGTGGATGATGAAGGGGCAGATCGAGGAGCAGCAGGAACAGGTGGAAAGGGCCAGAGAGGCGTATAATCAAGGGGTAAGGCTGGACCTTCTTGTGTATGCAAGTTACCAGGCTTCAGTAGCGAGGGGTAAGGCTGGCACCTCTTCTGTATACTATATTGATGCTGCCAGACATGGTACCCAGCGGTATGACATCTTCCAGTCTGTCCTGCATTAGACTATATTGAGGGTCGTATTCAGGAATCTGAAAAGGGGCAATTCTGAGGCAAACCCACTGCACGATGGGTGGAGTACACGTTCCCTAACTCCTCATCAAATTGAGCTTTTAACCCCATGAATGCTAGAGAGGTCTCAAGTATAAGTCACAGAGCTGTCTTCACACCAATTCCCCCACAATGCGCGGATCTCCCAGGTCCTAAAAGCCACTAACTTTCCTTCCGACTCCTCTTGCCTTCCAGCTGAAGAAGTGCCCCAATTCTACCCCCCTGTGGCTGCTGCTGTCCCGACTGGAGGAGAATGTTGGGCAGCTGACCAGAGCCAGGGCCATCCTGGAGAAGTCTCGTCTGAAGAACCCCAAAACTCCAGAGCTGTGGTGAGTGTCCGACTCCCTTTACTGACCGCGTGTGTTCAGTACCAGGTGTATAACGAGAAGCGCCACGTTAACCTCTCGGTTCTTCGCCTCCCCTGCAGGTTGGAGTCCGTGCGTCTGGAATTCAGAGCCGGCCTGAAGAACATTGCCAACACCTTGATGGCTAAGGCCCTGCAGGAATGCCCCAACTCAGGTGCGTGGCAGCTGTTCTGTACCCACAAAGCTAGACCTGTTTTAACCCTTTGAGTGCCAGAATGGCAAGTGATGTGTTACTCATCACCCTGGCATTCAAAGGTTTGAGAATGTGTAAAAAAAAAAAATATTAGACTTTGTTGTGCCTGTCACTAATAATGGTAGATTGTATACACAGTATCTATTCTATTGTATACACATTATCTATTACACTGTGTACACGGTATGTATTACACTGTGTACACGGTATGTATTACACTGTGTACACGGTATGTATTACACTGTGTACACGGTATGTATTACACTGTGTACACGGTATGTATTACACTGTGTACACGGTATGTATTACACTGTGTACACGGTATGTATTACACTGTGTACACGGTATGTATTACACTGTGTACACGGTATGTATTACACTGTGTACACGGTATCTGTTACACTGTGTACACGGTATCTGTTACACTGTGTACACACGGTATCTGTTACACTGTGTACACGGTATCTGTTACACTGTGTACACACGGTATCTGTTGCACTGTGTACACACGGTATCTGTTGCACTGTGTACACACGGTATCTGTTGCACTGTGTACACACGGTATCTGTTGCACTGTGTACACACGGTATCTGTCGCACTGTGTACACACGGTATCTGTCGCACTGTGTACACACGGTATCTGTCGCACTGTGTACACACGGTATCTGTCGCACTGTGTACACACGGTATCTGTCGCACTGTGTACACACGGTATCTGTCGCACTGTGTACACACGGTATCTGTCGCACTGTGTACACACGGTATCTGTCGCACTGTGTACACACGGTATCTGTCGCACTGTGTACACACGGTATCTGTCGCACTGTGTACACACGGTATCTATCGCACTGTGTACACACGGTATCTATCGCACTGTGTACACAGTATCTATCGCATCTGTTGCTGATCTCTTATATAGTCTGGTCCTTACAACTTGATTCACAGGTTCTGTTCTGGAGCAAACCAACTGCACCACAGGGGTGGATGAAAAATCCAATCGATTTAAATGGTACTATTAACCCCCTGAATTCCTGAAGTTTCCAAAGCTCTTGATCATTTAAGGGGTTAATAGTCTCTTTTAAAGTAATGGGAATCTGCAGATTTATAATTTCAGTCCTATGATGTGGTTGGTTTGTGCAGAATTGCACTTTTATTTTTAGACCAAAACACATGGTAACTGATGGAAGAGCGTAAGAGCCCTATTCACCCAGTTAGTCACTAGAGGGCGCAGGTGCGACTTTCATGTCTCCTGTTTGTAGCTGGTGCATGGAGGGTATTACATTTGTCCCAGCTCTGATATATTATCATGACACCGTATTGCTATCTACCTGAGAACAGATTTATTTTATTTTCTCATCATTTATATAAATAGAAGATGTCTAACTTGTTTATTTGAAAGTTAAAGCCCCCCCAGACAATCTTCATGGCTGTATACACAGCGTGATAAACAGCATTCATAAAAAAGACATAGTCCAGTGTAGTTGGAAGACTTGGAGAGAGGTGATTGTGTATCCCAGGCTGGTGCAGAGGGCAGGAGGTGCCGAATACTGAAATAATTCAGATTATCCCTGTGCAGGGCTGCATGCGTATCTGAGTCCAATGCAACCCTGCATAAACATTATTCTTTAAAGGGATAGTAATAATTCATTGTATCTTTATTTTATTTTGTAGGCATTAAAAAAACATGAAGAACGATATAAGTCTTATCTCTCAAACCTTTATGGTCTGAGAGATATTCACAAGCAAAGTTTCCCCTCCCGCCCCTTTTACCTAGTGTAAGCCATCTCTTCTCAGATGTGGAATGCAGTCCATAGACCAGACAGATAACAGCAGGGGACAATCTTCTTCCTATGAGAACAATGAAATCCCTGCCCCCCTTGACAAGTTTTTCAGGTTTCCCCTTATCTTAATTGAAGATTGTCCCTCTCTGCAGTCTACCTGGGCACTTCCCTTCTGATCTGGCTGAGCAGTGTTACATCAGTAAAAGGGGCAGGAGGGGGATACTTTGCTTGTGAATATCTCTTAAACCATAAAGGTTTGAGAGAAAAGACTTATATCGTTCTTCATGTTTTTTTAATGCCTACAAAATAAAATAAAGTTAAAACGAAGTATTACTATCCCTTTAAAGAGATGGTGATGTTTGGAAAAAAGTTAGATCGTCGAGTCGTCTTTATAATAAAAGTGTAACATTGCTCTATTTTAAACAACTTATGTTTATATAGTTCGTAAGATACTAATTGTAGAAGAATCCCCCTTCTGGCCGCCTCCCATTGAATCTCTAATCTGATTGTGGGACCGGACGGATGCGGCGAGGGACAGACTTGATGAATGAGTGCAGGATTTTCCTTTGCTTGCTGAAGTTTGTCCCTCCCCGCATCCGTCCGGACCAGACAGCTGCAGCAGTGACGTGCACAGAAGGGACAGGAGGGGGATCCGTCTACAGTTAATATCTTATGAACTACGGAAATGTAATTTGTTTAAAATAGTGCAATGTGTTGTGTTTCTTTATTATAAAGATCTGGTGATCTATTTTTTTTTTTTCTTCAAAAATTACAATCCCTTTAAAGGGACAGTAAAATCCTTGTTTTGTAGAGTTTAAAAAAATAAATTGTGTGTCACAAATCCTATCTCTCAAACATTTATGGTTTGAGAGATATTCACCTGTAAAGTTCCCCTTTTCCTGATGTCAGATGTCAGCTCCTTGTGTTTGCAGACACGAGGAGGCTCTTCAGCAGAGCCACAGTAGCGATATCAGAAAAGACTTACTTCATTGGAATGGGCTACAAAGTGTACTTCCAAACCAGGCACACTTAGTAGACCTTTCCACACAATTATTTTTCAATATCACAATTTCGGCTCTGCTGAAGAGCCGCTGGCTGGGCCCAGGACTGGTATCTCCTGCTTTCAGCTAGACGCTGACGTCAGGGGAAGGAGGGGGAACTTTACATGTGAATATCTCTCAAACCATAAAGGTTTGAGAGAGGGGATTTGTGCCACATAATTTATTTTTTTTTAAACTCTACAAAACAAGAACATTTTTTTTATGGGGCATTAGTGTCCCTTTAACACTTTTTGGACTGGGTCGCTCACCTTAGAGGGAGGAATGGAGGTCTGGACAGAAGGCAGATGGAGACTCTGTCACATAGTTGTTCTGGGCCTTTAAGAGATCTTCGCCTAGTAATCCTCTCCTGCTGTTCTCAGGCATTCTGTGGTCTGAAGCCGTGTTCCTGGAGGCCCGACCTCAGCGCAAGACCAAGAGCGTAGACGCACTGAAGAAATGTGAACACGACCCACACGTGCTTCTAGCAGTGGCAAAGTGAGTGCTTCTCACGTGTACAAACACCCATACAGACATGAGCGCGCACACCCCTAAACTCGTCTGCTTAAACCTAAACATGCCTTCCTGCGCCTGTTCACACACACTTATATATAACTGCACATACCTGCACTCACCTGTACACACGTGCACTCACCTGCAGACACAATTGTGTAAATCTACATATACAGACACTAGCGGATGCATTCACCTGAACACACAGACACACACCTTCCTTCTTACCTACCCCAGCAGGAACACTTGCGCACACACACGTAATATTTTTCTAAATCTGTATTTGTGGGCTCATAGGCTAATAACGTGTGTGCGCGTACCCCTGACTCACAAAGGTACAAACACTAAGCAGTCTATTGTCTAATTCTCCCAATTTCTCCAACAGATTGTTCTGGAGTGAGCGGAAGATTACCAAGGCGCGGGAATGGTTCCACCGAACTGTCAAGATCGACTCTGATCTGGGAGACGCCTGGGCCACGTTCTATAAGTTTGAGTTGCAACATGGCACGGAGGTAAGACGCATCTTACACCGGCACTATCATAAGGCTCTGGGGCATACGTACAATAGCAAAAGTGGAGCAATTCTGTAGCAACTTCACCATGGGGACAAGTAACATTCCAATTTATTCAAATGGGACTTTTAATCCCTTGAATGCTAGAGAAGTCTCCAAATCATTATATTCAAGGGGTTAAAATCTCAATCAGTAGGAGTATTTTGTCCCCTATGGTACATTGGATTTGCACCAGAATTGGTCCACATTAGACTTTATGCGTATGTCCCTCTGTCTGGTATAGAACTGTGTGTCTGTCTTCAGGGAGAGTTGGGAGACTTTTTCCTCGGAATCTGGGACCTTTTCTTTTCTGTCCAAATCCTAATTCCTCCATTTTATCCCCCCCCCCCCTTCAGGAGCAGCAGGAGGAGATACGCAAACGGTGCGAGAACGCGGAGCCGCGTCACGGCGAGCTCTGGTGCAAAGTGTCCAAGGATATAAAGAACTGGCAGAGGAAGATCGGGGAGATCCTCATACTTGTGGCCGCACAGGTCAAAAACACGTTCTGAGGCGTCGTCGTACATACTGCACAGGGAAGGCGGAAATGCGTTGTGATCCCGTCCTGACGCCATTAACTCTTGTGTATTTTTATATAGATTTACTGTAAATGTTCCTGCTTTGCCCCCTCTGCTCTAAGTGAACACTGTCTCCACGGGGCAGTGGCACATCGTGCTGTAAATTGTGTTCTGAAGACTGGGAAGGATTTGGGGATTTTCTGTGAAAATTCCACACAACTTGGTGCTTCTCTGTGCAAAGAAGAGACAAGAAAATAAACCAGTTTTAATGTTCTCGCCCGCAGCTGGACATCAGTTTTATATACATGGAATTTAGTTTGTCCCTGAGTTTTGTACAGTGGAGCGGACATCATTGGGGCTACAATAGTTTGATTATTGGTGGGCTCAACTGTTCTCCCACTTTCTAGACCCTCAGGATTTCTGATGGGCCCCTTGGAAAGAAGGAAACCTTCTTTGTACCCAATTTTCTTTCTAGAACTATTGATTAGGGTTGTTTACACTGTTTTTCTTTAAAAAAGCGGTAACATTTGGTTAACCCTTTGAGTGCCAGAGGAGTATGGAACGCATTGCTTCGCAATGCGTTCTGTACCCCTCTAGCACTCAAAGGGTTAAGAGAACAAAGCAACGTAACATTCGATTAAAGGGTTAGTAATGCCCGATTTAGAATTTAATGTTATGTTGTAGATAAAAAAAAAAAAAAAAAATTTAGTGCAAGTCCTGTCTCTCAGACATTTATAGTATGAGAGATATAATGTTTTAAAGTCCCGTCCCCCCCTTTCATGGATGTCTGCTGTAAAGCTGACAGAATGAGATTCAAGTCATGTGAGTCGATGGCAGCTCTTCAGCAGAGCTGAAATACCGCTATCTAAAAATAATTAGTTAATTGGAACGGTCTACAAAGTGTGCCTGGCTTGCAAGCACACTTTGTAGACCTTTCCAATGAAATATTTCTTTAGATTGGTATTTAGGCTCTACTGCAGAACCGCCAGCTGGTCTCAGGACCCGGATCTCCTTCTGTCAGCTGTACAACTGATGTCAGTGCAAGGGGGGGACTTTAAAACATTCTATCTCTCAAACATAAATGTCTGAGAGACGGGACTTGCTCCAGATAATTTATTTTTAATGTCTACAATATAATATGATGTTATAATGAGGTATTACTAACCCTTTAAGAACATTATTATAGGGCTATTTCTGTTAAGTATAGTAAACTATATTCCCACAGCTGGCGGATTCACACACACAATTATAACATTTTATTTTAATACCTTGATTATGTGCCACACATTGCAAAGCAGTAAGGTAAAGGATTGCTCTCCCCACACGTCCTATATAATAATTCGCTAAGGATGTTTGTCAGAAGCCATCATGCGCAGTACAGACAACTGCACGCTCTGCAGTGATGCGCAGTACAGAATGCTTGAATGCGCTGCGGCTGATTGGGAGCAGAGCACTCCGAATTCAGACTGGAGTCCTCTCTGCGCACCTTCCTGGGACCGATTGGTCCCAGGAACGTTCGCAGAGAGCACTATGGTCTGAATTTGGAGCACCCTGTTCCGTATCAGCCGCAGAGCGTTTGGGCATTCTGTACTGCGCGTCACTGCAGAGCGTGCAGCTGTCTGTACTGCGCATGACGTCTTCTGACAAACATCCTTAGTGAATTATTATATAGGACGTGTGGGGAGAGCAATCCTTTACCTTACTGCTTTGCAATGTGTTGCACACAGCGCCACCAGTGTTGGCCTGTGTACACTGGCTTTAAAACTAGTTACATAATAAGAGTCTTTACCTTTTGGATGCTGGTTGATGCTTAATTAGTTCGTCAAGGTCCTGAGGCGTGCATTGCCCTCCCTTCTAGTCCTTAACCTCTTAACGACCGGCCACGCAGGCATGTGGCAGTCACTAAAGGGAGCATTGTTTAAAAAAAATAAAAAATCTGACTCAGGGCTCTCCGAATGGCGTGCAGCCCCGCAGGGAGCCCTTAAATCCATGACGGTCATAGTACGTCATGGGTTGTTCAGGCACTTTTTACCCATGACGTACCATGACCATCAAGGGTTGTTAAGGGATTAAACTAGTTGGAGTGGTAATAATGTTTCAATGAGAAATCACCCAGAATTGTCAATACCTTTCTTTTATGCAACAGAAAAAGCCCTACAACATATTTTTTATAATAAATTTACTGCTTCTTTAAAAGCCAAGCTGAACCCCCCATCCCCCCTGGAACTACAAATACTAGTGTATAAGGTTGTCATTAGCGGACCATGAAACAGGCTGATGTAAGTGTAAATATCCTGTACGGACAGCTCGCTTATTGATAAATTATTTGCATTTTGCATCCAGTGGGGGGCACGCTGGGCCGGATTTCCTGTTAGTCAGCAACTGCCTAGAGTGCCACATATTGAGGGGCGATGTGCTGCCCACACCTTAATTTTTAATAGTGGGTGTGGCTACTACAGTCCCAGTGTCCTTGAAGCAGTAGAAATACCTCTTTACTGGATATTGTTTAACCCTCCATAGGCTCAACATGTCGCCAACGCACTGCACGGCAATACAATGGAGATTTGATCAGTATACAAGGGGTAAATGAGTGTTTGGCTTGTATGTTATAGACTAAGGTTGTTTTGTGTGTCATAGGACTGTGGGAGGAGTCATGTGGGCAATGGGGTGTGGCAGTGGGTGGAGCTAAGGGCACCTAGGCTGTAAATCCAGCCCTGGGGATGCTGGGACTGTTGGGTAAAGACTCATTTATGTAATCTTGTCTGCGCTGTTTGTAATGAGAGAAGAACTAATGTCAGTTACGTGATTGGGATTAGTGTTATTTCAGCCCATTTACAGACAATCCTGAACAATCGGTGGGAGCCTTGCAGTAGTCAGGAATGGCTGCTCCCACAGAGAGTATGAGAGGCTGGATTGTAGGCCCCTGAAAACAAATGTAATTATTACAAGTGCCCTATGAAGTACCGCGGATTTAAAGGGATAGTAATGTTTCACAATAAAATCCACTCCAATTAATCATCATAGTATTTGGGCCATGGAGAGTGTTATATCAATACTGTCAGAGTTGTAGTACAAGAGTGATTCAATGACAAAGTATCCCCCTCCCGTCCCTTTTACTGATGTAACTGAATGGATCACAGAGAGGGACAATCTTCAGTGATCATAAGGGAAAAACCTGTCAAGGGGGCCTGGGTTTTCCTTATGATCACAGTAAGAAGATTGTCCCTAGATGTGATCTGTCCGGTCAAGAGACCAGATTCCACATCTGAGGGGAGGTGACTTACACTAGGTAAAAGGGGCGGGAGGGGGATACTTTATCATTCAATTACTCTTGTACTACAACTCTGACAGAATTGATATAACACTCTCCATGACCCAAATACTATGAAGATTAATTGGAGCTGCTGTTTTTGTGACACATTACTATCCCTCTAAGTGTATGTAACCTCAATTCATTTTAGGTGTTTGTGTTCCTTTAAATAGTCTTCCCAGAGGAGAGTCCTGGGAACCATGTATATAGAACGCAGAGAGCCACATGAGGGCAGTGCCTACCCCTCTGGTCCTTTAACCCTTTCAGTGTCAGGCAGGTACACAGCACATTGCTTTGCAATGCATTGCGTACCGCTCTGGCACTGAAAGGGTTAAGGTTCAAAGGAAAACATTCAGCATATGGTCCCAGGATCATGTGATGGGTGGAAGATCCCATCCTCGTGCCGCAGCCCAAAAGCTGGACTCCCCTCTTCTGAGAGTTGCATGGATCCTCCCTCGGCGAGGCGCTCCCATTTGTTTTTGGCTTGTGTTACACTGTGTGACTTTGTGTTGAAGTGAAATACAAATCCCCTTTGTGTTAGTAACGTGTCTGTACTATGTGACCGGCCCTCCGGGAATCGACTGTCTGCACAAATCACATGCTGACATCATCCTCTGCTTCACCTACATCAGTAACCCCTCCAAATCATCTGGACTGAAAATCCTAATGTCCACTAGGAATCAATTCTATGTTTCAGTAATTCAACCATGTCCATAAAGTGTTGGTAATGAAGAAAACTGTAAT
The DNA here is from genome assembly GCA_037306005.1 of Rhinophrynus dorsalis. NCBI lineage: Eukaryota > Metazoa > Chordata > Amphibia > Anura > Rhinophrynidae > Rhinophrynus > Rhinophrynus dorsalis. Next base: position 187,274,087 of record CM074727.1, on the reverse strand, counting down.
GGGAGGAGTTTCGGCTCCCGGGGTCCTGATATGTCTGCCTCTGTGAATGTGATGAGCAACCCCCCCACACACACTCACACTGTACACCCCTCTGCTCCTTTAAAGGGATAGTAATACTTCGTTTTATCTTTATTTTATTGGCATTAAAAAAAACATGAAGAACGATATACGTCTTATCTCTCAGACCTTTATGGTTTATGAGATATTCACAAGCAAAGTTCCCCTCCCGTCCCTTTTACCTAGTGTAAGCCATCTCTTCTCAGATGTGGAATCCAGTCCATAGACCACACAGATAACAGCAGGGGACAATCTTCTTCCTATGAGAACAATGAAAGCCCTGCCCCCCTTTTACCTAGTGTAAGCCATCTCTTCTCAGATGTGGAATCCAGTCCATAGACCACACAGATAACAGCAGGGGACAATCTTCTTCCTATGAGAACAATGAAAGCCCTGCCCCCCTTGACAAGTTTTTCAGGTTTTTCCCTTACCTTAATTGAAGACTGTCCCTCTCTGCAGTCTACCTGGGCACCTCCCTTCTGATTTGTCTGAGCAGTGTTACATCAGTAAAAGGGGCGGGAGGGGGATACTTTATCATTCAATTACTCTTGAACTACAACTCTGACAGAACTGAAATAATATTCTCCAAAGTCCAAATACTATGATGATTAATTAGAGCTGCTTTTATTATGAAACATTACTATCCCTTTAAAGGTTGCTGTAATAAAAGGATAATAATTGAGGTGAGGCCGCGTGGACGTAGTGGATAATTCTGTTAGGAGGTTCTAGTGATTATTACAAGAGGAATCTAACAGAAATAAGAATTACAGTGCATGAGATGTTACTTTTACCTATGTCAGACCTATTGTATTGTGATATAACGTTCAGTACACGGTCCATTATCCTGATGGATAAGACTGTCTGTGTCTGGACCGGGTTGGTATTTACTGTGTGAAAGTGAATACCAGAAGCGCGTGGTTATCCATTTTACATGGTGAGAATTATCCACTAACGTTCGTCTGGACACAGTTTGCTACTTGTTCTCTTGTGTCTGGAGGTGGGACAGTTAGGGGGTTGGTTTTAGGGTCAAATTTAGATATAAAGCATAGAGCTTGGTTTCTTGGGGCACACTTTAGGTACTGGGGCTGGGTGTTAGGGGTTAGTATTTAGGGTTAGGGGGTTCGTTTTTTAAAGTGTTAGTAATGTCTAAAAAAAGTTTTTTGCATTTAGAAGTGCTTAAAAAGCTGAGCTAGATGCAAACAGCCGTATCTCTCAAACCGCTATGGTTTAAGAGATACAGGCGTTTAAAGTTTGATTTCTCCTACTGACAGCTGTAAAGCTGTCAGCAGGAGATCCGTGTCGGTCAACACTGTGGCGCTTGAGAAGTGCCGGGATCTCGTTACTTACACGGAATCCCTTCATTGGAATGGTCTAAACCGTGTGCCTAGTGTTCAAGCACACATTTTATACCATTCCAATGAAGGGATTCCATGTAAGTAAGGTGATCGCGGCACTTCTCAAGCGCCTCCATGTCGGCCGACATGAATCTCCTGCTGACACCTTTACAGCTGTCAGTAGGAAACAGCGAACTTTAAACGCCCGTATCTCTTAATCCATAGCGGTTTGAGAGATACGGTTTTTTGCATTTAGCTCAGCTTTTTAAGCTCTTCTAAATGCAAAAAACTTTTTTTTAGACATTACTAACACTGTAAAGGGGATGTATCACCTTATAAACATTTTTTACCATATGTTTTGTTACTAAAGTATTATTATTGTTTTAAGAACTTCTTACTTTCGGTGAGTGATGTGAATGTCTTCTATCATTGTATCAAACTCTGGTTAGCATTATACCGAGGATGCGGTAGTAGTATTACCAAGGTTGCAACCTCAGTTTAATGTTAACCGGAGCTTGATGTAAAGATAGAAGACATTCACAGCACACACCGAGGAGAAGCATGAAAGCACTCCCTGGGGCAGCTGGAGGGAGGAGAAGGTGAGACGTGCACATTATGTAGAAGTGCGCAGCACAGAAGGTATACTATCTACAAAAGTACTTACATTAAAAAAAAAAAACAAAGCAGCTTTCCTAATAATACTGTAGTAACAAAACCTATGGTAAACATTTTCTATAAGATGATACATCCCCTGTAATGTAACAGGGTTAGTGGTTGGTTTTTAGAGTTAGACGTAGGGTGAGGGGCTGGGTATTAGTGTTAGGGTTGGGTGTTATGGTTAAGGGTTGGCATTTAGGGTTAGATACTAGGGTTTATGGCTGTGATTAATTTGTGATCCAGATGGGATATAGGCCGTGGCCAGACGCACAGACACCGCTATATGGATCTATGAAGGTGCCGAGATGTGATACAGAAAATACACATTGGACACACAGAGATTATTCTACTGTGGCGACTTGCGGTTTTGTACCTTGTTGTACAGATAACGTCTTCAGTCAGTCCTGGAGCCTGACGTGACTCACTGGTGGTGTTTTTTTCTTTTTATTATATAAACCTCAAACTGAAGCAGGCAGAGTGTGTGAGCCTACTTAAAGGGATAGTAACACTTAATATATAGTAAATGTATATTGGAATATTTATCCTTGAGTACAACTAGGGTAATCCCACTGCTGAGAGGTGTTTTATTCAAAACCTATTGCAGCTCAAACTTGAATACTTTTTAGGTGCGGTATCTCACTGACCTGAAATGTTAGTGGCGCTGTTCCTACACCATTCTATGCACAGCCTTGGTCAATGGACTGTAAAGCTCCATAGGTTTGAGAGATATTCACAAGCAAAGTTTCCCCTCCCGCCCCTTTTACCTAGTGTAAGCCATCTCTTCTCAGATGTGGAATGCAGTCCATAGACCAGACAGATAACAGAAGGGGACAATCTTCTTCCTATGAGAACAATGAAAGCCCTGCCCCCTTGACAAGTTTTTCAGGTTTTCCCTTATGATCACTGAAGATTGTCCCTCTCTGTGATCCATCCGGACAGTCTTGCTGCTCTGAGGTGAGCAGTGTTACATCAGTAAAAGGGGTGGGAGGGGGATACTTTATCATTCAATTACTCTTGTACTACAATTCTGACAGTATTGATATAACACTCTCCATGGCACAAATACTATGATGATTAATTAGAGCTGTTTTTATTTTGAAATATTACTATCCCTTTAAAGGGTTAAGATTACACTGCACAGTGAGTGGTTGGTGGTCTGCTGACACTGTCATGTCTGCCTCCATATAAAATTCATAGGGGCCATTAGGACCTTTTGCCCATAATAGTGTGTGTGTGTGTGTGTGTGTGTGTGTGTGTGTGTGTGTGTGTGTGTGTGTGTGTGTGTGTGTGTGTGTGTGTGTGTGTGTGTGTGTGTGTGTGTGTGTGTGTGTGTGTGTGTGTGTGTGTGTGTGTGTGTGTGTAGGAGATGTTAATTTGCCTTTAAAGGGATAGTATTGTTTCATAATAAAAACAGCTCTAATTAATCAATTCTCTCAGAGTTGTAGTTCAAGAATAATTCAATGACAAAGTATCCCCCTCCCACCCCTTTTACCTAGTGTAACACTGCTCAGCCAGATCAGAAGGGAGGTGCCCAGGTAGACTGCAGAGAGGGACAATCCTCAATTAAGATAAGGGAAAAACCTGAAAAGCTTGTCAAGGGGGGCAGGGCTTTCATTGGTCTCATAGGAAGAAGATTGTCCCCTTCTGTTATCTGTCTGGTCTATGGACTGGATTCCACATTTGAGAAGAGGTGACTTACACTAGGTAAAAGGGGGGCAGGGCTTGCATTGTTCTCATAGGAAGAAGATTGTCCCCTGCTGTTATCTGTCTGGTCTATGGACTGGATTCCACATCTGAGAAGAGATGGCTTACACTAGGTAAAAGGGGCGGGAGGGGAAACTTTGCTTGTGAATATCTCATAAACCATAAAGGTTTGAGAGATAAGACTTCTATCGTTCTTCATGTTTTTTTAATGCCTACAAAATAAAATAAAGTTAAAACGAAGTATTACTATCCCTTTAATGAATCCAATATGTTCACTTGAATTCAAGGTGACTGGTACATTTTAAAGGGATAGTAACACTTACAGTCGTGTGAAAAAGTAAGCACACCCTCTTTTAGTTCTATGGTTGCACATATCGGGATATAATAACAATCATCTGCTTCTTAGCAGGTCTAAAAATTAGGGAAATACACCTCAGATGAACAACAAAGCATGACATATTACACCGTGTCGTGATTTATTTAAAGTGTTAGTGATGTCCAGAAATAATTTGTAATATATTTGTAGAGGGTAAATAACAGGATTGTCACAAACCCCATCTCTCAAACCTGTGCGGTTTGAGAGATTCACAATCAAAATTCCCCCCTCCCTCCTCTTCTCCTGACGTTAGCGTCTAGCTGACAGCAGGATATCCCATTCTGGGGGGTCAACCAGTGGCTCTGCAGCAGAGCTGAAATCCCGTTATTGCAAAAGAAATACTCCATTGTAAAGGTCTACAAAGTTTTCCTGGTTTGCAAGCACACTTCGTAGACCTTTCCAGTGAACTAATTGTTTTGCAACAATGGGATTTCGTCTCGGCTGCAGAGCCTCCTCGTGTCGGCCGACATGGATCTCCTTCTGTCGGCTTTACAGCTGACATCAAGAGAAGGGGAGGGAGGGGGGACTTTGTGAATATCTCTCAAATCATAACGGTTTGAGAGATGGGGTTTGTGACAATTATATTATTTACCCTCTACAAATCTATTACAAATTATTTCTGGACATTACTAACACTTTAACAAAAATAAAGCCAAAATGGAGTAGCCATGTGTGAAAAGCGAAGTACCCCCTTACTGCTTCCATAGGAATTAATATGCCAAATAGCAGACAGGTACTGATAATCTAATGACCATGATTAATCATACATGTCAATCAAATCCTTGACCAATGGGCTCCGATCACAACCCATCAATAGTCAAAGCAGCGTCTTATTAGTAAATAATCTCCTAATAAATGTCTATTATTATCTAATGTAAAAAAACAATAATACTATAAAAAAAAATCGAAATACATTAAAATACAGTTGTTGGTTGAACTTCTGGAGCACAGTAAACAGCCCAGGTTGAAAAAAAAAAAAAAATGAATCTCTGGTTAATGAAAGGGTTAAATCGGTTGACACCCAGGAATGCAGAATACCAGTAGGACCACAATGACCCAAAAATTCCAAGTAACCAGGAACGTCTATGTGTGTCCCTCACTCCCAACTCTAGAGGATCAATTAACTGCAACATTCTACTCTCCGGTCTTCCTGCTTCTCATCTCTCTCCACTTCAATCTGTTATCAATTTAGCCGCAAGAATCACCACATTTGCTCCCAGATACCTTCCATCTCATCTCCTCCTGAAATCCCTCAATTGTCTACCTATAAAGTATTGTATTTCTTACAAGATTCTCCTCCTCTCCTGTAAGTCACTCTGTTCTTCGGCACCCTCTTACATTTCTGCCCTTTTCTCCCGCTACACCCCTTCCCGTCCCCTACGGTCTTCTCAAGGGTCCTTCCTGTCCTCTCCCTACACAACTCGCGCCATCTCTCGACTACAAGCTTTCTCACTGGCTGCCCCTCGACTTTGGAATGCGCTCCCCATCACCATTCACCAATCATCCACAATCATCACTTTCAAGCAACTCCTCAAAAGCCACCTGCTCAGGGAGACATCTCAATAGCAATGTCCTCCTTCTGCACACTGACAGTCACATCAGAATCCTTCTGCACTTCTTTCACCACACCTTGTACCTGCACTTATAATACTCCTCCTAGTGTCTCTGTTTGTCAATATGAATTCAGCTTAGATTGTAAGCTCCTTGGGGCAGGGTCCCTTTTCTAGTGTACGATTCCCTTACTGCACTTTCCCTCACAAATAATGTAATGACTGTACTTAACCTTAATGCATTTAACCCAGTTCTGTCGTTTTGTATTATATTATTTTAATTTCTGTTAAGCGCTGTGTACATGTATGGTGCTATATAAATAAAGATAGATAGATACATACATACATGCATGAAATATACACATAATAAACCCAAAAAACGTCATGTTATACATCATGCCAACACAAACTTCAATTCATAAGATTACTAGTAACCCTTAAAGGGTCTATTAGATACCCGTAAGGACCTGTATTTGATCATCAGCAAGTGTGACACCTCTATAAAAGCTGAAGTTTTAGCAGTTTGCTGGTCTGGAGCATTCAGGTGTGTAATAACTCAATGTCAAGGAGGAAGGACATCAGCAGTGATCTAATGATCTTAGAGAAGCAATTGTTGCTGCCCAACGATCTGGGAAGGGTTATAAGGCCATTTCCAAACACTTTAAAGTACATCGTTCTACAGTGAGAAAGATTATTCAAAAGTGGAAAACATTCAAGACAGCTGTCAGTCTTCCCAAGAGTGGACATCCCAGCAAATTCACCCCAAGGTCAGACCGTGCAATGCTCAGAGAAATTGTAAAAACCCCAGAGTTACATCTCAGACTCCACAGGCCTCAGCATGTTAAATGTTAAAGTTCATGACAGTAGAATTAGAAAAAGACTGAACACGTATGGTTTGTTTGGAAGGATTACCAGGAGAAAGCCTCTTCTCTCTAAAAAGAACATGTCAGTACGGCTTAGGATTGCAAAGTGGCATCTGAACAAACCACAAGACTTCTGGAACAATGTCCTTTGGACAAACCAGACCAAAGTGGAGATATTTGGCCATAATGCACAGAGCCACGTTTGGTGAAAACCAAACACAAACACCTCATACCAACCATCAAGAACAGTTGCAGCCACAGGACCTGGGCACCTTGCAGTCATTGAGTCGACCATGAACTCCTCTGTATACCAGAGTATTTTAGAGTCAAATGTGAGGCCATCTGTCCGTCACCTAAAGCTTGGCCAAAGTTGTGCCATGCAACAGGACAATGATCCCAGCAAATCTACAACAGAAAGGCTGAAAAAAAAAAGAATCAAGGGGTTGCAATGGCCCAGTCAAAGTCCAGACCTCAACCTGAGTGAAATGCTGTGGTGGGACCTTAAGAGAGCTGTGCATAAACAAGTGTCCGCAAACCTCAATGAACTGAAGCAACGCTGTAAAGAAGAGTGGCCCAATATTCCTCCACAACGATGTGAGAGACTGATAAAGTCATACAGAGAACAATTACTTCAACTTATTGCTGCTAAAGGTGGTTCTACAAGTTACTGAATCATAAGGTGTACTTAGTTTCTCACACATGGCTTCTCCATTGTGGCTTTTTTTTTGTTAAATAAATCATTACACTATGTAATATGTCATGTGTTGTTCATCTGAGGTTGTATTTACCTAATGTTTATACCTGCTTAGGAACAGATGACTGTTATGTCCTGACCAGGCACGTGCACACATAGACAGCAAGGGGGGCTCGAGCACCTGCCCTTTTTGTCCAAAGTGCCCTCGTGTCCTTTTAACCCTTTGAGTGCCAGAGGGGTACACAACGCATTGCAAAGATATGTGTTGCATACCCCTCTGGCACTGAAAGGGTTAACAAAAAAAATTAAATCAGTCCGATTTTATCTTATCCCACTCTGTTTTTCAATTTTGATTACTAGGGGGGGCTCTCCTCTCCTCTTATATCCAGGTCCTTTTTAAGTGTAAGTTCCCTTTAACATGCCGCCCGGGTCCTTTTTACGTGCCGCCAGGTCTTCTCCTTTTGCGTGTCGGATCCTCTCCACTTACACCTTGCGCGCTGCGGAGATACTGCCGTTGGATGTGACAGGGCTGGTGAAGTGCAATTCCAGTCCAGGTTTTGGTAAGCACACCCAAAGAAAATAAACACACATTTAAAATTTCTGGAGTGCAACCAATTTTGACCAAAACAGCTAAAATCAAATATACAAAGTATTGGTGCACATCCAAATTTTCATTACCATTAACCCTTTACTCTGCGGCATTGTGCCTGCATATCACTACTATATTAAAAATGAGGATTTAGTTACGTTATATGGCCATAGAATGCTAAGCTTGCCACCAACACCAAGGTACCTCATTTTTGGCAAGTACCTAACCTTAATATGCTTTGTCTTATGAGCTGAATCTCTCCTACTTTAGGCATTTACTACCCTTAATTTACTTTATCCTGAGAGCTGAGCCTTGGTCAGCTTTACTCACTAATGGAGAGAGACTCTCTGACAAGCATTATATAGTGTCCTGGTGAAGTGCCCTTTTTTCATTTGAGCCCCTGCCCCCCAAAATGTCTGTGCACGTCCCTGGTCCTGATATGTAAAACCATAGAATTCAGACAGGGTGTACTTTCTATTTCACACAACTGTATATAGTAAGGCTTATCCTCCTGAGTAAAACAAGGGAACTCCCAGTGCTGGGAGGTATTTTATCCAAAAGTTATTGAAGCGCAAACTTGAGTTTTTTAGGTGCAATATCACAATGGCCTGAAGTTATACAGTGGCGCTGTTGCTACACCATCCTATGCAGACATATTGTCAACTGAGCTGAACTGTCCATAGGACAGTGTAGCAACAGCGCCACTGTACAATTTTAGGCCAGTGTGGTATTGCTCTTAAAAAATTTCAAATTCAAGCTGCAATAACTTTCAGCAATGGGAGTTCCCTTGTTTTCCTCGGGAGGATAAACACTACACTATATATTTTTGCATATTGTGTGTTACTGTCCCTTTAAATGCGGGTCCTTTGGTCTATGGGCAGTGGGGAACGTGCTGTAGGAAGCTTTAGGGAAGCTGCTCCCTGAGTAAGGAGGGCTCTGTGCTGGTGCAGTTCCTCTGATGTACCACAAGATGGCGCAGTGTCACAGTGCAGCTTGCTGTACCAGCTCCCTGTTGCGTGCCGGGGCTGTGCCAGCTTTCTGTCATTGCCCTGTGTGCGGAGAGCAGATCCAGCACGCGTGGAGCCTTGTATTGTGTGCTGGGGGGGCAGTGGAATGTCTATAAATTCATATTCCGCCTCAGTGTCTCATTATTACAGATTTTCTCTATATAAGGATCGTTACAGCCAGATTACCACAGCCTTGCGTAACCCTGTCGTGCCGCAAATTAACCCCTTGTGTGGGGGGCTGTAACCCTGCTCCCTCACTGGAAGGGATTAACTGTTTGTTTGACAGAAGCATTGTAGGTTATGGTTTCACTTCCTACACAAAATTCCCCAACTTCCCAATGAGTTAAATGGGGCTTTTAACTCTTTAAATGCTGAAGAGGTCTCAGACACATTGACACCACATTTCTTTTAAACACCAGGCCCTATAGAGCAGGCAACTTGCAGCCCTCCAGCTGTTAAGGACTGCAGTTCCATCATCCCCAGCCAGGGCTGGTGGAAATTGTAGTCCTCAACAGCTTGAGGGTCACAGGTTGCCCAACAGTCTGTTTTTTTATACAGATTTTACAAAAACTTTTTTTTTTTAATGGTGATTTTTTCAGTTAAAACTGGCATTGATGCTGTCAGTTTGTTGCACATGATTTGCTTTGACATTTATGTTTGATGTATAAAGACCATTTCTCTATGATCTCGTTTCATGGTCTAGTATAGAGGTGATGTCTCTTTAACACTGACAGTAACGTACTAGACTGCTACTGATATGTATATGTATATGATCTCGTTGTCTAGTATAGAAGTGATGTCTCTTTAACACTGACAGTAACGTACTAGACTGCTACTGATATGTATATTTCTATGATCTCGTTGTCTAGTATAGAAGTGATGTCTCTTTAAAGGGATAGTAATACTTAAAATGTAAAAAAAATATGTTGTAGGGTTTATCCCCCTGAGTAAAATAAGAGTACTCCAACTGCTGAAAAGTGTTTCATTCAAAAGTTATTAATTTTCAAAGTTGAATTTTTTAGGTGCAATATCACAGTGTCCTGAAATTGTACAGTGGCGCTGTTGCTACACGATCCTATGGACAACTCTGGTCAGTTGACCATAAATCTCCATAGGATCGTGTAGCAACAGCGCCACTGTACAATTTCAGGACACTGTGATATTGCACCTAAAAAATTCAACTTTGAAAATTAATAACTTTTGAATGAAAGACCTCTCAGCAGTGGGAGTACTCTTGTTTTACTCAGGGGGTTAAACCCTACAACATATTTTTTTTTACATTTTAAGTATCACTATCCCTTTAACACTGACGGTAACGTACTAGACTGCTAGTGATATTTATATTTCTATGATCTTGTTGTCTAGTATAGAAGTGATGTCTCTTTAACACTGACGGTAACGTACTAGACTGCTACTGATATGTATATTTCTATGATCTCGTTGTCTAGTATAGAAGAGATGTCTCTTTAACACTGACAGTAACGTACTAGACTGCTACTGATATGTATATTTCTATGATCTCGTTGTCTAGTACAGAAGCGATGTCTCTTTAACACTGACGGTAACGTACTAGACTGCTACTGATATGTATATTTCTATGATCTCATTCTCTAGTATAGAAGCGATGTCTCTTTAACACTGACAGTAACGTACTAGACTGCTACTGATATGTATATTTCTATGATCTCGTTGTCTAGTATAGAAGCGATGTCTCTTTAACACTGACGATAACGTACTAGACTGCTACTGATATGTATATTTCTATGGTCTTGTTGTATGGTCTACTATAGAAGTGATGTCTCTTTAACATTGACAGAAACGTACTAGACTGCTACTGATATGTATATTTCTATGATCTCGTTGTCTAGTATAGAAGCGATGTCTCTTTAACACTGACAGTAACGTACTAGACTGCTACTGATATTTATATTTCTATGATCTCGTTGTCTAGTATAGAAGTGATGTCTCTTTAACACTGACAGTAACGTACTAGACTGCTACTGATATTTATATTTATATGATCTCGTTGTCTAGTATAGTAGCGATGTCTCTTTAACACTGACAGTAACGTACTAGACTGCTACTGATATGTATATTTCTATGATCTGGTTGTCTAGTATAGAAGCGATGTCTCTTTAACACTGACAGTAACGTACTAGACTGCTACTGATATTTATATTTCTATGATCTCGTTGTCTAGTATAGAAGTGATGTCTCTTTAACACTGACGTTAACGTACTAGACTGCTACTGATATGTATATTTCTATGATCTGGTTGTCTAGTATAGAAGCGATGTCTCTTTAACACTGACAGTAACGTACTAGACTGCTACTGATATGTATATTTCTATGATCTCGTTGTCTAGTATAGAAGTGATGCCTCTTTAACACTGACAGTAACGTACTAGACTGCTACTGATATGTATATTTCTATGATCTGGTTGTCTAGTATAGAAGCGATGCCTCTTTAACACTGACAGTAACGTACTAGACTGCTACTGATATGTATATTTCTATGATCTCGTTGTCTAGTATAGACGTGATATCTCTTTAACACTGACGGTAACGTACTAGACTGCTACTGATCTGTATATTTCTATGATCTGGTTGTCTAGTATAGAAGTGATGTCTCTTTAACACTGACAGTAACGTACTAGACTGCTACTGATATGTATATTTCTATGATCTGGTTGTCTAGTATAGAAGTGATGTCTCTTTAACACTGACGGTAAGGTACTAGACTGCTACTGATATGTATATTTCTATGATCTGGTTGTCTAGTATAGAAGTGATGTCTCTTTAACACTGACAGTAACGTACTAGACTACTACTGATATGTATATTTCTATGATCTGGTTTCTAGTATAGAAGCGATGTCTCTTTAACACTGACGATAACGTACTAGACTGCTACTGATATGTATACTTCTATGATCTGGTTGTCTAGTATAGAAGCGATGTCTCTTTAACACTGACGATAACGTACTAGACTGCTACTGATATGTATATTTCTATGATCTGGTTGTCTAGTATAGAAGCGATGTCTCTTTAACACTGACAGTAACGTACTAGACTGCTACTGATATTTATATTTATATGATCTCGTTGTCTAGTATAGAAGCGATGTCTCTTTAACACTGACAGAAACGTACTAGACTGCTACTGATATGTATATTTCTATGATCTCGTTGACTAGTATAGAAGTGATGTCTCTTTAACACTGACGATAAGGTACTAGACTGCCACTGATATGTATATTTCTATGATCTCGTTGTCTAGTATAGAAGCGATGTCTCTTTAACACTGACGATAACGTACTAGACTGCTACTGATATGTATATTTCTATGATCTCGTTGTCTAGTATAGAAGCGATGTCTCTTTAACACTGACAGTAACGTACTAGAATGCTACTGATATGTATATTTCTATGATCTCGTTGTCTAGTATAGAAGTGATGTCTCTTTAACACTGACGATAACGTACTAGACTGCTACTGATATGTATATTTCTATGATCTCGTTGTCTAGTATAGAAGCGATGTCTCTTTAACACTGACGATAACGTACTAGACTGCTACTGATATGTATATTTCTATGATCTCGCTGTCTAGTATAGAAGCGATGTCTCTTTAACACTGACGTTAACGTACTAGACTGCTACTGATATGTATATTTCTATGATCTGGTTGTCTAGTATAGAAGCGATGTCTCTTTAACACTGACGATAACGTACTAGACTGCTACTGATATGTATATTTCTATGATCTCGTTGTCTAGTATAGAAGCGATGTCTCTTTAACACTGACAGTAACGTACTAGACTGCTACTGATAAGTATATTTCTATGATCTCGTTGTCTAGTACAGAAGCGATGTCTCTTTAACACTGACAGTAACATACTAGACTGCTACTGATATGTATATTTCTATGATCTGGTTGTCTAGTATAGAAGCGATGTCTCTTTAACACTGACAGTAACGTACTAGACTGCTACTGATATGTATATTTCTATGATCTGGTTGTCTAGTATAGAAGCGATGTCTCTTTAACACTGACGGTAACGTACTAGACTGCTACTGATATGTATATTTCTATGATCTCGTTCTCTAGTATAGAAGCGATGTCTCTTTAACACTGACAGTAACGTACTAGACTGCTACTGATATGTATATTTCTATGATCTGGTTGTCTAGTATAGAAGCGATGTCTCTTTAACACTGACAGTAACGTACTAGACTGCTACTGATATGTATATTTCTATGATCTGGTTGTCTAGTATAGAAGCGATGTCTCTTTAACACTGACAGTAACGTACTAGACTGCTACTGATATGTATATTTCTATGATCTGGTTGTCTAGTATAGAAGCGATGTCTCTTTAACACTGACAGTAACGTACTAGACTGCTACTGATATTTATATTTATATGATCTCGTTGTCTAGTATAGAAGCGATGTCTCTTTAACACTGACGGTAAGGTACTAGACTGCTACTGATATGTATATTTCTATGATCTCGTTGTCTAGTATAGAAGCGATGTCTCTTTAACACTGACAGAAACGTACTAGACTGCTACTGATATGTATATTTCTATGATCTCGTTGTCTAGTATAGAAGTGATGTCTCTTTAACACTGACGATAACGTACTAGACTGCCACTGATATGTATATTTCTATGATCTCGTTGTCTAGTATAGAAGCGATGTCTCTTTAACACTGACGATAACGTACTAGACTGCTACTGATATGTATATTTCTATAGTCTCGTTGTCTAGTATAGTAGCGATGTCTCTTTAACATTGACAGAAACGTACTAGACTGCTATTGATATGTATATTTCTATGATCTCGTTGTCTAGTATAGAAGCGATGTCTCTTTAACACTAACGATAATGTACTAGACTGCTACTGATATTTATATTTCTATGATCTCGTTGTCTAGTATAGAAGTGATGTCTCTTTAACACTGACGTTAACGTACTAGACTGCTACTGATATGTATATTTCTATGATCTGGTTGTCTAGTATAGAAGCGATGTCTCTTTAACACTGACGATAACGTACTAGACTGCTACTGATATGTATATTTCTATGATCTCGTTGTCTAGTATAGAAGCGATGTCTCTTTAACACTGACAGTAACGTACTAGACTGCTACTGATATGTATATTTCTATGATCTCGTTGTCTAGTACAGAAGCGATGTCTCTTTAACACTGACGGTAACGTACTAGACTGCTACTGATATGTATATTTCTATGATCTGGTTGTCTAGTATAGAAGCGATGTCTCTTTAACACTGACAGTAACGTACTAGACTGCTACTGATATGTATATTTCTATGATCTGGTTGTCTAGTATAGAAGCGATGTCTCTTTTACACTGACGGTAACGTACTAGACTGCTACTGATATGTATATTTCTATGATCTCGTTGTCTTGTATCTCGTTGTCTAGTATAGACGTGATGTCTCTTTAACACTGACGGTAACGTACTAGACTGCTACTGATATGTATATTTCTAAGATCTCGTTGTCTAGTATAGACGTGATATCTCTTTAACACTGACGGTAACGTACTAGACTGCTACTGATCTGTATATTTCTATGATCTCGTTGTCTAGTATAGAAGCGAAGTCTCTTTAACACTGACGGTAACGTACTAGACTGCTACTGATATGTATATTTCTATGATCTCGTTGTCTAGTATAGAAGCGATGTCTCTTTAACACTGACAGTAACGTACTAGACTGCTACTGATATGTATATTTCTATGATCTCGTTGTCTAGTATAGAAGCGATGTCTCTTTAACACTGACGGTAACGTACTAGACTGCTACTGACATGTATATTTCTATGATCTCGTTGTCTAGTATAGAAGTGATGTCTCTTTAACACTGACGGTACGTACTAGACTCTAGTATAGAAGCGATGTCTCTTTAACACTGACGGTAATGTACTAGACTGCTACTGATATGTATATTTCTGTGATCTCGTTGTCTAGTATAGAAGCGATGTCTCTTTAACACTGACAGTAACGTACTAGACTGCTACTGATACGTATATTTCTATGATCTCGTTGTCTAGTATAGAAGCGATGTCTCTTTAACACTGACGGTAACGTACTAGACTGCTACTGATACGTATATTTCTATGATCTCGTTGTCTAGTATAGAAGCGATGTCTCTTTAACACTGACGGTAATGTACTAGACTGCTACTGATATGTATATTTCTATGATCTGGTTGTCTAGTATAGAAGTGATGTCTCTTTAACACTGACAGTAACGTACTAGACTGCTACTGATATGTATATTTCTATGATCTGGTTGTCTAGTATAGAAGCGATGTCTCTTTAACACTGACAGTAACGTACTAGACTGCTACTGATACGTATATTTCTATGATCTCGTTGTCTAGTATAGAAGCGATGTCTCTTTAACACTGACGGTAACGTACTAGACTGCTACTGATATGTATATTTCTATGATCTCATTGTCTCGTATAGAAGCGATGTCTCTTTAACACTGACAGTAACGTACTAGACTGCTACTGATATGTATATTTCTATGATCTCGTTGTCTAGTATAGAAGCAATGTCTCTTTAACACTGACGGTAACGTACTAGACTGCTACTGATATGTATATTTCTCCTGGTGGAAGACTCAGGGCAGTATAAGGGCAGTATAAGGGCAGTATAAGGGCAGTATAAGGGCACTATAAGGGCAGTATAAGGGCACTATAAGGGCACTATAAGGGCAGTATAAGGGCAGTATAAGGGCACTATAAGGGCAGTATAAGGCAATGCGCACCTTGGGTAGAGGGGCAGGGGGCATTCATTGAGCCCAGTGCTGGCTGCTTGTGGCCCCTCATCTGTTAAAGCCGTTGGTTATCAGTGACCGGGTGTTGGAAGGAGAGAGGAGGGAGGGGGAGAGGCGACATTTGGAGAGGGAAGGAAGGAGGAAACAGATAAAGAGGGGGAGGAGGTGAGGTCAGAAACCTGCTTGAAAAATTGAGAAAAACAAGCGGAAAAAGGGGCTCTAAAAATAGGATATGACCCCCTGCTCCCTCCCCCAGCAATGTGAATGTGGGGGGCAGGTGATGTCTGCGCAGGAGGGGAGAAATAGCATCTGAATTATGTAATTGGGCTGGGGGGGTCCTGGTGGAGGAGGAGGGAATAGAAGTGCAATGGGTGGGGGATAGGAGTAACCCGTGCAATGTGAGTGAGTGTGGGGGGGGGTCACTGGTACAGTCCGGGGGGGTAGGAGTAATCCGTGCAATGTGAGTGAGTGTGTGGGGGGGTCACTGGTACAGTCCGGGGGGGGGGTAGGAGTAATCCGTGCAATGTGAGTGTGTGTGTGGGGGGGTCACTGGTACAGTCCGGGGGGGGGGTAGGAGTAACCCGTGCAATGTGAGTGTGTGTGTGGGGGGGTCACTGGTACAGTCCGGGGGGGGGTAGGAGTAATCCGTGCAATGTGAGTGAGTGTGTGTGGGGGGGTCACTGGTACAGTCCGGGGGGGGGGTAGGAGTAATCCGTGTAATGTGAGTGAGTGTGTGGGGGGGTCACTGGTACAGTCCGGGGGGGGGTAGGAGTAATCCGTGTAATGTGAGTGAGTGTGTGGGGGGGTCACTGGTACAGTCCGGGGGGGGGTAGGAGCAATCCGTGCAATGTGAGTGTGTGTGTGGGGGTCACTGGTACAGTCCGGGGGGGGGGGGGTAGGAGTAATCTGTGCAATGTGAGTGAGTGTGTGGGGGGGTCACTGGTACAGTCCGGGGGGGGGTAGGAGTAATCCGTGCAATGTGAGTGAGTGTGTGTGGGGGGTCACTGGTACAGTCCGGGGGGGGTAGGAGTAATCCATGCAATGTGAGTGAGTGTGTGTGGGGGGGGTCACTGGTACAGTCCGGGGGGGGGTAGGAGTAATCCGTGTAATGTGAGTGAGTGTGTGGGGGGGGTCACTGGTACAGTCCGGGGGGGGGTAGGAGCAATCCGTGCAATGTGAGTGTGTGTGTGGGGGTCACTGGTACAGTCCGGGGGGGGGTAGGAGCAATCCGTGCAATGTGAGTGTGTGTGTGGGGGTCACTGGTACAGTCCGGGGGGGGGTAGGAGTAATCCGTGCAATGTGAGTGAGTGTGTGTGGGGGGTCACTGGTACAGTCCGGGGGGGGGGTAGGAGCAATCCGTGCAATGTGAGTGTGTGTGTGGGGGTCACTGGTACAGTCCGGGGGGGGGGGGGTAGGAGTAATCTGTGCAATGTGAGTGAGTGTGTGGGGGGGTCACTGGTACAGTCCGGGGGGGGGTAGGAGTAATCCGTGCAATGTGAGTGAGTGTGTGTGGGGGGTCACTGGTACAGTCCGGGGGGGGGTAGGAGTAATCCATGCAATGTGAGTGAGTGTGTGTGGGGGGGGTCACTGGTACAGTCCGGGGGGGGGTAGGAGTAATCCGTGTAATGTGAGTGAGTGTGTGGGGGGGTCACTGGTACAGTCCGGGGGGGGGGTAGGAGTAATCTGTGCAATGTGAGTGAGTGTGTGTGTGTGGGGGGTCACTGGTACAGTCCGGGGGGGTAGGAGTAATCCGTGCAATGTGAGTGAGTGTGTGTGGGGGGGTCACTGGTACAGTCCGGGGGGGTAGGAGTAATCTGTGCAATGTGAGTGAGTGTGTGGGGGGGTCACTGGTACAGTCCGGGGGGGTAGGAGTAATCTGTGCAATGTGAGTGAGTGTGTGTGGGGGGGGTAACTGGTACAGTCCGGGGGGGGGTAGGAGTAATCCGTGCAATGTGAGTGTGTGTGGGGGGGGTCACTGGTACAGTCCGGGGGGGGTAGGAGTAATCCGTGCAATGTGAGTGAGTGTGTGGGGGGGTCACTGGTACAGTCCGGGGGGGGGGTAGGAGTAACCCGTGCAATGTGAGTGAGTGTGTGGGGGGGGGGTCACTGGTACAGTCCGGGGGGGGTAGGAGTAATCCGTGCAATGTGAGTGAGTGTGTGGGGGGGTCACTGGTACAGTCCGGGGGGGGTAGGAGTAATCCGTGCAATGTGAGTGAGTGTGTGGGGGGGTCACTGGTACAGTCCGGGGGGGTAGGAGTAATCCGTGCAATGTGAGTGAGTGTGGGGGGGGTCACTGGTACAGTCCGGGGGGGGTAGGAGTAATCTGTGCAATGTGAGTGAGTGTGTGGGGGGGTCACTGGTACAGTCCAGGGGGGGGTAGGAGTAATCTGTGCAATGTGAGTGAGTGTGGGGGGTGTCACTGGTACAGTCCGGGGGGGGTAGGAGTAATCTGTGCAATGTGAGTGAGTGTGGGGGGGGGTCACTGGTACAGTCCGGGGGGGGGTAGGAGTAATCTGTGCAATGTGAGTGAGTGTGTGGGGGGATCACTGGTACAGTCCGGGGGGGTAGGAGTAATCCGTGCAATGTGAGTGAGTGTGTGGGGGGGTCACTGGTACAGTCCGGGGGGTAGGAGTAATCCGTGCAATGTGAGTGAGTGTGTGGGGGGGTCACTGGTACAGTCCGGGGGGGGTAGGAGTAATCCGTGCAATGTGAGTGAGTGTGTGGGGGGGTCACTGGTACAGTCCGGGGGGGGGGTAGGAGTAATCTGTGCAATGTGAGTGAGTGTGTGGGGGGGTCACTGGTACAGTCCGGGGGGGGTAGGAGTAATCCGTGCAATGTGAGTGTGTGTGTGGGGGGGGTAACTGGTACAGTCCGGGGGGGGGTAGGAGTAATCCGTGCAATGTGAGTGTGTGTGGGGGGGGGTCACTGGTACAGTCCGGGGGGGGGGTAGGAGTAATCCGTGCAATGTGAGTGAGTGTGTGGGGGGTCACTGGTACAGTCCGGGGGGGTAGGAGTAATCTGTGTAATGTGAGTGAGTGTGTGGGGGGGTCACTGGTACAGTCCGGGGGGGGTAGGAGTAACCCGTGCAATGTGAGTGAGTGTGTGTGGGGGGGTCACTGGTACAGTCCGGGGGGGGTAGGAGTAATCCGTGCAATGTGAGTGAGTGTGTGGGGGGGTCACTGGTACAGTCCGGGGGGGGGGGTAGGAGTAATCCGTGCAATGTGAGTGAGTGTGTGGGGGGGTCACTGGTACAGTCCGGGGGGGTAGGAGTAATCCGTGCAATGTAAGTGAGTGTGTGTGGGGGGTCACTGGTACAGTCCGGGGGGGTAGGAGTAATCTGTGCAATGTGATTGAGTGTGTGGGGGGGTCACTGATACAGTCCGGGGGGGGGGTAGGAGTAATCAGTGCAATGTGAGTGAGTGTGTGGGGGGGTCACTGGTACAGTCCGGGGGGGGTAGGAGTAATCCGTGCAATGTGAGTGAGTGTGTGGGGGGGTCACTGGTACAGTCCGGGGGGGGGGGGGGTAGGAGTAATCTGTGCAATGTGAGTGAGTGTGTGGGGGGGTCACTGGTACAGTCCGGGGGGGTAGGAGTAATCCGTGCAATGTGAGTGTGTGTGTGGGGGGGGTAACTGGTACAGTCCGGGGGGGGGTAGGAGTAATCCGTGCAATGTGAGTGTGTGTGGGGGGGGTCACTGGTACAGTCCGGGGGGGGGGGGTAGGAGTAATCCGTGCAATGTGAGTGAGTGTGTGGGGGGTCACTGGTACAGTCCGGGGGGGTAGGAGTAATCTGTGTAATGTGAGTGAGTGTGTGGGGGGGTCACTGGTACAGTCCGGGGGGGGTAGGAGTAACCCGTGCAATGTGAGTGAGTGTGTGTGGGGGGGTCACTGGTACAGTCCGGGGGGGGTAGGAGTAATCCGTGCAATGTGAGTGAGTGTGTGGGGGGGGGTCACTGGTACAGTCCGGGGGGGGGGGTAGGAGTAATCCGTGCAATGTGAGTGAGTGTGTGGGGGGGTCACTGGTACAGTCCGGGGGGGTAGGAGTAATCCGTGCAATGTAAGTGAGTGTGTGTGGGGGGTCACTGGTACAGTCCGGGGGGGTAGGAGTAATCCGTGCAATGTGAGTGAGTGTGTGGGGGGGGGGTCACTGGTACAGTCCGGGGGGGTAGGAGTAATCTGTGCAATGTGATTGAGTGTGTGGGGGGGTCACTGATACAGTCCGGGGGGGGGTAGGAGTAATCAGTGCAATGTGAGTGAGTGTGTGGGGGGGTCACTGGTACAGTCCGGGGGGGGGGGGGTAGGAGTAATCTGTGCAATGTGAGTGAGTGTGTGGGGGGGTCACTGGTACAGTCCGGGGGGGGGTAGAAGTAATCTGTGCAATGTGAGTGAGTGTGTGGGGGGGTCACTGGTACAGTACAGGGGGGGGTAGGAGTAATCTGTGCAATGTGAGTGAGTGTGTGGGGGGGTCACTGGTACAGTCCGGGGGGGGGGTAGAAGTAATCGGTGCAATGTGAGTGAGTGTGTGTGGGGGTTACTGGTACAGTCCGGGGGGGTAGGAGTAATCCGTGCAATGTAAGTGAGTGTGTGGAGGGGGTCACTGGTACAGTCCGGGGGGGTAGGAGTAATCCGTGCAATGTGAGTGAGTGTGTGGGGGGGGTCACTGGTACAGTCCGGGGGGGTAGGAGTAATCTGTGCAATGTGAGTGAGTGTGTGGGGGGTCACTGGTACAGTCCGGGGGTGGGTAGGAGTAATCCGTGCAATGTGAGTGAGTGTGTGGGGGGGTCACTGATACAGTCTGGGGGGGGGTAGGAGTAATCCGTGCAATGTGAGTGAGTGTGTGGGGGGGTCACTGGTACAGTCCGGGGGGGGAGGAGTAATCCGTGCAATGTGAGTGTGTGTGTGGGGGGGTCACTGGTACAGTCCGGGGGGGTAGGAGTAATCCGTGCAATGTGAGTGAGTGTGTGGGGGGTCACTGGTACAGTCCGGGGGGGTGGGAGTAATCTGTGCAATGTGAGTGAGTGTGTGGGGGGTCACTGGTACAGTCCGGGGGGGGGGGGTAGGAGTAATCCGTGCATTGTGAGTGAGTGTGTGGGGGGTCACTGGTACAGTCCGGGGGGGGTAGGAGTAATCCGTGCAATGTGAGTGAGTGTGTGGGGGGGTCACTGGTACAGTCCGGGGGGGGGGGGTAGGAGTAATCCGTGCAATGTGAGTGTGTGTGGGGGTCACTGGTACAGTCCAGGGGGGTAGGAGTAATCCGTGAAATGTGAGTGTGTGTGTGGGGGGGTCACTGGTACAGTCCGGGGGGGGTGTAGGAGTAATCCGTGCAATGTGAGTGAGTGTGTGGGGGGGTCACTGATACAGTCTGGGGGGGGGGTAGGAGTAATCCGTGCAATGTGAGTGAGTGTGTGTGAGGGGGTCACTGGTACAGTCCGGGGGGGGTAGGAGTAATCCGTGCAATGTGAGTGAGTGTGTGTGGGGGTCACTGGTACTGTCCGGGGGGGTAGGAGTAATCCGTGCAATGTGAGTGAGTGTGTGGGGGGGTCACTGGTACAGTCCGGGGGGGTAGGAGTAATCCGTGCAGTGTGAGTGAGTGTGTGGGGGGGTCACTGGTACAGTCCGGGGGGGGGGGGTAGGAGTAATCCGTGCAATGTGAGTGAGTGTGTGTGGGGGGGTCACTGGTACAGTCCGGGGGGGGGTAGGAGTAATCCGTGCAATGTGAGTGTGTGTGTGGGGGGGGTCACTGATACAGTCCGGGGGGGGTAGGAGTAATCCGTGCAATGTGAGTGAGTGTGTGTGGGGGGATCACTGGTACAGTCCGGGGGGGTAGGAGTAATCCGTGCAATGTGAGTGTGTGTGTGGGGGTCACTGGTACAGTCCGGGGGGGTAGGAGTAATCCGTGCAATGTGAGTGAGTGTGTGGGGGGTCACTGGTACAGTCCGGGGGGGGGTAGGAGTAATCCGTGCAATGTGAGTGTGTGTGTGGGGGTCACTGGTACAGTCCGGGGGGGTAGGAGTAATCCGTGCAATGTGAGTGAGTGTGTGGGGGGGTCACTGGTACAGTCCGGGGGGGGGTAGGAGTAATCCGTGTAATGTGAGTGTGTGTGTGGGGGGGTCACTGGTACAGTCCGGGGGGGGGGGTAGGAGTAATCTGTGCAATGTGAGTGAGTGTGTGGGGGGTCACTGGTACAGTCCGGGTGGGGGGTAGGAGTAATCCGTGCAATGTGAGTGAGTGTGGGGGGGTCACTGGTACAGTCCGGGGGGGTAGGAGTAATCCGTGCAATGTGAGTGTGTGTGTGGGGGGGTCACTGGTACAGTCCGGGGGGGGGTAGGAGTAATCCGTGCAATGTGAGTGTCGTGTGTGGGGGGGTCACTGGTACAGTCCGGGGGGGGTAGGAGTAATCCGTGCAATGTGAGTGTGTGTGTGGGGGGGTCACTGATACAGTCCGGGGGGGGGTAGGAGCAATCCGTGCAATGTGAGTGAGTGTGTGGGGGGGTCACTGGTACAGTCCGGGGGGGGTAGGAGTAATCCGTGCAATGTGAGTGAGTGTGTGTGGGGGTCACTGATACAGTCCGGGGGGGGGTAGGAGCAATCCGTGCAATGTGAGTGAGTGTGTGGGGGGGTCACTGGTACAGTCCGGGGGGGGGGGTAGGAGTAATCCGTGCAATGTGAGTGAGTGTGTGGGGGGTCACTGGTACAGTCCGGGGGGGGGTAGGAGTAATCCGTGCAATGTGAGTGAGTGTGTGGGGGGGTCACTGATACAGTCCGGGGGGGGGTAGGAGCAATCCGTGCAATGTGAGTGAGTGTGTGGGGGGGTCACTGATACAGTCCGGGGGGGGGTAGGAGCAATCCGTGCAATGTGAGTGAGTGTGTGGGGGGGTCACTGGTACAGTCCGGGGGGGGGGGGTAGGAGTAATCCGTGCAATGTGAGTGAGTGTGTGGGGGGTCACTGATACAGTCCGGGGGGGGGTAGGAGTAATCTGTGCAATGTGAGTGAGTGTGTGGGGGGTCACTGATACAGTCCGGGGGGGGTAGGAGTAATCTGTGCAATGTGAGTGAGTGTGTGGGGGGGTCACTGGTACAGTCCGGGGGGGTAGGAGTAATCCGTGCAATGTGAGTGTGTGTGTGGGGGGGTCACTGGTACAGTCCGGGGGGGGGTAGGAGTAATCCGTGCAATGTGAGTGAGTGTGTGGGGGGGTCACTGGTACAGTCCGGGGGGGGGTAGGAGTAATCTGTGCAATGTGAGTGAGTGTGTGGGGGGGTCACTGGTACAGTCCGGGGGGGTAGGAGTAATCCGTGCAATGTGAGTGAGTGTGTGGGGGGGTCACTGGTACAGTCCGGGGGGGGGTAGGAGTAATCCGTGCAATGTGAGTGTGTGTGTGGGGGGGTCACTGATACAGTCCGGGGTGGGGTAGGAGCAATCCGTGCAATGTGAGTGAGTGTGTGGGGGGGTCACTGGTACAGTCCGGGGGGGGGTAGGAGTAATCCGTGCAATGTGAGTGAGTGTGTGGGGGGTCACTGGTACAGTCTGGGGGGGGTGTCAGTCAGTAGAAGGGGGAGCAGCGACGGGCAACACGAAGCCTCCCAGATGTTGAGGACTACTATTACCATCACTGGCCGGGGGTGATAGGAGTTATAGCCCACCACAGCTGGAGCGCCAAAGGTTACCCATCCCTGATGTAGTGTATGGGACTGGTGAATGGCTCGGTGCAGCAGGGGGCAGTAGTGAGAGAGGGTGAGTGAGTGTGTGTAAGGTGGTGGTGGGGGGTCTAACAGGAGGACTGTGTAACTGATATTCGGGATGAGCAGCAAGGAAGGTATTCAATTGTCCAGGAACGCTCAGGCCTCCCAGCAGTGCAGCCGTCAGGATCTCCTCACATGGACAGTGGTAGATCAGTCAGTGACTCAGTTGTTTACATGGACCTGTCTGAGTGATCAGCACTCCCGTGTGAATGAGCAGATCCTTAATCCTGTGCGGACAGGTTTGTGTTCCCCTGCGATAGTATAAAGAGGTACAATTCTGGGGCAATGCACCTGCACTTAATAAAATTCCTCAGTTCCTAAAAATAGTTTTTTAACTCCTAGATTGCTAGACAGGTCTCCATTGCAAAGAGACATGAGACGAGACCTGTCTGGTGTTATGGGAATGAAAGCCCCGTGTAGGTGGGAATTTGGGGAAGGGCGGGCTATTCAGCCAGTAAATCTGTCCTGTGCGTTCCCTTTGACCCTCTCTCTGAATTTGGGCGCAGTTCATTAGTCTGTCTACGTCTGGAATACACTCCGAGCCGCAGTCCTGGTTTAGGGCCCCCATCTGGGTTCCTGCAGTAAAACTTTATTTCATTAATAAACAATTAAATCCATTAAAATTGGGAGAAAACCAGAGACAATTCCAGATTAGACTGCGGAGACTGGTTACAAGAAGAGAATTATAACAGAGAATATAGTAGATATCCCCCCTAAATTATCCATTACTGGGGTACATCTCTATCACTTATGTGAGTGCATTCACTGTAATCGCTCTATGTACAGGGGTACAGTAATTCATAGTAGATATCCCCCCTCATTATCCAGGACTGGGGTACATCTCTATCACTTATGTGAGTGTATTCAGTGTAACCTCTCTATGTACAGGGGTACAGTAATTCATAGTAGATATCCCCCTTCATTATCCAGTACTGGGGTACATCTCTATCACTTATGTGACTGTATTCAGTGTAACCTCTCTATGTACAGGGGTACAGTAATTCATAGTAGATATCCCCCTTCATTATCAGGACTGGGGTACACCTCTATCACTTATGTGACTGTATTCAGTGTAACCTCTCTATGTACAGGGGTACAGTAATTCATAGTAGATATCCCCCCCCCTCATTATCCAGTACTGGGGTACATCTCTATCACTTATGTGAGTGTATTCAGTGTAATCACTCTATGTATAGGGGTACAGTAATTCATAGTACAAATTCTTTCCATAGGAGGGAACGTATAGACCTGTAATCTAGTTAACAATTAATACCAGAAGAGAGAAGGTTTATTACACTCTGAGTGGTATCAAATGTTGATATGTTAGAGTTGTATATTGACCCAATCCTCTGGCACCAAATAGTTAATCTCTCTCTCTTCTGTTTGCTGTAAGTTAAATAGATCGGTTTTCCTTGCTGGTAACAATCACATTAAGATAGTAAACAGTATACTGTATGTTAAGGCTGTCATAAATTGAGGATTAATTAACCTTGTACTGGATTTAGACAGCGCTGATCTCATATCACAAAGATATAAGCGAGCATTTCTGTGATAATTTCCTCTTCCACAGATACCTTAATTCAGTCATCACTGTAATGTGAACTGGTAATTAACGTGACCCAAGAAACCCCAGTATAGACGTTGATTGCAGGGAGTAAGTATGACCAGTAGGGAACTAGTAATTAATCAGCAGTAACTTAATTCCCCTTAGTAACAACGTCTCATAGGGTTGTCCTGAGATCATACCACTAAGACCTTATGTGTAACGAGAATGTTACAAATAGTTATCCTCTCATTGAAGAGTCTCGGGGCAAAATATGAGTAATACAATACAATAATTAGAAAAACAGGTGATAATTAGAATCCCTCTATGGGTCATGACCTCCGATTACCTTTACACCCATAATGAAGTAGTCAGAAACTAGAGCACAGAATGAGAGGTAGACGATGGGGGTTTGAGGACAATGTCCCCCCTGTTACTCGGCCGGTTTCGCAGGTAGATTATAAAAGAAAATGGGATCCCCTAAACAGAATTCTGTGTTGGAGTCTGTTCTAAATGTTGATAAATCAATGTTTCCATTCCTGTAGGCCTCATCAATGATAAAGTATAGTATTCTATACAGGGGTACCGTGACTATAAATTACAGCTGGTGCAGGGAATAATCATTATATATATATAAAGGTTTGTCTCCCTCCTGTGGGGCAGTTGGGCTGTTCCAGCACTGCACAGCTGTATATTACCGCATACAGACCTAAGTGCAGTGAGTTGTGGGGGAAGGTAGGGGTTAATCAATCCAGGGGTGGGGGGGATTTACCACAGGAGGAGATCACACATCCTCTCAAGACCTAAATTAAGGCAAGGAACCAGATTCTTTACTTGAATCCTAGATGGTAAAGGGCAACTAGCACTCAGATACTGACCCATCAGCAGGTCTGTTACTCAGGGGGCAGATCTGATTCTGGGACCACAGGGGTCTGAAGGGAGATCCTGGGGCTCTCTTCTTGGTACCATGAGACGAGAGAACTGACCTCTCACGCCAGTTGGCTCCCACAGCCCCTCTGTAGCGCATGTGAAGCTGGATGCAGATCTAGAGGGGATGGATGTGTAAATCACTGAGAGACGCAGACTTCTGGTTCAAATCCAGCTGCAGGGACAGTTTTCTGACCCCTTTCCCCAAATGGCTGTTAGGAGCTGTTCTGGTACTGCTCCGTGATACCCCCAGCTTTCTACAGAGTAACATAGTTAACGAGGCTGAAAAAACACATTGATCCATCAAGTCCAGCCCATGCCAAAATTATATCCCTGGATCAACATCCTATCTGTTTTTAAACCAGCTGTCATAATTCTCAATATTGTTTTGTGCTCAATAGGCATCCATTACTTTTTTGAAAGCAACTACAGGATCAGCAAGCACAGCATCCGAAGGCAAGTAATTCCATAACTTTACTGCCCTTACTGTAAAAAAATCTTTGCTTTGGTTTTAGTCAAATGCATCTTTCTTCTAGCCTCAGTTGATTACCTTGCTTTTTGCTCAGCTCTTTGAATAAATAGTTCTTTAGCGAATTGTTTGTATTGACCTTGAATATATGTGTAAATGGTAATCATATCACCCTTTAGACATAGTAACATAGTAGATAAGGCTGAAAAAAGACATGCGTCCATCAAGTATAGTCCAGCGTCCATAGAAGTCTCTTCTCTAATGTAAACAAACCCAGGTTGGCTAGTCTCTCTTTATAACCCAGATCCCAGATCTCTTTATCAGTTTTGTTGCACGTCTCTGCACCTTTTCCAGTTCAGTAATGTCTTTTTTTAGAACAGGCGCCCAAAATTGTACTCCATATTCTAGATGAGGCCTAACCAAGGATTTATACAGAGGTAGGATAATATTACCATCCCTTGCTTCTACACCTCTTTTTATGCAGGCTAGTACTCTATTTGCTCTTGCAGCAGCTGAGTGACTCTGCACACTGCTGTGAAGTCTATTGTCTATCAGTTCTCCTAAATCTTTCTATAATGAGGATTTCCACAAGTTGTTTCCCATTTAGAGTGTATGTAGCAAGTTTGTTTCTACAGCCCAATGCATAACCTTACATTTATCTACATTAAATGACATCTGCCACTTTTCTGCCCATTCACTTAGTTTATCTAAATCCTTCTGCAGAGATAAAACACCCAGCTCTGTATGTATTTCCTTACATAGCTTAGTGTCATCAGCAAAGATTGAGATGCTACTTTCAGTTCCCACTTCTAGATCATTAATACACAAATTAAGAAGCATTGGGACCAGGACTGAACCCTGAGAAACCCCACTTTTAACTTTAGACCAACTTGAAAAGGTTCCATTTACAACTCTCTGTCATCTATGATGTAACCAGTTCTCAATCCATGTACAGATATCACCTCCCAAACTGAAGCCTTTTAATTTATGCAGTAACCTGTTGTGAGGCTCTGTATCAAAGAGTTTTGCAAAATCCAAGTATACTACATCAGCAGCAATTCCTTTGTCCAAATTACTACTCACTCTTTCGAAAAATGCAGGTATACTACATCAAGAGCAGAAATACGTAGGCCATACACAGGAATGACATGTGATATGTAGGCCATACTCAGGAATGAAGAGGACACATTGTGGAACAGATCAAGTGCACTACAGGCTGAAATAACAATTCTCACAATTTAAATGGAGATTTTTTTAAAGGGATAGTAATGTTTCATAATAATAGCAGCTCTAATTAATCATCATAGTATTTGGACCTTGGAGAGTGTTATTTCAGTTCTGTCAGAGTTGTAGTACAAGAGTAATTCAATGACAAAGTATCCCCCTCCCGCCCCTTTTACTGATGTAACACTGTTCAGCCAGATCAGAAGGGAGGTGCCCAGGTAGACTGCAGAGAGGGACAATCTTCAATTAAGATAAGGGAAAAACCTGAAAAACTTGTCAAGAGGGGCATGACTTTCATTGTTCTCATAGGAAGAAGATTGTCCCCTGCTGTTATCTGTCTGGTCTATGGACTGGATTCCACATCTGAGAAGAGATGGCTTACACTAGGTAAAAGGGGCGGGAGGGGGAAACTTTGCTTGTGAATATCTCTCAAACCATAAAGGTTTGAGAGATAAGACTTATATCGTTCTTCATGTTTTTTTAATGCCTACAAAAAAAAAAATAAAGATAAAATTAAGTATTACTATCCCTTTAAAGGAACAGTGACCCTTTATTTTGACTTTGCAAACTCTGTAAGTGCATGATATGTAAAGTCAACTTGCCTGGACTTTTTTTTATTATTTTTCATCTCCCCCTAATCTTTTTACCCCTTTATGTCTCTGAGAGTGAGCTCCCCGATCTATCTATTGAGAGCTTTCTGTAAGCAGCAGTGAAAGCAGTATATTGACACAATATAACAAAGATACAATGCAAAAGCGATTCCAGGGCACTCTGTGCAGCAGGGATAGTGATACATTGTATCTCTGCCCTGCTTTGATAGTCACTGACCAGAAAACACTCAAGAAGGAGGTCCAGGGAACTCTCAGGGACATATAGTATTAAAAAATGGACAACTGCACTGAGGATGTTCTCAGATCTATTAGCACAACTAGCATCTTCTCACTAGGGGTATCACTAGAACCCTGTACCTGGAGGCCTTATTGGGTCATCTAGACTTTACGTTACTCAGACGATACAGACACTTCAGGATCACAGATGGTTCATCAACCTGTAAAACTCCAACATCGTTCCCAGGGGCAGGATGAATTCCTGAGTTTAACCTTCGACATGTTTATTCAGAAAACATTCAGACAGTAAAGATATGTAATCTCATGGTCAAAGTCACCAGTTTGCCAGAATCACTTCACCTGATGATTCAGGAATACATGAGAGTAGTGGGTGCGATTATAACAACACTGGAAGTAATACCTGACTCTCGGTTTCATATCGGACTCTACAGTTGGAGAGAATTTGGAAGTGGAACATGAGACAGACACGTCTATCACCAGTGGTCAGTCAGTCAATTCTATGGTGGTTGGGAAAACACAATTTTATGAAGGGAAAGTTCTTTTAAATGCCAAAATGGCTTCTGATATCAACTGATTCGAGCCTGTCTGGTTGGGGAGTAATTCAAATTAATCTCACAGCCCAGGGAAAGGCTCAAACACAGAATCCTTGGTTCTGATAAATGAGTTGAAAGTGTTGGAACTTAGAGTAATTTACCAGGTTCTAGTCACATGAGTGATCCTCTTGAAAGACCCTTAGGTTATGGCTCAGAAACTCAACCTCTTTCTCTTGCACAAACGGACAAGGAGGAACCAGAAGTAGGAAAGCTGAGATGAAGTTGAGAACATTTTTAGATGAGTAGAAAAGTACTTTACAGTAAGATCAGCTGTGTGTATTCCAGGTGTAGAAAACTAGGAAAGTGGATCATCTCAGCAGGACAAAGCTAGACTCAGGGGAATGGGAGCTAAAAGAAAGGGGGTTTCAAATGATCTCAGATGAATGGGGAAAACCAGAAACAGAAATGATGACCTCTCTTCTAAACGACTAGATTCCACTGTTCTGTGCAAAGATAAGAGATTCACAAAGAGTAGCAGTGGACTCAATGGTCACGCCATGGACATACAAGCTACCAGGCACCTTTCCACGTCTTCTGATGATCCTCAGAATTCTGGGAGAAATCAAACAGAACTGCACATGGAGTCCTTATAGTACCAGAGTGGCAGAGACGGCCTGGTACCACACTCTGTTGGGCCTGTCCATATCACAACCATTTTAATTATCACTGTATTTGGACTTAGGGTTAAATGCCACAGCCAAATCTGTCCAGTCTAACTTTAATAGCATGGATCTTGAGGTATCAGCTTTTTCAGATTCAGCCATACAAAGAATATTGAAGGCCAGAAAACCAACTTAAAGGTATAGTAATACTTCGTTTTATCTTTATTTTATTTTGTAGGCATTAAAAAAACATGAAGAACGATATAAGTCTTATCTCTCAAACCTTTATGGTTTAAGAGATATTCACAAGCAAAGTATCCCCCCCCCTGTTCAACCAGATCAGAAGGGAGGTGCCCAGGTAGACTGCAGAGAGGGACAATCCTTGTCAAGGGGGACAGGGCTTTCATTGTTCTCATAGGAAGAAGATTGTCCCCTGCTGTTATCTGTCTGGTCATACAACCAGATTCACATCTGAGAAGAGATGGCTTACACTAGGAAAAAGGGGCGGGAGGGGGAAACTTTGCTTGTGAATATCTCTTAAACCATAAAGGTTTGAGAGATAAGACTTGTATCATTCTTCATGTTTTTTTAATGCCTACAAAATAAAATAAAGATAAAACGAAGTATTACTATCCCTTTAAGCAAAAATCTG
Source organism: Rhinophrynus dorsalis (assembly GCA_037306005.1). NCBI lineage: Eukaryota > Metazoa > Chordata > Amphibia > Anura > Rhinophrynidae > Rhinophrynus > Rhinophrynus dorsalis. The sequence continues at coordinate 187,243,847 of CM074727.1, read as the reverse complement.
TCACATTTATTTTAGGTTTTGTGACATACAATAGTAATCCCTGAAGATTCATGTTTTCCCATCTCAAGCACAACCGGAGGACCTAAAATTGAGTTCCCTTAAAGTTCAAGTGTCAGCATTATTTATTTCGTTAAAATGAACATTTTTAATATTCATGAAATCGAAACCATTTTACAAGGAGTTGGTCACATAGCTCCTCCATATAAAGAACCTACTCCACTATGGGAATTAAATCTGGTGTTGGACGTAATACAGTCTACACCACGGAACCAGCAGCAGCATCTTTACTGTGGCAATAAACGTGTAAAACAGGTTTTCTAGTTGCTATTTCTACGGCGAGACGAAAACTGCGGTAAATGCACTATTATGCAAGTCATTGTATCTCATGTTTCATCAAGACAAAGCAGTATTGAGAACGATTCCTTCTTTTCAATGGTTATTTCTTCATTTCACAAAAATTAGGAGCTGTTTTTCATTTTTTTATGTGTCTGAATCTACAGAACAAGAAAGAAGAGTGACTACATTTCCTAGATATGGTGAGATGTTTTAAATACTACATCCATGCTACCAGTTCGTTATAAAATGCCTCACTGTTCATCTTCCCAGGTGGACCAAGAAAAGGCAAGAAGGCTCTAAAGCAGCAATTCCTTCTTGGATTAAATGGAATGTACAGCATTCTTATGATTTTAAAATAAAACAACAAGGAGCGGCATAAACCACAGTTTAGGAATATAACGTGATCGGAATTGTAATAAATTGAGTACTCACTTAACAAGACGTACCGGCCTATAGAAAATATAGTATGTATAGTAAATATAGTATGTATAGTAAATATAGTATATATAGTAAATATAGTATGTATAGTAAATATATCTCGTACTAGGTTTGCAGGGTATTGAAATCCGCTCTGCTTGGAGATACATTGGAAAAAGGCCAAAAATCACTGGATCCATTCTAGTAGTAAACGTGATAGCAAAGTTATTAAAATGAAGTTTAAACGCTTGAGAGTTTGGCTACATATTTATTAGTGATTTTATTTAATGATAATACATTTTTACCACTTTTACTACTAAAGCAGATACAGTGATTTTGGGCCTTTCTCCAGTGGGAGGTGTATCTTTGAGCAAGGTGGATTTCAGTACCCTGCGCGCCTAGCACGGCTACATTGACTATATACTGGTAGGTCTTGGGGAGATCTTTATTTTTGTGGTGGGGAGCTGCATTCCATTTCCATTGTGACAGTTGGCTTCAGTGCAGATAGGATGTTGATCCAGGGAAATATCTGACTGCCATTTGGAGTCAGGAAGGAATTTTTTCACCCACTTGGGGCTAAATTGGAAATGGCTTCAGAGGTTTTTTTTTTGCATTCCTCTGGATCAACAGGAGTGTTATTGTCATGGGCTGGACTTGATGGAAGCATGTCTTTTTTCAGCCTTACTATGTATTGTAAGGGGTGACTGAGTGGGAGCAGTCCTGAATCCCTCATCCGTCCATATGACCACTATTAGTGGATGTTGATATTGTAAGTACGGTGGTGTTTTGGGGGAGGTCCAGTATTGAGATATATTACACTAGGAGCGCCCCTCTTTCTTCTCATGATTTTAAAATCTCAGCCGATACCTACCCAGGTGATGGCCCATTTCACTTGATAGGAAACATCCAGGTTCAGCTGAACAGATTTGCAGGGCTGCTACCTGGTCATCCGCTCGTATATTCACTAAGTTCTATCAAGTTAATGTTCCTTCTTCCGCAGAAGCAGCTGTGGATAAAAGGTTTATTATTTAGTATTTGTTCTTTCTCTCCCACCCAGTGTTTTTGGAATGGTTTTGGGACATCCCTTTGGTGCCTATTTTCCCCACTGAAAACATACAAAATGTGAGAGGCTTCCGAGGATGAACACCAGCACATTGGCCTTTCCTTCGGGTAGTCACCGCTCAGAGGCATCACATTTTAGCTCTCTAGTGCCATTACAGAGGAGAAATTTCCACATACATATTAGCATACCTGGGATCTTCCAGTTGAGGGCTACCCGTAGGGGAGTCCTCTGTTCAGCAGGGGGTGACAAAAATGACGCTAATCGCGTCAAAAAGGGGTGGGGCTAATCCCACCCAAATGGCAGTCCAGTTCCAAAATGATGGGCAAGTCCCTCCTGACAAGGCCCAACAAGGCCAAAACGTACGTCAGGGGTTAGCTGGTGTTCTCGTACAGGGGGGACTTGCCCATCATTTTGGAACTGGACCACCCTTTTGGGTGGGATTAGTCTAATATGAATGTGGAAATTTCTCCTCTGTAATGGCACTAGAGAGCTAAAACGTGATGCTTCTGAGCAGTGACTAGCTGTATAACAGGCCATTGTGCTGTTGTTCATCCTCAGAAGCCTCTCACATTTTGTATGTTTATTTTGAATACTCTTGGGATCTCCCTAAGAGTGAAGGGTAATCCAGACATGGACCTCTTGCTCTCAGTACCTAGGGAATCCAGCTACACCTTGCTGACGAGGCCCAACTAGGCTGAAACATACGTCGGGGGTTAGCTGGTGTTCCCGTGCAGGGGGAACTTGCCCATCATTTTGGAACTGGACCGCCCTTTTGGGTGGGATTAGTCTAATATGAATGTGGAAATTTATCCTCTGCTAGAGAGCTAAAACGTGAAGCTTCTCACTGGTGACTAGCTGTAGTACAGGTCATTGTGCTGTTGTTCACCCTTAGACACCTCTCACATTTTGTATGTTTATTTTCCGCATTGGACACAAGAGAAAAGGGGATTTTTTTTTTACTTACCAATAAATCCATTTACCTTAGTTCACTGGGAGACACAGGGCACCCGAGGCAAATCTGCTAATATTAGGGTTTGTGACGCCCTCCAGTATCTTGGATTCTCTGCACCGGTAACTTCACCTTCCTATACGCCTCTATGTGTAGACCGAGTAGTAGGTGGAACTGCAGGGGTTAAGTAAGATTAGTTATTCAGTTTAGTTAACTGTTGAAGTGCCTGTCTGCTTGTGGAGGGAACTTCTATCTCTGTGTATCCCAAGGACTAAGAGAGAAGGATTTATCAGTAATAAGATAAATATTTATTTACTTTGTGCACATAGGACAATGCTAGATGACCTCTATGATCACCATGAGGTATTCTTGTGCCAGCCTATGCCACATCATTATGTCTCCCCTGTTGTCTATTGTCTGTGTATCCCTGGCACGTTGTCCCTTTATCTGCACTATCATAAAGCAGGGAATTTGCAGCAGCAGCAGGTACAGCGACATCCCCGCTGGGTATCTGGGTTAATATTTCACTACTGAGGGTGATGGAAAATAACTGTGAAGCACATTGGCTCAGGGCGCAAAGATGTGGCTCTCCAGCTGTCCATACATTACAACTGCACTCATCACTGGCACATACCAGCTGTAAGGTCTGTTGTATCACTAGGGAAACTCCATTTCAATTGTAAACACTTTGTTATCACTAGTGAAACTCCATTTCAATTGTAAGCTCTGTGGTATCTTTAGTGAATCTCCATTTCAATTGTAAGCTCTGTGGTATCACTAGTGAAACTCCTCTTTATTGTAAGCTCTGAGGAATCACTAGTGAAACTCCTCTTCTTTGTTAGCGCTGAGGAATCACTTGTGAAACTCCATTTCAGCTGTAAGCTCTGTGGTATCATTAGTGAAACTCCCTTTGAAATGTAAGCTGTGTGGTATCACCAATGAATCTCAATTTCATTGTAAGCTCTGTGATATCATTAGTGAAACTCCTTTTCATTGTAAACTCTGTAGTATCACTAGTGCAACTCCATTTCATTGTAAGCTCTGTAGTATCACTAGTGCAACTCCAATTCATTGTAAGCTCTGTAGTATCACTAGTGCAACTCCAATTCATTGTAAGCTATGTGGTATCACTAGTGCAACTCCAATTCATTGTAAGCTCTGTAGTATCACTAGTGCAACTCCATTTCATTGTAAGCTCTGTAGTATCACTAGTGCAACTCCAATTCATTGTAAGCTCTGTAGTATCACTAGTGCAACTCCAATTCATTGTAAGCTATGTGGTATCACTAGTGCAACTCCAATTCATTGTAAGCTCTGTAGTATCACTAGTGTAACTCCATTTCTTTGTAAGCGGAGGATTATTGCCCATACTGTGCATCTTATATCTAGATTAACTGAAGTGAGTAAGGATAGATAATGTCTATATTATATATTCTTCCTTGTAGAAACCCAAGAAGAAGGGAATGATTATGGCGCATACTCACTGTGTATCTTATCACTAAATTAATGGAAATGAGTGCAGACAGTTAATTTCTATTTTATACAGTACTGTGCTAAAGTCTTACGCAGGTGTGAAAAAATGCTGTAAAGTAGGAATGCTTTCAAAAATAGACGTGTTAATAGTTTATTTTTATCAATTAACAAAATACATAGTGAACAGAAGTAAAATCTAAATCTAAATCAATATTTGGTGTGACCACCCTTTGCTTTAAAAATAACATCAGTTTTTCTAGGTACACTTGTACACAGTGAAGGATTTTGTAGGCATATAGTCAGGTGTATGATTAAACAATTATACCAAACAGGTGCTAATGATCATCAATTTAATATGTGGGTTGAAACACAATCATTAACTGAACAGAAACAGCTGTGTAGGAGGAATAAAACTGGGTGAGGAACAGCCAAACTCAGCTAGGTGAGGTCGCTGAAGACAGTTAATGTCAAAAGTCATCCACCATGTCACAACTGAGCACAGCAACAAGACACAAGATAATTATACCACATAAGCAGGGTCTTTCCTAGGCAGTACTTTCAAGGCAGACAGGGGTTTCCAGATGTGCTGTCCAATCTCTTTTGAATAATCACAAAAAAACGGACATAGTGGTCGGCCAAGGAAACTTAGTGCAGCAGATGAAAGACACTTCAACTTACGTCCCTTCACAGTCAGAAGACGCCCAGCAGTGCCATCAGCTCAGAATTGTCAGAAAGCAGTGGGACCCTGGTACACCCATCTAATGTCCGTAAAAGTCTGGTCAGAAGTGGTCTTCATGGAAGACTTGCAACCAAAAAGCCATACCTCTGACATGGAAACAAGGCCAAGAGACTCAACTATGCACGAAAACACAGGAACTAGGGTGCAGAAAAATGGCAGGAGGTGCTCTGGACTGATAAATCAAAATCTGAACTGTTCAATGTACTATCTATAGAAAGTAATCCCACTGAAATATATTGGTTGAATTAATAATCAATTCGCTTTTATTCCAGCCTGGATTTTATATGTGCGCGGTATTGAAGGGACAGGATTGTTACAATGTAGCATATTTAAATCCTTTGTACTTCCGTCCACATTGCCTATGAGTAAGGACCGTTAAAGGGATAGTAATATTTACTTTTAAGTTTATTTAATTTTGTAGGAATAAAAAATATGAACAACGAAGTAAGGCTTATCCCTCAGACCTTTATGATTTCAGCGATATACCTTCCTATAGTCGTCTCGTGAGAGGAGTCAGCGGTCTAGCTGACAGCTGCAGAATCCGGTCATTTGGCCGGATGGAGACTCTTCAGCAGAGCTGAAAACGTGCAATCTAAATATTAATACTTTACTGGAACGGTCTACAAAGTGTGCCTGGTTTGGGTACGGAAGCTGGAAGGCATCGTGTCGCCCTCAGCCATTGTTCCGGGTTTCTCCTTCTCGAAGGAGGATTACACAGCTTGAATCCCACCGGTCGAGCAATAACCGGCTCGATCAAACATACGCAGTGTCGTAGACTCCGCGTCAAAGTCGGATGAAGTTTGGTAGCGTTGTCGACTTCGTGTCGGAGTTGGAAGAAATCCAGGTGAACAGGAAAAGGGTTGAAGAGACTCACAGCCAGAGTCGGGTCACAGACTAGTACCACGGGCCGTAGAGAGTGAGGCCTCTACTCCCGGTCGACAGGTAACTGGAGGATGTCACAGGAAATGTCGAATGGAGTCCTTGTCGGTACCTGACAGCACACGAAAGCCCGAAGTCCCAACTCAGAATCGGATTCGCAGATATCTGGCAGCAGACGGTCGACAATACCGGATACTCAGCTCAGATGGTCATCAGATGGGACACTTTAAACCACAAGACCATAAAGACACCAGGACTCCTTGTTCTCTTCAAGATAACTGACACTTTATTACAAAGGCCACAGAGTATTTATACATCTTAACCACATTGACATTACATGGACAGACAGGATACAATGGGATACAAGGATAACACAATCAAAACACATAAGACAAAGGACCCACAACAAATGATCCAGGCAAATACAATGAGACAGATGTGTCTGCGTCACTTATACAAAAGATTTGATTAATTCAGACACTGGACACAAAGAACTGAGGGGCGTGAATACACATTCGAAGGACAATGGCCAGGGGTTGAAGCATGTAATCGACTAGTTTGAATATTCCGCTTCAACCCTGGCCAATCGAGTCGTACAGTGAGTCCACTGGTCGACCAATCCCAAGCCGCCTACTTTTCTCTGTGTTAGGTCTGTGGAAGACCTTTAAACCTCCTGCTCAGGGATTTGACCAATCTGATGTCGACTCACTGCCCCTGGCTCCCCATGCTCAACTCGGTGTCGATGATTCGAACACAGAGCCAGGAACCTTCGACTCGCTGTCGGTGAATGTGTAAATCCTCGAACCCGACAATACATTAAAACACAGTCTATTTGTTAATCTCCCCTCTAACCCAGGGCAGTTCTGTGTATTGAGTTCTGTCCGGCACAGCTGCCTATTCACATAAGGTCTAGCCAGAGTTTCTTAGTTCGTAATAAGGGCCTGAGGGGTCATACGACCGGGCACAAAGGGGTGTCCAGTAGGACAAAATGTCCATAGTTCTTTGAGTCCTGGGCTGATAAGCCTGCTACCCAGATATATTTTATTTATGCCTACCAACTTAAATATACTTAAAGAGGAACTTTCAGATCTTACTAAGTAGCCATGCATTCATTAAGCACAAGACGACTAGCTTGGAAATAAATGTTTTACCTTCAAAAAATTGCAGATTCTAAAGAAATCCTTGCCGTTTGGAGACCGGGACCCACGCTACAGTGCAGACATCTTGTCTGCGCGCCTGCGCTGTCAGTCCCGGTCTCCTTTGAGTAGCACTGCAGTTACCACAAGGTAAACGGAAGGGAGTGTCGGCACAGGTGCGCAGACAGCACTTACCTGCCCGTCAGTCCCAAAATGGGAAGGATTTCTTTAGAATCTGCTTTTTTTTAAAGGTAAGATGTGGATTTCCAAGCTGGTCGCCATGCGCTTAATAAATGCACGGCGACTTAGTAAAATCTGAAAGTTCCACTTTAAAAGTAAGTATTACTGTCTCTTTTAAGGGATAGTAATGTGTCACAAAAACAGCAACTCTAATTAATCTTCATAGTATTTGTACCATGGAGAGTGTTATATCAATACTGTCAGAGTTGTAGTTCAAGAGTAATTCAATGATAAAGTATCCCCCTCCCGTCCCTTTTACTGATGTAACACTGCTCAGCCAGATCAGAAGGGAGGTGCCCAGGTAGACTGCAGAGAGGGACAATCTTCAATTAAGATAAGGGAAAAGCCTGAAAAACTTGTCAAAGGGGGGCAGGGCTTTCATTGTTCTCACAGTAAGAAGACTGTCCCTTGCCAGATTCCACATCTGAGGTGAGCAGTGTTACATCAGTAAAAGGGGCAGAAGGGGGATACTTTATCATTCAGTTACTCTTTTACTACAACTCTGACTCTATTGAAATAACACTCTCTATGGGCCAAGTACTATGAAGACTTATTGGAGCTGCTGTTTTTGTGACACATTACTATCCCTTTAAGGGCCGAAACGCTTTAAGAGTTTGTTGGGGTTGCGTAATCTTCAACAAAGATCTGTGTTTTTTACTAATCTGGTTCATTAGCCTGAGTGACCAATTTTTTCCACTCTCTTGACTGATGAGTCAAAATTTTAAATATTTGGCTGTAGCAGAAGGCAGTTTGTTCACCGAAGGGTTGGACAGTGGTACAAGAATGAGTGTGTGCAGGCAACAGTGAAGCATGGTGGAGGTTCCTTGCAAGTTTGGGGCTGAATTTCTGCAAATGGAGTTGGGGATTTGGTCAGAAATAATGGTTTCCTCAATGCTGAGAAGTACAGGCAGATATTTATCCATCATGCACTACCATCAGG